>JAUDYJ010000010.1:14017304-14429804 GCA_030761175.1 Masticophis lateralis
TATGTATGTATGTATGTATGTATGTATGTATGTATGTATTAAGTGTTTTTCTGTCAAAGCACCTGGTCTACCCCAATATGGGAGGGAACATACTGCCTCCCTTTCGCCTTTCAGATCCAGTCCAGGAGCCCTTAAGCAGTCACATTCACGACAAACCATTTTATACCAAATTTATATTTGCTGATAAAGAAATAAAGGGAGACTAGTATAGTTCTATTTCAAGCTATTTAGCTCTCATCAGCTAGCCATACCTTACTCGGACTCGAACTTGGGCTGCCTGCATATTAGACAGTTCAAATCCAAGTAAGGGTATGGCTAGCTGATGAATGCTAAATAGCTTGAAATAGATCTATACTATCTCCCTTTATTTCTTTATCAGCAAATATAACTTTTATATATACATGTGTGTGTGTGTGTGTGTGTGTGTGTGTGTGTATAAGTATATATATATGATGTATATGTATATATATGTATGTACATATGTATGTACATACACACATACACAAACACACTATATAAGTGAATTCCAATCTTTATCAAAGAAAAAACCACTTTAATAATTCTTCACCCTACACACATAGAGTTACAAATATATTTTTGTTCCATTAATCCATGTCTTATTTATATGCAAATCCATAAATCAACTTTTCAGTCCTTGTTTAAGCAGGAAGACTGTCAAGGGTTACCAAAGCTTTATAAAAAACGTGTCTTATTTCAACGTTGATCAAACAAACCATCTTCATAACCCTGCCTTTTACTTCTAACGATCTTGATATTTCATTCCTTCAGATGCTGTAAGATTGGCTTTCTCTTCAATTATTCTCTTTCCAGTCACAGAGGCTTCATCAAGGCTTTAATAAGCCTCTTTTGTAAGTGCAGTAAAAAGTAAAGAGCGAATCTTCTGATTCTGACAAACGTGGGAGATCACCATCCTACATGCTTCTCACAAGAAACAGCCATCCGGAGCACATGTGGGACCTCTCATTATTTGGAAGGAATTTGTCTACTCACTGGTACTTTGATCTTTGCTACAGTCATTGTCTCTGTTGACAACATGTTTAGCTTGCCATAACCTCACCAGAAGTCCAACAAACTTTCTATCTAGCAATGGGAAGAGGATCAGTATCCTGATCATTCAGGCAATAGTTCCAGAAATGAAGATTTCTGATAAGTATTCTACTGTATACTTATCAGGGGTGGGTTGCTGGGGGTTTGCAGGGGTTCAGGAGAACCTCTAGCTAAGATTCTGTGCCATTTGGAGAACTCCCAAATCCCATTCCTAGCTGGTCATGCCCACCCCACCCCGTCCCTCCCAGCAGTCCCCACACAGCCCACTTTGGATGCAGGTAAGTGCAGGGCATGCACGGAGACTTAGGGAGGGTGAAAACAGGCCCATTTCTAGCCTCCAGAGGGCCTCCGGAGCCTGGGGAGGCCATTTTCACCCTCCTGGAGGCTCAAGGAAAGCTTCTGGAGCCTGGGGAGGGCAAAAACAGCCCCCTTCACTTGGTGCAGGAGGCTGAATAGGCTATGCCCAGCATGGCCACATCCACTCAACAACAGGGCAGAGAACCCCTTGCTAAAATTTTTGAAGCCCACCCCTGATACTTATATATACTTATGCAGGATTCAGCTGCAGTTAAATGTTTTAATGTTAAGCAGAGTGAAGCAATCCTCTGAGATGAAAGATACTGAGTCCACTAAGCAATTCTTTCTGTTACAGGACAAGACTGTGTCACCTTTAGATGATATGGACTTTGATATTCCATCCTTATGGGTTGAACTTCAGGACTGTTCATGTTCATAGAAGAAACCCTAATTACATCCATGAAATCAAATGTCTTATAGGCTCTGCATAGACTCCTGAATTCCAATTATTTAAAAATCCTTCACTGAAGGGAATTACACTGAAATGAAATTCAGTTTCTAAGTATGGGTCTCAGAATCCTGGATACTGAGTCTTTGTGATTGTAGTTTTGTGAAAACGCACTGCAGATAGATGAAGTGTCCTCCCCACCAAGCCACATCCACAGAACCAGTAGTAACAAATTTTACATCTCACCACTGGTGTATATCGATTTGTTTGTGAGTAAACATCTTGAACAATGTTTTGAAATCAGCCCTCAAAGTGAATTGGCTTTAATTGAATTACATGTGTAGGAATAAGTTTGGAATAAGTTTCCCTTTCACCTTTCAACTCCAATCCAGGAGTCCTCAAGCAGTCACATTCATGACAAACCATTTTATACCAAATTTATATTTTTGCTGCTAAAAAAAATACAACTAAAGTTAATACAACTGCCTAATATGCAGGCAGCCCAAGTTTGAATCCGAGTAACGGTATGGCTAGCTGATGAGAGCTAAATAGCTTGAAATAGATCTATACTAGTCTCCCTTTATTTCTTTATCAGCAAAACTATAAATTACACACACACACACACACACACACACACACACACACACACACACACTGAGAGAGATCTCAATTGTATGTCTTTTTCTTGCTTACCAGACAAAAAATATATTACCAGCTGTGCAGCATCTGCATGAGATTCTGGTATTAACAACTAACCACATATCAGTGATACAAAATCTTGAATGCTAATTTCAACTATCAAGGATAATTAGGATAAAAAACACATTATGTCGAACTGTCTATCAGAATCAATTGGGGAAAACTCCACACAAAAGAGTGTGTGGAGACTTGGAGTCATAAACTAACAATAAGTTGTTTGATGAAGGAAAATAACAACTGTTGTCGGGTTGCAGATTACTCTTACTAAGCAAAACCAGGGAAGATACTTTCATGGTCATCATTTCAAATGGGCAAATGCTATGTGCTGATTAAATTGTCTGTGGTTAATTGCTAGGGAATACAACAAATGGCTTTAAAGAAACTCCTATAATTGTTTAGACAGAATTTTAATTCTGGTTTAAAAAAAATGGTAATATAGAGTAAAACATTTGAAGAACTTTTCATTCATAACTGAAAAGAAGATGTTTTCTCAGCATGCTAATGCAGCCATTGTGTCGAGACATTCAGAGCTCTGTTTCAGTGGATAAGGTACGTTGTGACAGACTCCTTTCTGGGTTTCTGAATGGGGACTGTTTTATAAAATGTTATATGGCCCCGGAAATGAAACAAGGCAGAATCTAAAGAAAGTACATAATTGGCAATTGGCAGAGAAAGTAATACAGCACATAGATTCAATTTCTAAATAAATCTGTAAAACAGGCTGCACTAAAAATAATTTACCGTATTTTTTTGGAGTATAAGATGCACCGGCATATAAGACGCACCTTAGTTTTTGGGAGGAAAATAAGAAAAAAGCTGATTGGTGGGTGGACTGGCCTCCCGGAATACCCCCAATCAGCTGTTCCCAGAGATGAATTTTAGCACCAACAGGTTCATTGCTTGTGAGCTGTGTCCCTAGCTTTTTTTTTTCCCTGCCTCTGAAAGCCTCAGAAACAGAGGTTTAGAAAAAAAAGCCTTTTTTCCTGAAGCTTCTTTCAGAGGCTTTTGTTCTGAAGGACTATCTGTACTCAGTTCAATCTCCTTTCTTTGGTATTGGTATATAGATTAACCTCTTCCGATCTGTTGGTTATTGTGTCATTCTCCCCATTTGTTAACATAGTTTGATTAGAACCTTTATTGATTCTTCTTTTATTGCTTGCCATATTATTTTAGATAAAAGTCTTTCAGAGGCTTTTTTTTCTAAAGCTTCTTTCAGAGGCTTCTTTCAGCTGCTGAAATCTCTGTTTGCAACACTGGGTGGGGCTGCATTCAGAGTATAAGACACACCCAGATTTTCACCTTCTTTTGGGGGGGGGGGAGGAGGTGTGTCTTATACTCGGAAAAATACAGTAACTGACTTTCCAAATCCTAATTTCCCCATTTTTGACAAGGATTCTGATCCTTGTCAGCTTGATGTAGAAGCCACTAATTATCTTTCCTCAAACAGTTTTAAATTCTACAGGTCTTTTTGGCATAGGTTTGCCTACATATGAACTCAACAACAACTAATATTTCCAAGAAATATTTACTAAACAATGACGACTTACAGGTACAGACCTAATGAGGTAGCAATAGATCATTTGGTTGACTCAGCCTTTCATCCTTCTGAGGTGGGTAAAATGAGGAGCCAAATTGTTGAGGTCAATATGCTGACTCTGTAAACCACTTAGAGAGGGCTGTAAAGCACTGTGAAGCGGTATATAAGTCTAAGTGCTATTGCTATCTGCTATACAACACAATATATCTCTTTTCTACATTTAATGAATCCACCAGTTCCTTGATCCACCTTGGACACTCAAATAAAGAATCAAGCAAAGTAGGATGCTAACAATTTTATTATTGCACATTCCAGGCAGGGCAATTGGGTATTTCTCTATTTCTGAATGACATCCTTTCATAACAAAAGATCACAGGACATTCAGTTGGAGAAACTCCACTATATCCATCAAGTTCTCATATACAGATCTTTGTTGATGTTTGTGAGCTACTCATCCAATCCAAGGGTTTGCCTCTCATGAAAGCAACAAAAAATATTTGATAGATATTTATACCATTTACTGATTATCTTATCTGAAAGTTTATAAAAATGAAAGGAATCTTTAATATTATTTATTTATTTATTATTTGAATTTGTATACCACCCTACTCCCAGAAAGGGACTCAGGGTGTGAACAGCCAAGATAAAATACAGTAGCATATAAAAGTTAAAAATTGTTTAAAATAAATTAAATAATTAGGCTTGGAAACAATTTAAAAATCCAATTGTATAAAACGTTTTTAAAACCCAGTATAAAGGGGAGGTTTAAGCCAGACCAGCCTGTTGGAATGAGAATGTTTTTAAGGCGCAGTGGAAGGTACGTAGGTCCTGTAACCTCTTTATCTCAGGGGGGAGCTCGTTTCAGATGGCAGGTGCCTCCACAGAGAAGGCTCTCCCCCTGGGGGCTGCCAGTCGACACTATTTGGCCAACGGCACCCTGAGGAGCCCCTCTCTATGGGAGCGGACTGGTCGATGAGAGGCTATTGGTGGCAGAAGGCGGTCCCAAAGATGCCCTGGTCCTAAGCCGTGGAGCACTTTGAAGATGGTAACCAGAACCTTGAAGCGCACCCGGAAGACCACTGGGAGCCAGTGCAGCTCGCGTAGGAGGGGAGTCACATGGGAGCGCCACGTCACTCCCATCACCACCTGCGCGGCCGCATTTTGGACCAGTTGAAGCCTCCGAGTACTCCTCAAGGAGAGCCCCATGTAGAGAGCATTACAGTAGTCCAGGCATGCGGTGACGATTAATAGCTGTAATATATTACCTGGTGTAAAATGTCACACAACCCAGGCAGAATCTAACAAGTCAGAATCTAAAGAAACCACAGAAACATCTTGCAGTTGGCAAGTTCCCTGCATAGCAAGTCTTAATGGACAAAACAGTGGATTTTTTTGGGGGAAAGACCTGATAAAACAGAAGATGGGATACAAAACTAGTGGGGAATTTTAGACCATCGTTGAATTCAGTATTCGTTTTCAGGGCAGGCGATGCAAATGTCAGCTCTGTGACTAACGGGCATAAGTACAATTCTTCCTTTCTGCAAGGAAGCTGAAGTGCACATTGTGCATAACATTATTAAACATGTCATAGATGAGCTCGGAGCACTGAAATCAGTCCTACTAGACTAGATTGGAATCAGTCACTCACCAGACTAGGCTGGAACATTTCAAAGGAAATTTGCATTGGGGATGATGTTTTTTTTCTCCCAAACGATTACTTCGGAGGTGGTATTCAGCAAGTTCTAACCAGTTCTGGAGAATAAGTAGCGGAATTTTTTTGTGTAGTTTGGAGAACCGGTAAATACCACCTCTGACTAGCCCCACCCCCATCTATTCTCTGCCTCCCAGCTGATCGGGAGGAATGGGGATTTTGCAATAATCTTCCCCTGGAGTGGGGAGGGAATAGAGATTTTACAGTATCCTTCCCCTGCTACACCCACCAAGCCAAGCCACGCCCACCAAACCACACCCACAGTAGTAAAAAAAAATTGAATCCCACCACTGCATTACTTCCATAGGTTTTGGCTTTTTTACAATTCCTTGAAGCCCTGAATTCACAGGAATTAATGCAACCTTTAAGACTGGGAATAATATTCTTAGACATCTGTATCTGAAAGGGCAGAATGATTTACAGTTGTTTTCTAACAACAAGTTGTAATGCGCTTATCCCCCTCCCCGCTTTTAACAACTTCCTTTTATAACCACTGTTCCTAAGTGAGTCGATACCATGATTGGTTTGTTATTTTGGGAGCTTTCTTCTTGCTACTCAGTTTTAGTTGATTGGATCTCTGATGAGTTAACAGATCAACCTGTATGAAAGGCATGCATTCTTCCTGCGTAGGGTCTTAAGAAAAACAAAGGATGAAAACATTAAAAATGAATTTGTAACTAGAGGACCAAACCTCATTATATCTCTGTCACACCTGCAATATGCAAATATAGGAAGGAATATTAATACACACTCATCTTTAAACCAGCATTTGAAGTAAAGCAAAAGTTTCAAGAGCCAATGAAAAAGCAGAGAATCAATAAACAAGAGAAAACCGGGGACTCATATATCTTCATTATGAAATCATGGGAAGGCTAGAGGGCAAATCATCTCCCTTCTCCTATGCACGTACTGCTCAAAATCAATGTCAACCAGACACATTTATTTCCATATAGAGCAGACACTTGGATTTTGCCTCACAGGCCAGGAAACACAGCATAAGTTATAAAGAACTCAGCAGCGGGTTTGTAAGGCACACTGTGTCATCTTTGCAAAGAAGTTTTTGGTTCATTTATTTCTTGAAATGGTTTGAGCCAGTGGTGGGTTGTTACCAGTTCACCCTGGATCGGGCGAAGTAGTAGTGACGGTAGCAGGAGGCTCCACCCACCCACCTGGACATCTCTGCATATGTGCAAGCATACGCATGCCCATGAGCAAAACGGTAGCAACGGGATTTGCATCCCACTACTGGTTGGAGCCTACTTTTCCATTTAGCTGGCCAAGCTGGCAATGAAATTTTCTTGTTTGATTGTCAATCTCAGGGACCATTTACTATCAGGATTGTACAAAATACAGTATTTGCCAAAAATGTGGAAACTTTTGGGGAACAGTGTGTTTTCTACAACTAGCTAATAACATCACTATTTTTTGGGAGTAGTACCATAAAATTATATATCAATGGAAAGATAATTTAATCAAGAATTTAATGCAGTAACTTTTATGAAGGATTTGTTATTAGAATAGCAGTTACAGTATAAAGAAGAAAAGTGAAACACGTAGAAAAAAGGCGATACACAAAAATTATCACCATAGAAAAAATGAGATATAAAAAATTATCACCATGTCAGTTAATAGTTGGGTAACCTTTAGCATGAATTACAGCCTTACAACATCTTCCCATGTGGTGAACCAAGTCTTTTAGTTCTGCAGCTGTTATAATGTGAAACCAAGATTGAATGATTGCTTCTATTAACTGGGTTTTATTGCTGGGTCGCTTCTGACTAACAAGTTTCTTTAATGGGCTCCATAAATTTTCAATTGGGTGAAGGTCTGGGCTATTCCCAGGCCATTCCAGCAGTGGAATAGGATTATCTTGAAACTCCAAAAAAAAAAAAAAGTGGTGTTATTAGCCATCAAACCTCAAAAATATACTTTTCCCAAAAGGTTTCCACAATTTTGGCCACTACTGTAGATCAAAGAGGACCCCCCTTACAAACAAACATCCACCTACAGCAGTGATTGAAAAATTATTCTCAGTTCAGTCTGAGAATAAATACACAAGCAGGTATTTTTTTCCCTGAATTATTTCATTTAGCCCTTAATGTTTTCAAGTGTACTTCAAACTAACTGTTTTGTGCATTTTCATCAAGGTACTGGGATCTCATCACAACTTAGCTTCTCAGAATAATTTTTTATATATACTGTACGTACATATTTTCAAGGGACCATAAAAAACAATTGCACAGAATGGTAAACACTAGACAATTAAAAGGGACAGTTTTTCATGCATCTACCTGGTCCTCCCATTTTCATTTTCCATATGACAATGTAGGCTAATGAAGGCTATTGTCAATTTTGAAAAAAAAGTTCATCCTACCCAAGTTCTGTTTTTTTGGGGGGTGGGGGGGGGAGAAATTGTTTTATTTTCTTTGAGTCTGGCAACAACATTCTTACTCTATAAAGTTGAAGCTGTTCCTGAACTGAGATGACACTTAAGATTTAAGTAAAAATACCTCTCTTTGTACAAGTCTCCAAAAGCTGTTCTTAACTCAGCTAGAAGAACCCATGAAAGAACCCACTTCTGATAACTGCGGTTCTCAACTAACTGTAGTTCTCAATTGTCTTTTATGTTGCCTTTTACTGTTTTTCCTCTGGTTTGCTAAGACATTAAAAACATGGAACTTTTTGCAAAAGTCAACAAACTTTGTTACCAGATTTACTCATTTTGTTTATGTAAACATTGAAACATAAATTTATCCAAGAAGCTGGATTGGAACCATACAATAAACCATCCCAGAGTTAAACATAAAATGCACAGGTAGACATTATGTTTTTAACATGGGTAACGTGGTGCAAGATACAACCTGTTGGGGGTTAACCACGCGCTCGTCCCCAAATACCCAGACTAGTTAATGCTATTAAGCATTTTAGCTTAGAATATGAAACATTTATTATTCAAAGAACAATTTGTGTGAGAAATTACTGTCTCACCTTTTTTGCATGTGGCAAAAAACCTTTTTTTTTTAGTGTGCTTACATTCATTAGTAAGCCCACTAAAAGGACAAGATGGCATATGTTGACATAAAAGGCACCTGTGAGAAAAACACTAGGATGATGATGATTGATGATGATGATGATTGAGGATGATGATGATGATGACAACTATTGTTTTATTGGCCTTCAATGTATACCAGACTTGGGGAAAGAGGATGAGAAGGTGACATATTTAGGCTATAATAAGAGACTCTCCTATGTGCCCAAATTCATATTTATTATGCTTCCTCTTCCCTCTTTATTTTATCTAAGCAAAGAAATACCATAATGTAGAAGCGTGAAGGTAATCTGTTACCTCTTACACTAGAGCAGAAATTGTCCAAAACTCACAGCTGAAGCCTAATAACATTGGAAAATTTCACTTTTTATAGAAATTAAGAAATAAACAATGCTTTGTATTAAAAAAAAAATATTCCCCAAATTTATTTTCAGATTCAACCCAGCAAATTTGCAGCTCAATTTCCTGTCTCTAGTATGGTTCCCACAAAACGATTTCAATTTCATGAGCAACAATTTGTTGAAATGAGAAATAATATTTTGAAGACACTGAACTTGTCGATCAGAAAGGTCGGCAGGTCGGCGGTTCGAATCCCTAGTACAGGTTTCCCGTGCGAGCAGGGGGTTGGACTAAATGACCTCCAAGGTCCCTTCCAACCCTGTTACTCTGTTACCTGCCTTAATGGAAACCCTTCTATATTTGTAGAGTTTCATGTTATATCATACATGAAGAACTGAATTTTGAAGCTCAGGTTTCTAAATTGCAGTTTGCTTCTATATACAAGCCAAGAATATAGTCAAAACTTAAATAAAAGTACTGAGTAACAAAAGAAAATCATAATGATTTAGTTTTCTTCCAGGGTCTTGAAGAGAAGACAGGGCAAAAGGGAGATGGGATAGATGCAATGTATGTACTGCCTTTGGCCTAGTAAAGCATGTTTTAGTTATCAGACTGAAAGTAATAATGTGTGAATTAGCCCCTTTAGACTCTTTGACATTGTGTCAATCTGAAATGCATTTGCCCTAAATATTATTTTCAGCATCTCTTAAGAGAACTGCAGAAAAAGCCTAAAAGGGAAAATACATGTTTCATCCTTCAATCCTTTCTTTTTATATTACAACGGAAAGGTTGATGATGGATTGTCTGCTTTGATTTTTGAATTCCCATTGCCTTTTCCTATTTCTCTGGCTAAGGAAGCTTATTTGAAATGTTACCAAAATGTAGTGTTTGATCTTAACTATCCCTTAAAATATCTCTGGTAGAGGAGAAAAAAACCACACCAATCAAACAGCCTTCTTCCTTTTGTAACTTCAGTGGCAAATTGTTAGTTACGGAAAGACAGATTTGTGTGTGTGTGTGTATGTGTGTGTGTATGTGTGTGTGTGCCTCAGAGGTGGGTTTCAGCAGGTTCTGACTAGTTCTGGAGAACCGGTAGCAGAAATTTTGAGTAGTTCGGAGAACCGGTAAATATCACCTCTGGGTGGCCCCACCCACATCTATTCTTTGCCTCCCAAGTTCCAGCTGATCGGGAGGAAATGGGGATTTTGCAGTATCCTTCCCCTGGAGTGGGGAGGGAATGGAGATTTTACAGTATCCTTCCCCTGCCACACCCACCAAGCCATGCCATGCTGCGCCCACCAAGCCACACCCACAGAAGCGGTAGTAAAAAAAAAACACGCACTAATTGGTGTGCATATGTGTATATGTGTATGCATATACAGTATATGTGGGTGTATACATACATACACACACATTTGTATGGATCTTTGTGTGCTGTGTATGTGTGCCATGTATGTGTATACCTGTGATTAAAATTGTAAAGGTGTGGGACAGTGGTGGAATTCAATTTTTTTACTACTGGTTCTGTGGGTGTGGCTTGGTGGGTGTGGCAGGGGAAGGATACTGCAAAATCCCCATTCCCTCCCCACTCCTGGGGGAAGGATACTGCAAAATCTCCATTCCCATCCCACTCTGGGGCCAGCCAGAAGTGGCATTTGCCGGTTCTCCGAACTACTCAAAATTTCCACTACCGGTTCTCCATAACCTGTCATAATCTGCTGAATAGCATCACTGGTGTGGGATATCCAACATGTAAAATGGATCACTGTACATTTACAATCACCCTCTGGTAATTATATATGCTCTGTACAGACCTTAGCTAAAAATCACATTGATTCTAAATTTGTGCTACAACAGCCTCTATCTTTTATTTTCATTAGCTTTTTTGATGTGTAGTCCATATCTTCATCCCATTCTATGCTGAGCTATCCATAGTTCTGAAAATTTTCTTGCCCTGCCTCACTTTTATTTATTTATGTCTTTATTTTTTTAATTTGATTTATATGCGGCCCTTCTACCGGAGACTCCGGACGGCTTACAATGCGTTAAGCAATAGCCTTCATACTTTTGTATATTTTATACAAAGTCAGCTTATTGCCCCCACAAACTGGGTCCTCAATTTACCTACCTTAGAAAGGATGGAAGGCTGAGTCAACCTTGAGCCTGGGGAGATTCAAACTGGTGTAATTGCAGACAGCTGGAGTTAATTACAATGCATTAGTCTGCTGAGCTATCCAGGCTCTTTAAAATTTCATCCCAAGTGTTTCATTCTCCTAATTTCCCCCATAGCTATAGGCCATGAACAACAACAACGAATATATTTCTGATCTTCCAGAGTGTATTTAAAGGAAAAGGGATACAGGCGAAGGAAGAATTAGTTGATAGAGCTTCTTGGATATTCTAGAAGAGATCAGGTGGGATGGGCCTATGTGATGGGAATGAGACAGTTCCTCAGGTAACCTGGGCCCAGGCCATGAAGGGGCTTAAAGGTGAAAACCAACATTTTGAATTGGACTCAGACACGAAGTGGTACTTAATGAAGTTCCACACAGAAGAGGTGTTACATACACAACCCTAGTGGCATTCAGGATTGCCCATGCTGTTGCATTCTGCACCAGCTGCAGCTTCTACAGACTTCTCCGGCTTAGTCTCCAGCAGAGTCCACATAGGAAATACCCAAAGTGACTGAAAGAACTGAGAGACTGAAAATGAATTCATAAAAGCAAATGAATAAAATACACTCAATCAATTCATAATACACTTGATGATTTACACCTCTAGATATTTGGACTGTGCTCTTTGAATTAATTCTTCTACTTCTTCTCGATTTACGGTTTTTAGACAAAATCTAGAGATGATGTTTTGTTTGTCTGACAGAACTCACAATGCAAAGATTCCATTTCATTGTCATTGAGTCTGATCCTCCCCATTTTCATATCAGCAGAAAGAAGAAAATGTGATTCAACTTTCTCTGCATCAAAGTGAAATGCACTTGCTTAACTTGTTGAAGTAATTGTCTTGCAATGATTGATCAAGTCATGTCAAGATAATACATTCTTATGGCTCCAAGGTGGTGCAAATCTAATTTGGGGAGGTATTTTGATCTTACGGTTGCTGCTTTATCACTTTTAATTTCAACATTTTGATTTGAAAATGTTGCTCAGCAAAATCCAATACACCTTCAATTGACAACTCAACATGCCAAATGTTCTCTTCCCCACCCCCGTATCTTCTTTTGTCAACATCATGTTTTAAACCATGTTATCACTGCTGTTAACAAATACAATTAAGAAGCTGTTTTACTGCACAGTCTAGTTCTCGGTATAATTGCCCCAACATAGTACCATGTAACACATAACATTTTTTAAAAATGGTTTTTTAAAAAATGTCTATGAACATAAATTAAATGAAAAATCTAACTATATCTTTGATAATTTAGAAGATATGCCAGTATCAACTATAGCATTTTAGGATGATAGAAATAGAAACTTCTCTTGGAAGGAGGAGTGTGTGTGTGTGTGTGTGTGTGTGTGTGTGAGAGAGAGAGAGAGAGAGAGAGAGAGAGAGAGAGAGAGAGAGAGAGAGAGAGAGAGAGAGAGAGAGAGAGAGAGAGATAGTCACACTCTTTTCATAAAGGAATGTATAGAACTATAAAGTTGAAATGCATTACTTAGACTATCAAAGCACAATACTTGGATCAATGAAGAATCTAAACTGAAGCCTCTTTGATAAGCTTCTTGACTACGAAGAGCAAAAGAGAGCACACACTATCTAGGACATCGATTTCAGTGTTACCTTTATCTCTGCATTTATGTATAATAAAAATAAAACTCTAGTTCCATGGCAATATGGTTTATTTACCAGTATAACAGAATCAATGACTATTAAGCACAAAAGCTATAATGATCTTCTGGTATTGTGTGACTTAGTGCTTGAGAATGAATTTATTATTTTATTATTTTATATTTTATTTACTATTATTTTATATTTTATTTATTTTATGTTATTATTTTATTTTATTTTATTTTATTTTATTTTATTTTTTATTATTTATTTTATTATTTTATTTTATTTTATTTTATTTTATTATTTTATTTTATTTTATTTTATTTTATTTTATTTTATTTTATTTTATTATTTTATTTTATTTTATTTTATTTTATTATTTTATTATTTTATTATTTTATTTTATTTTATTTTATTTTATTTTATTTTATTTTATTTTATTTTATTTTATTTTATTTTGCAGCCAATAAATTTTGCAAATACTGTGTTTCCCTGAAAATAAGACTCTGTCTTATATATTTTTTAAAATCCTGAAATAAGCGCTTGGCCTTATTTTCGGGGAAGTCTTATTATTTTGGGGCACGTGGAACAAGACAGGCTCCTCTTGCCATCTTACCTGATTTCCAGCTCTGTCTCCCTAATCCTAACCAGAGGAAATGGCGGAAAGTGGCTGTGCATGTGTTTAAATATTTAAACACATGCACAGGAGGGCTTGTTTTCAGGGGAGGGCTTGTTTTTGGGGAAACATGGTAAATAAATAAATCTCATGTTTTTAGATTGCCTATCTCATTCAAGGAACAGCTCTATTACCTACTATTATCTAGAAGATACTAACTTTAATGTCTCACTTTAACTTTATGGTGGCAGAAGGTTTTGGACCTCAGTTCTGAAGTTGATGGTTCCTCTGTTATCTTTATAGTCTCATTGCTAAACTGTAACATCAGCCTACAAAGAAGGTATGTTGTAATTCAGCACGTGAGTTCTTAATATTGTATTATTTCTTTTTAATTTTTATTCACTCTTGTAAATGTCTCTTATTATTCTATCACCTATTTTTGTGTGTGTGTGTGTGTGTGTGTGTGTGATTATACATTTTTACTGATTATTTGTGTTTCTTAATCTTATTACTTTAGATTTCTATATGACTGAACTGAAAAAGCTACTTACTAGCCTCTAAGATGAAATGCCCTTTTTTAAAATAATATTGTAGTTTATTCTTTTGATTCTTGTGTTTCCCTATCTCCCAAAACAAATGTCATTTGTGCAGTTTAGAAATATAGAAGCCAACTCATGTTGAAAGGAAAAATTATGAAGGACAGCAGTAATTTCATTAAAATGAAGATGATTATACTACTCTATGCCATACTAGTGCTCTGAAAAAAAATATACCCTGTATTATTTTTTCCTATCAATTCTCATGCAATCAGAAGATGAAAAACAGTTTGCTTTTGAAAGAGCTTTGAAAATAAAACAGAAAGTGTATAGGAAGATGATTCTAAATAACTTTGATTGACTTAGGATTTCATATTTCTGGTCCTTGTTTTATTTCAGTGTAGAAATATATTGTGCTGAAGCAGTTCCCTTCCCTACACTTAGAAATTTCATCTAATTTTTTCCAAATCAAATTTTATACTTCTTAGGGTAAAGTAAAAGAAGCAAATAGCAATTCCAAAGTATCTATCATTCAGAGGTGGGTTTCAGAAGGTTCTGATCAGTTCTGGAGAACCGGTAGCAGAAATTTTAGCCAAAGAAGTTGTAAAAAAAAAAAAAAAAACTTTTAAAAGGCTGTGATGATTCCAGCTAAGTTGCCTGATCATCAGAGCCTTTGGTAGAAAAAATGCTTTTAAAAGGCTCTGACAATCTCAGCTGAGTTGCCTGATCGTCAGAGGCTTTTTTTTTCTTTTAAAAGCAAAAAAAAATATGCTTTTATAAGAAAACAAAAGCCTCTGACGATTAGGCAACTCAGCTGGGATCTTCAGAACATTTTAAAAGCATTTTTTTACAACCTCTTCGGCCAAAGAAGTTGTAGAAAAAAATGCTTTTAATTTTTTTTAAAAAAAAAGTTGGCCACGCCCACCCAGTCACATTACCCCACCCCCACCCCCCAAGCCATGTCCACAGAACTGGTAATAACAAATTTTACATTTCACCACTGAGCTTTTTCCATCCTACCTTAAATCTGCATCTCTCTTCCTGAACTTCTCAGTCTCTACCTATGATTAGACATAACATACTTCTTCAAAAATCATTCTACTATATCCAAAAATATGACGCACTACAGAATAGAAGAAAGGATGCTATCTACTTCTTACTTACAGGCAAGCAACAAAGCAATCCATCTTTAGGATGTGTACACCACTAAATGGCTTTATACTTTAACTCCATGACAATACTGTACAGTCTTTTCAATATATTTCATAAGGTTCTTGTTTATTTAGAAGGTCCTGAGAATCAGTGAAATGTAAACAATGACTCTGAACAAGCACACTGAATGTCATTTGAGCATCAATGCTGTTGCATCCACACCTAAGTTTCTTAGACTAGGAATTCTAGAATTCTTTTTCTAACTATAGCATACATTCACCTTGTCCTTTTGCATGTCAGTCAATGTACAGAGAATTGGAAAAAAAGGAGTGACAATTTGTTGTTTCTGGTCATTGTTCCATTCATAAGCAGAAACCAAAACCCCCACAATGCTTTGGCATGCTCCCAGTCCATAAAGCCATAATTTGGAATCAGCTACGTCGATATTTATTTTTCTTCCAGCTTTATACTTCCCTGAGTTTTTTTTTCTTTTAGATTTTTCACATTGCAGTAATATTGGGAGGTGGGGGGGGGGCGCGCGCTGGGACAGAAAAAAGAACAACAGCAACAAAAATCTGGCCCAGCAAGACAGATTAAATAATTAATTAATTAAGCCTCTAATGTTCTGGCTATTATGAAGAGCACCTTGAGTGCTCATAAGCAATTATGGTGATGATAACTTTAGATGAAATGAAGCAAAATGTGCAGAATTTATCTTCATGTTCAGTTTTCTACATAATCAAATGGCCTTCATTTATCTTAGTTCACTTTCTGTTTGGCTGATTAGTTAACTGGCTTCAAAAGCAAAATATGAACTAACTGACAAATTGTTCCTTTTAGTTCCCATGCTGTCCAAGAGTTAATCTCAAACTTCATCATTAATCATGTAAACCAGGGATTCCTGTTGGAACAAATACTCAGAAGGTCATGCTTATTTAGAAGCTTTCCAGAGGACTGGCTTTCTAAATGTTTTCTAAAATGTTTAGAATCTACTAACTGGAGAAGTGTGGAAAGAATTTCAATCCTATCTGCAACATGCAATGGCATATTCTTCAATTTATGGAAAGTTACAAGATCTTTGTAAGCCCATTTACAAACCAGCTTCCTTTCCAGAACAAGTTTAGCAACCCTATTCTAAAACTAGAAATCATCAAACAGTCCAAATAGGAAAAGAGAGTTGGTAGAAGATATATTTTGCGCACTTACGTATCAGTTTGAGTAACTCAAATTCTTGGATTAGGTCAGTTGAGAAAAACAACATAAAATTTCCCTCCATGAGACTTTGAGAATTCTCATAGCCAATATATACAACTGTGCCTGAAAAAGTAGGATAAAACACTTAACAATGTTGCATAATAATGGGCTTGATGGGGCAATTTTGCAATAGTTTGTAAAGTTGTGGTAAGACCACACTTGGAATATTGCATCCAGTTTTGGTCACCACTATATAAAAATATGTTGAGACTCTAGAAAGAGAAGGACAACAAAGATGATTAGGGGCTGCAGGATAAAACATATGAAGAATGGTTAAATGAATTGGGAACATCTAATTTAATGAAAAGAAAGACTAGGGGTGATATGATAGCAGTGTTCCAATATCTAAGGCACTGCCACAAAGAAGAGGGGCTCATCCTATTCTCTAAAGGCCCTGAAGGGAAGGCCAGTCAAGGAGAGATGCAACCTAGAACAAGGAGAAATTTCCTGATAGTTAGAACAATTAATCAGTGGAATAACTTGACTCCAGAAGTTGTGGGTGGTCCAACACTGGAGGTTTTTAAGAAGATGTTGGACAATCAGGTATAGGATTTCCTGCTTGATCTGGATGATGGACTAGAATTATTCTGTTAATTTCCTATATCACTTTAGACTCTTGCTGATCCTATTTTATAGGGTGACCACCAGCAAAAGGATAATTCATAGTCAGTTTTATTGCTTTCAATTAAAATGTTCACTTACAGTTATTCATGTCCATATGGAAAAATTTAACATAGCCTAATTTTTCTATTCTATTGAAACATGTATAAATGCTTTTTCACAAGCTGTGTGTTACCTTGCCCATCAGGTTACATTTTATTAGTGCACACACCAGTTTCAGATGTTTTACGATTTTATTTCTTGTTAATGTTTTTTTCTGGATTTCTCCACAAATGATTTTTAAGCTTATAGCACTGTGATTTCTTGTCTCACTTGAAGTATTTTTAATGTAAAAAAATAAATAATGTAAGGTACTTTTCATTTTGCACTCTTGATGAAGGTCCTCTATTCAAGGAGGCTATAATGTGTAACACTGCACATTAAATAAAGATATTCAAAAATATACCATGGCAGTAAATCTATTCTATCCATAGCAATATCTCCTGAGATGAAGCCATGTGATTAAAAAATAAAACTATTTTGTAATGCAACACTTCTTGTTTTGGAATTATTTAATATTAGCGCAGCAGTTTCATTCTGTAGTTTAAATGTTCACTACAACATGAACAAGCAGGAAAGAGAGGTAATAAACAAACATTGGCTTGATATATTTTGGCACTAGTGAAAAGGGGACTCTGAATATTCCCTTCTACTTGTCTGAACTGATAACCCTTAGAGGTTTTGTTTATTTATTTGCTGCAACTTATGTGCTATTGCAGTCCAACAGGATTCTAACTATAGTACAATTCAGGCAATAAACCTTTAAATCCTATTAGGATTTAAACTCTAGCTGCTGTTAATCACAATTCTAGATCTGGATAATATGGCAGATAATGGTTAAGCAAGAGTTATAACAAAGTTAAGAAGTTTCCCAGTCTGTCACAAGCTGAAATCTTGATCTACCTAATTCAAATATATACTTAAAAAGGTAACGGTTCCCCTTGCACATATGTGTTAGTCATTCCTGACTCTAGGGGGTGGTGCTCATCTCCGTTTCAAAGCCGAAGAGCCATTGCTGTCCGAAGACGTCTCGGTGGTCATGTGGCTGCATGACTAAACGCTAAGGGCGCACGGAATGCTGCTACCTTCCCACCAAATATGGTCCTTATTTTTCTACTTGCATTTTTTACATGCTTTCTAACTGCTAGGAAGCTGGGACAAAAAACAGGAGCTCTCCCCGTTATGTGGCACCAGGGATTCGAACCACTGAACTGGTGACCTTTTGATCGACAAGCTCAAAGTCTTAGTCACTGAGCCACCGTGTCCCTAAACTATGGTTAATTGCAGTATACAGCTCTTTCTCCAGAACATCATCAATCACAACCTTTTAAAAGAATAAATAGCTAAACAGTAAATTACTAACAAAAAAATTAGTTAACCAATAATGCTATTATAAAGATGTTTATCAATATCCTATATTATGTATTCACATATTGCTACCTCTTGGGCAATGATGTGAATGTGTGAAATTCCTTTCATTGGAGAGTAAAACAATAAATATTATAAAATGGAACAATTTTGTTTATTTCAGATTGTTACAGTAATTCATAATCAAATGGACCTTCTCTTTGTTTTTTTCCTGAAAGCTTATTTTTTTTTTTAAAAAAAAAATCAGAATCAGCTTCCAGATTAATTGCCTGTAATAATTAATGGAAATGTGAATATAAATAAAAGTAATTTTATCATCATACTGAAATGCTTTTTTCCCCCCTTTCTCTAAGGATGTGGTCCTTTATATTTTTATCTGGAAGAACATTGTCATGTTTAATTGGCAGACATCCAAAGGTGATTATCCCGAGTCTCCGGAGAAGGGCAGCATATAAATCAAACCAATAAATAAATAAATAAATAATGATTGAGCAGAGCATAAGGAATATTTACACTATGGCAGCAAGAAAGGAGAAAATCTAGAACTGTTCTGGATGGCAGAGGAGCTGTAGAGGATTATAAGAGGCCTCCTTGAGCCATCATTGGCAAACTGAAGGGTATGATGATGATAATGATGATGATGACACTATACACAGCAAATGAGATGACCATGCTAGATTTTGTATCCCAAATCACTAGTCGAACACTTCCCAAGAGTTTAGGACTGTGTGATGTATCGACAGATTATGCGAGCAGATCCCAGTAAGGTGACCTTCTGCAGTTGACTTTGTCAGTGCCAATTGTTTTTAAAAGCTTGCCTAGGTCTTTAGGCACAGCACCTAAAGACCTAGGTAAGCACTTAAAAACAATTATTATTATTATTATTATTATTATTATTATTATTATTATTATTATTTAATCTTTAGTGAGATTCACAGACTTGGAGGCTGGTTAATAGCTCAGCAGCTCAAGTCCTAACCAAGGACCTAGGAACTATTAAGGTATCGTATTTACTACTTCTACTACTACTACTACTACTACTACTACTACTACTACTACTACTACTATTATTATTATTATTATTATTATTATTATTATTATTATTGTGTAGATCATTATATCCACAGGGAAATTATAGATCATTAATTAGTAGAACACCAGAGCATCCGCTCATCCAATTTTATTGTGTAAGTTTTCACTTTAAAGACATGGACAATGTACGTTACAACCTGTCCATTGGGTAATGCAAGATGTAAAGGCTATCTTTTTTTCTCCACACACACCCCCACATATTTTATGACCAGAGTATTGACTATGTCATATCATATACAACTTGTCATATCTAAATACATTTTACTTAGATACAATTTCTGCCAAAATATTCTTTTTCCATATTTTTAATCATATCTTAATATTTCTATTCTTATTTATATAAACAACATCTTCTTTCACTCTCAAATTCTAATTTCTCCATTTTTAATCATATATATTCCCTTTTAATTTTTTGATAGTTCATTCTTTATCCTAATACATTTAAACATGTCATGGTTGCTTTTCTTCCATTTCATCTCTTTTGTTTTACAGCAATCTTTCTTCTCTTTCTCTTCTCTTTCCTCTCCTTTCCTTCTTTTATCCTTCCTACCTTCTTCTTCTACTACTCCTTCTCTACTTCCTCTTCCTTTCTCTCACTCCTCCTTTCTTCCTCCCTATCTAACCTTCTCTCTTACTCTTATTTCCCTTCCCTTTCTTCCTCTTCTCTTCCCTTTCTTCTATTACTCTCTCTCCTTCTCCCTTCCTTCCATCTCCCTTCATCTTCTTCCATCTCTCTCTATTGCTGTATTCATTTTCAATTCAGTAATTTTCTCTCTGTGTCTAGGCATCTCAGATTTTTCCTCCATTTATTGAATGCATTTATCAAAATTCCCCTCATATTTTTTAATTCTTAACAATGTATTTCAACTTGTTCCACTTTTATCTTAAGACCTTTTAACTAAATTAACTTTCCACCTCTTATTTTCTTTAATTCTTAATTTCTTATTCCCACATCAATGATTGTTTTTCTCTTTTACTAGCATTTCAATTTTATATCTTACTTTCAATTATTTTCACATTGCGTCTGCTGATCTATTTTACATTAAACAATAATGGTTATCTTGAAGGAGAGAAGGCCTCTACTATTCTATTATTAATCCCTCCCTCTCTCATAGGGTGATGTCATTGTCTGTTCCATGTTTTAAATTCACACATGGAGTTGCTCGGTGAGAATAGAAATGTAACTCAAGGCTGAATAGATAACAGCAGACAAGGGAAGGAATGTAAAACCAGAATTTCTGGGAAATAAAGCTTTCCTGGAGAGTTTTGATCATTAAGTCTGTGTCCAGTCTTTAACAGAATAACAGAGTTGGAAGGGACCTTGAAGCAGTGGTGGGATTCAAATAATTTAACAACTGGTTCTCTGCCCTAATGACCAGCTGGGTAGATGTGGCTTGGTGGTCATGTGACTGGGTGGGCGTGGACAACTCAATGTCTCTTCATATCAATGGGCGCTTCGCCTTAGCTGTTACAATGTAATAAGGGTTAACCAGAGAGGCAGTTTCTGTAAGATGGGCAATAAAGATTAGAAACAACACCAGAATGTTCTCTTCCTGCCTTCCTTACAGGATTAGCCATGTAAAATGGAAAAATACAAAATAAGATTTCTTCCAACAACCAGTTCTACAAACTGCTTAGAAAGTTAACAACCAGGACTGAAATCCAATAGGTTCTGACAGGTTCTGGAGAACCGGTAGTGAAAATTTTGAGCAGTTTGGAGAACCGGTAGTGGATATTTTGAGTAATTTGGAGAACCGGCAAATACCGCCTCTGTCTGGCCCAAGAGTTGGGTGGGAATGGAAATTTTGCACTATCCTTCCCCTGCCATGCCCACCAAGCCGCACCCACCAAGCCACACTGTGCCCACCAAGCCACACCCACAGAACCGGTAGTAAAAAAATTTGGATTTCATCACTGTTAACAACTGGTTCTCCCGAATAGGTGCAAACAGGCTGAAGGTCTTCTAATCCAACCAGAAGTCCAAACAAAAGACTCTATATGGTTTCAGAGAAATAGCTGGCCAATCTCTTCTTAAAAACCTCCAGTGATGGAGCACAACATCTGGAGGTAAGCTGTCCACTAGTTAATTGTCCTCACTTTCAGGAAATTTCTCCTTAGTTCTAGGTTGGATCTCTCCTTGTTAAGTTTCCATTTGGACTATTGGATTCAGGACATTTATTTTTGTCCTGATTGTTCCATCTCTTCTCCACCGCAACCACATTTTTTAATCTGACATGTATTCTTTTCTTATATAATGCACTGATATCCTACTGATGCATTAATCCAATATAACAGTGGATACTTTTATTAAGTAGTATTACTGCTCCAGTGGTGGGTTTCAATTTGCTTCATGCACACACAATTTCAATTTGCTTCATGCACACACTTTGCACAAGCACATTGGATTTCAGAACAGCTGACGCACAGCAATCCGCTTTTCCGCACCTATCAACTGGACTAAAAATGAACAAATATAGGTAGGTATAGCACAGAGGCAGGCAGGAGGTCCCAACTGACAGTCGGAGTGAACTGGTTTGCTCTCATCTCACCATCTCCGGTACCAGCTCACCTGAATTGGGGAGAATCGGTAGCAACCCACCAATGTACTGCTCACCATCTACTCCTATTTCTGCGGGCAGTAATAAGTAATAAAGAAATGGAGCAGATGGAGTCAAGCAGAAGTGCAGTCTTATATTAACTTTAGACAGCTCTCCGGCACACTTCAGAATATCTGCAATTTAATAACCCTGCAAATATTGAGCAAATTTCTCAATTAAAGTATGTGCTTGTGACAAAATAGTTTAAAACAAACGGAAACACGGAAATATTTCTTGTTCGCTTGAATGAGTGAGATGGGCAAATATTAACATTAGTTTCAAACATGAATAATTTTCTATCATCATCCAGGGTTTCCGATGATCCAGAGGTTTGACAAGTTTATGTTCACCTCCACTGAACAGGAGGTAAAGGCCAATAGAGAATCAGTGTTAATGGCCATTAAAGTAGGGGATTCTGTACCAATTTATCAGGGACAAATGTCACTGAGTTAACTGAGAGTTGGTTCTGATTAGATATGATTCAAGTACAGACTTGAATTGTGCTCTACATTTTGTGAAGGTTTTAAAGCCAGCTATCTTTATAATTATATTATAGATACATTATAATGGATGATGCTTCAGGATGGGTTAATTTTGATTTCCTTCTTTCAGGTTAAAAGTAGCTGAAGTTTTGTTCGATATAAATTATGGCCAGGATTACAACCAACAGCCAAAAAAGAAAAAAAAAAGTTTGATATGGCTCTCCAAATCATAGATTGTTTTGGAACCAGTAGTATTCATGTGTATTCATAGTATTTTTATTAGACTAACCACAATGTGGTGTTTAAGGTGTGTCTGTATGTTCAGTGGTGATTGTTATGTTTGCTTCTGAGGTGGATGGATAATTAGAGATCATCTGGACTCATCATGTGGAACACAAGAACTGGAAGTATACCTCCAGAGGAGCTTTAGTACCTCAGAGACCACTGGATGCCTTAGAGGGATGTCAGAAAAGAAGGCTGGTATGTAGGCATAGATAAGAATAACAACAAGAAAAATGGTGATGTATGGAGATTAGGAGATGTACCATGGAAAGTTTGGGATCATCAGAAGTTATTGTGGATTTAGATCAGGACAAATGGTTGATGAAGATAGCATGGAGGCTTAAAGGAATAAGGTATGCCATAAAAAGTCCTTTCTCGAGGACCAGATCATGGGTCCTCAAACTAAGGCCCACGGGCCGCATGAGGCCTGCCAAAGCCATTAATCCGGCCTGCACAGGACCATGAGGCTGTCCTACCCACATTACCCCGCCCACCCTTCAGCCAACCGCAGGATTTACCTTCACGAGCCCCGCAGGCTGGAACTGAAAAGTAAGGCCAAAAATTTTTGCCTGCAGAATGCTGCTGGAGGTGGGGGAAGTGTAAAATGGGGTGCCCAGATGCCCCAGGAGGCAAAAAAATGGGTGAAAACTGCTTCTTTTTCACCTCCCCTGCCTCCAGAAGATAGATAAAGAGAGAGAGAAAGAGAGAGAGAGAGAGGGAGACAAGAGAGAGAGAGACAAGAGACACAAACAGAGAGAGAAACTTGATTGTAAACTCCTTGGAGCTGAGAAGAATTGCTGCAAAACTGAGTTTTCTGAAGTGGGCCACTAGACTCCTAAACAACTGAAAAAACGATTTAGTAAAAAGAAAAGTCAACCAAAAGAGTAACATGCAAACAAAAGCAAATAAAACACCCCCAGGAGCAAAACAAATTAAAGTTTAATTTGTGTGCATTGTTTAATGGACTGTTAAATTGGCCATGCCCATCCAATCACTTGACCACCTAGCCATGACCACCTACCTGGTCTGCCCACCTAACAGTCTGATGGAATTGGTCCCCTGTTTAAAAAGTTTGAGGATTCCTGATCCAGATGCATTTGGTAGGACCAAGGTAGCTGCTGGACTGAGTGCTGACCAGACAAGGCTAGTGAGATTAGTGCTGTCAAAGACCCCATGAGTTGGTTTATCTGTTGTTGTTGCCTCCAGTGCTAGGAGAGTCCTTTGATATGGGTTGAATTTATTGGTACCTCAGTTCCCAGAGCATGGAGGAGGAAAAATTAGGGATGGAGTCATGAAGAATCTTGGAGTGGGACAGACATTGATAGGTTGGGAGCTGCTTTTGGTAATTAAAGATTTGCACCACGCAATTGGCATATAGTGGCCTTCTGGATAAATACTACTGCATTTTATTTTAGGATATGGGAAATGGTATTCGTACATATGCCAAGTAAAACCCTACCGTTTACTTGGCATATGTACAGTGGACAATTCTGATCACTTCAATAAAACAATGTCATTGTTGTGGTCCACCAGCAGCCTGCGGAGCTGGCAGTAGAGTTGGACAGTGAGGAGACTGGGCAGGACCAGGGGGACGGGTCGGATGAGGGCTCTGCATCGGAGGCAGAGAAAGGGCCATATGGGAGGTATGTCTGCCTCCGGAGTCTTCAGAGTTGGACCTCAGCGAGGCAGAGGAACAGAGGGAGCCTGTTCCCAGTGTGCGTATGCACAGAGCTGCCAGAAGGCAAGAACAGCTAAAACAAAAGGGACGACTCAGCAGTAGGGCTTGGAGATGATTGGCTCCTCCCATAAGACTTAAAAGAGGAGCAAAGGCATGTGGGCCTTTGCAGGAAGCAAGATTTGTTCATTCGGTTCAGCTTAAAGCCTGAAGCTTTGTTTGATTCTGGGCTCCGTGTGGCTTTGCCAATTAGGTCTTTGGCAGCGTGTCAAGGGAGATAAAGGGTGATTATCAGCCTTATCCTGAAGGACTCTTTACAGCTATTTGGGACTCCTCTGTGACTGAACAGAATTCACAACTGTTGCAATAAAATAAATTTTTGGGACTACTCATGTGTTTTAATGACTCAGGAAGTCTAGGTCACAACAGTCATCTCAAGCAATCTAGGAAGAATGTCTTCTTGGTGGCAGTTCCTGCCCTTCCAAATTATATCCACTCAGATACCTTTACTGCTTTCAGCTTATTGATGCATTGTTTTAAAAAAATGATTCGTCTGACAGGATTGCAGTTGGGTGATTGTCAAGGTATTTTTCAGGGGGGGGAGGGGTGTGGTTTTTTTGTGTGTATGTTATGTACACTAGTTGGATTTATGGCCAGTTGTATTCTTTTTGATATATGTTCTTTCTCTTAATTGTAAGGCAACCAGAGCTGTCGAGAAGTTGGGCAGCCTCAAAATTGAATAAATAAATGGCCTGCTTTTCCCTTTGTGCTAAATACATCCATTATTAAAGTGATCCGTGATGTTTACCAAAAGGAAACAACTTTGTGGCTTAGTGCGATGACTGAAAACCAGTCATTCTGCTGCAGTTGACAAATCAAGGGTAGGATCTTTGCTCAACTTCTTTTAAAAGTTGTGCAAAGGGAAAGGATTAGCAAGTGGGAAGGGACAATGGCCAAAATTATTCTAATTGGTGGTTTGTTTGCATATTTGCATATGCAGGGATGTGGTGGCTCAGTGGCTAAGATACTGAGCTTGTCGATCAAAAGGTTGGCAGTTCAGTGGTTTGAATCCCTAGTGCCACATAATGGGGTGAGCTCCCGTGACTTGTCCCAGCTTCTGCCAACCTAGCAATTCGAAAGCACATTAAAAAATGCAAGTAGAAAAATAGGGACCACCTTTGGTGGGAAGGTAACAGTGTTTCATGCACCTTTTGCGTTTAGTCATCCCAGCCACATGACCACGGAGACGTCTTTGGACAGCGCTGGCTCCTCAGCTTTGAAGCGGAGTTGAGTACTACTCCCTAGAGTCGGGAATGACTAGCACATATGTGCGAGGTGAACCTTTACCTTTCCTTGCATATTTTAAAATGGGAACCAAAACTGATGATTATAAATTTGTTTCAGTAAAGTAGATACTGATGAAACTCAAAAATGTTCTAGAGAGCCCACATTAAACTCAAGGGTTGACATTGCATCTGAATTTCATACCTCCCAGCACTTTTGATAGTTCAAAATTTTAAGGAGAGAAGCTTCTCAAAATCCATTGTTATTACGGGATACTGAGTCGGTATTTAGACTGCAATAAATGATTATTAGTAGTATGAAACAGAGACTGCAGCATTTTTTTAACCCTCTGGGATATTTATGCTGTTGTATATTTCATAACCCAATGTCAAACCTCTGCAATAAACAGAATTTTCTTATCAAGCTGAGCAGACTCTGGCTCATTGTGGAAGATAAAAAGAGAAAGGGAGACAGGGTGTAACTGTTTCAGATTAGAGTTTACTGTAGCGCATTTCCTTTTATCATTGCCTTATTATCAAGGGAACAAAATAGCCATCCTGTATATAAATCAGCTTTAAAATGTAGATCTGCTATCTCTTTTTTTTCCTGTTTTTTTCCCATGAAAAAAATCCTAAAAGTTAGAGGACATCAGAATGGGAAAAGGGAGGGTGTAACAAATCATTAATTTCTGCAGTTCGTTGTTTTTACCCTTTTAGTTTAAATTAATTTGCATGAAAATCAAGCGGTAATTAGACGAGATTATTCCATAGAGTTCATGCACCATGTATGCTATCTGATACCATTAGTAAAAAGAGATAAGAGTCAATAGACAAAAGAGGATTTTCTCTAAACAAATGCAAGGCATTTAGTGCGGTTTGTCTTATTTGAATGTACAGAGAAATCTACTTTTTATCTAATCCTTCTAACCTGCAAGGGGAAAAAAACAAAAACAAAAACAAAAAAAGGTTGGAGAGAAAGAGCAACAATTTTAGCCTCTCAAATTCTTTTCTTATCTAGGCTTCGAGCAGATTCCATCAACAGTAATTGGTCCAAAAACATAAATATTACAAAATACAGCAACATTCACTATTAAATTCCATTTTCAGGGGTCACTGTTCCACAGGAAAGGAGACCATGACTGATAAGATGTTTCTATTAAGTTTGTATAAGATGGTATTTCATCAGTGGAGTTGCCATTTGGGAAGTCTCAACTGGTTCACCAAGACTCAATAGATGGGCAGTGATGATGAAGTATTTGAACTATGGGTATGTCTAGTTTAATGAAAAAAAGGACTAGGGGAGACATGATAGCAGTGTTCCGATATCTCAGGGGCTGCCACAAAGAATAGAGAGTCAAGCTAGTCTCCAAAGCACCTGAGGGCAGGACAAGAAGCAATGGGTGGAAACTAATCAAGGAGAGAAGCAATTTAGAACTAAGGAGAAATTTCCTGACATTGAGAACAATTAATCAGTGGAACGACTTGCCTGCAGAAGTTGTGAATGCTCCAACACTAGAAGTTCTTAAGAAGATGTTGGATAACCATTTGTCTGAAGTGGTGTAGGGTTTCCTGCCTAAGCAGGGGGTTGGACTAGAAGACCTCCAAGATCCCTTCCAACTCTGTTATTCTGTTCTGTTCTGTTCTGTTCTGTTCTGTTCTGTTCTGTTCTGTTCTGTTCAACTATAAGATGCTTTAAAAGTGAAAAGCAGCAGCCTGAATTGCACTGAAAGCTACCTGACAACCAACAGAGCTCCCATAATGATGGTGGCACAAGACGAAACCTAGGCATGTCAAAATACCAAACCCCCCAAAATTCAAAGAAACCAAGAATTCAAATTACCTCTGTGTAATTTTCCATTATGACATTATGGCTAGGTATGGACATTGCTTTTCAAACCATCTTCTGCTGTCCACGCTGAACCATCTGGGTGGATATCAACATTTTTCAGAACTGGACGCACCGGAGTATAAGACGTACTTTAGTTTTTGGGGAGGAAAATAAAAAAAAAACTGATTGGCGGGTGGATCAGCCGCCCAGAATACCCCAATCAGCTGTTCCCAGAGGTGAATTTCAGCAACAGGTTTGTTGGTTGTAAGCTCTGCCCCTTGCTTTTTTTTTTTTTTCCTGCCTCTGAAAGCCTCCGAAACAGAGCTTCAGAAAAAACACCTTTTCTGAAGCTCTGTTTCAGAGGCTTTTTTTCTGAAGCTTCTTTCAGAGGCTTTTTTTCTGATCCTCTGTTTGGAGGCTTTTTTTAGCCTCAGAAATCTCCGTTTGGGAGGCTGGGCGGGAGTACATTTGGAGTATAAGACACACCCAGATTTTCACCCTCTTTTTTGGGGGAAAAAAGTGTGTTTTATACTCCGAAAAATACAGTAATTGTACCGGAGGGCAAAATTGCAATAGTCTAAGCGTGAGGTGACAAGGCAGTGAATGCAGAATAATTTCTCACTGTTTGCATAAAAGATTTAGGAAAATTTCACTCTCTAGATTGGTCTTTGTGCATCAGGCTTAACAAGTTAAGTTTTCCTGGGTTGCTTTTGGGGCAAAAAAAAAAACCTAAGTCTAGGAAAGAGCTGAATGTATTTTGCTAAAAATTAAATTCTGGTTCACCAAGCTTTGTTAAAACATTTATCCTTTGTTAAAATATTTATCCTAATTTGTGAGCTCAGCCAGTGTCTGTTATATTCAGAAACTGCCTGACAAACAATACAGAGGATTACTGAATTCTCTTTCTCCTCACCCCCAAGTCTCAAAGCTGTAGAGATCCATTATATACAAGCCCTAAAAGCACATTTCACATCCCTCTCCCTTCTCTTTCTCTGCAGTGTAACTGCACCAGTCACAAAAGAGCAGATGCTGCTCTGAGTCAGAATAACAGAAACTGTACTAACTTTTGAACAACCCTTCTTTTCATCTAATTCTTATTTAGATTAGCTACATCCACTTTGGTCCAAGTGAGTGAAATCCATAGAATGTCTCACTTAACTGCCTTTTGGTTTGCTGGCAACAATTTCAGTTAAACCCAGTTTGGTAAAGGCATCAAGCTAGAGACCAGGAGACTGAGTTCTAGCCCTATGGGCCAGTAACCTTCCCACAGCCCTAGGTAGAAGGCAATTGCAAAGCACTTCTGAAAAATCTTGCCAAGAAAACTTCTCAGGACTTGCCCATGGAGCCCCTGAGAATTAGATGTGATTGAATGGAATCATCATCATCATCATATATTTTAAGAAGGTACTTGGTTGATACCTAGGATGCTGGCAGCAACCCATTATCAATCGTTAGCACCAGTCAATGGTATTTGTGACACATTTTTAAATGTTCAGTTGACTGAATTTCATGTTTAATGAAATAATAATAATAATAATAATAATAATAATAATAATAATAATAATAATAATAATAATAATAATTTCACAAACCGACTACCTACAACGCCATGACCGTGTTGCTAAGATCATTCACTGGAAATTGTGCCAGAAGTTTGGATTTGAGTACAGCAAAAACCACTGGGAACATCAGGTTGAGAAAGTTCTAGAGAATGGGAAACTCAAGATCTTGTGGGACTTTAGGATTCAGACTGACAGGCACTTGGTCCACAACACACCTGACATAACGGTAGTTGAAAAGAAAAAAGTATGGTTCATTGACATTGCAATACCTGGTGATGCACGGATTGAAGATAAGCAGCAAGAAAAAATCACAAAGTACCGGGACTTGCAAATCGAAGTTGAACGACTATGGAAAAGAAATCATGTGTTGTTCTGAATGTAATTGGAGCCCTTGGAGCAATACCCAAAGGGCTACCCCGCTATTTAGAAATTCTAAATTTACTGGACTTGAACATTTTGACTCTACAAAAAACCACCTTACTCGGAACAGCTTACATCCTCCGACGATACCTTAACAGTTCCTAGGTCCTTGGTTAGGACTCGAGCTGCTGAGCTATTAACCAGCCTCAAAGACTGTGAATCTCACTACAGATTAACCAATAATAATAATAATAATAGAAAATACTTGTAAATACAATCAATGGCTATAATAGTCTGGATAAGCTAACGGTGACCAAATTTGAAGGGAAGAGGTCTTTATACATTGCTGTGAGCTTTTAGCTAAAAAACAAGGAACAATTTTATCAAATAACTCCAAAAACCATTAAAATATCACACTGTCTCCTGTACCAGTTATTTGCAGTGCTCTCTTTAAACCTAAACTCAAGTTTCTAAAAAAAAAATTCTCCCACTACAAAAGACCTTCCCTTTTCTACTTCATTTCCAATGTTTTTTTAATATTATTATTATTATTGTCTAAGGATAACATGCCTTAATATTATGGTTGCAACACGACAATAAATTGCACTTATTTCACATTTTTCCATCACACCGAAGCCTCTTCAGATACCGCCTGCATGTTTAGCTTTAAAAAATGTAACCTAAAAAAATAAATCCACTTCTCGGTTCTTCCTTTAGTCCATATACCCACACAGGGTCAAGAACTCAAGAGAAGATATTTGTTTTCCTGGAAATGAGAAGTTGGATGAGCGTGTGGTGGAAATATGGGGAAATTCCTGGTGAACCCCCATTTGTTTGAACTCACAGAAGCTGGAGAAGAGTTCAGAGGCAGTAATTCTTAATTCTGCTGGAGATAAAAAAATAAAGCATTGCACATTTTCTCTGTGCAAGTTCCTACTTAATTGGGAGAAAGATAATTATCTTTTCAAATTTCTTTCAAAGGAGGAGAGGCATTCTTATTGAAGAGTTCATGAACTGAATTAGTTAAGATATAGGAAATCGTGTGTCTCAGTGTTCTGCCTTTCCTTCTATATAGTCATATATATCCAGCAGAATGCAACTTCTCTGACTTTGGATATTTCCCAAGACAAGAGACTAGGAGGAAACTTCTCCCAAGCTGGAAAGCTTGGCCAGTTAAAGAGGTTTCAGAATTAAAAATTGTAAAAGATATGCAATACAAATGCATCATAAATATTACCATGATGAGCCACGGTGGCGCAGTGGTTAGAGTGCAGGCTACTGCTGACTGCCGGTTGCCTGAAATTTGGCAGTTCAAATCTCACCAGGCTCAAGGTTGATTCAGCCTTCCATTCTTCCGAGGTGGGTAAAATGAGGACCCAAATTGTTGGGGTCAATATGCTGACTCTGTAAACCTCTTAGAGAGGGCTGTAAAAGCACTGTGAAATGGTATATCAGTCTAAGTGCCATTGCTATTAAGGAAGATACAGTATATTTAAAAAATCTAAAGAATAACCACATGAATCTATTTCACCGAAAAAAAAACCAACATTATTCTTGTTAGAATGACAGATGTATTCTGCGCAATTCTCCGAACTATTAAAATCGTAGCAAGATCACAGTTTAAATCTCGCCAAATAGCTTCAAAATTTTAAGCTGAAAGCACAATTCCGAAAGATATAAGAAGTTCAAGTGTCAGTTAACATTTTAGAAAATTTGGCTGCAGGCAGTGGATTCATGGATATATCTTGAAGAACCATCTGTTTGGTCTACTTCAAAAAGATTATGTTTGTGTCTCAAGTCTGATTTTCACAACCAGTTTCTCCCACTACATAGTAACTTTGTCAATTCCTTCAGAGAATGATAGACTTATAGCAACTGGCCATTTGAAAGAACTCCTATATCCTAAATATCCATGAGGGCGAACCTATGGCACGGGTGTCACAGGTGGCACATGGAGCCATATCTGCGGGTGCGTGAGTTGTTGCCTTAGCTCAGCTCCAGCACACTTTTCAGATGGCCCTGCCCAGTCCCCTCCCAGGAGTCTCCATGTGGCCCGTTTTGGATACTAGGTAAGTACAGGGCTTGCATGGAGGGTCTGGGAGGGCGTTTCCGGCCTCTGGAAGGCTCATGGGGGGGGGGGGGAGAGGCCATTTTCACCTTCCCCAGGCTCCAAGAAAGCTTCTGGAGCATGGGGAGGGTGAAAAACAGGCCTACTGGAAGTCTGGAAATAGGTCGTTTTCGGCCTCTGGAGGCTTCAAGTAGGCCTGCTAGGCCCAAAACAGGGTGTGTGTGGCGGGAGATTATGCATGCATGCGTGGGTGTGTAGCACATGGGGACATTGAAATATGGGAGTGGGCACACTCACACACAACTGCCCCACGCTCCCCCCAGTTTTGGCACGTGATGGCAAAAAGGTTAACCATCACTGCTATATATGCATGGTGGGCATGCATATGTATTTTGCAGTTTAAATATCTAACATCCTTGATTATAACAGCCCAATTCAATCTGGTGCCCTCCAGACTTGTAAGACTAAAATTCACAACATTTCACACATTTGCTGCCTCTTGTTTTGACGATCACATGCTAATTGTTATTATACTTTGCATTTATACAGACAATTGAAGGGTACAGAATTAAGATATCTATTTCATCCTATTCTACCCTCTCCTATTACCAGTGGTGGGTTGCCCCTGGTTCGCACCGGTTCTATAGAACCGGTACTAAAACCGGCCGACCGACCCTGACATCATCAAAATGTTTCTGTGTATGTGCACAGCCCTGCTGCGAACCGGTAGTAAAGGTAAGTAGAACCCATCCCTACCTATTACCCACTCAGATGAAGAAAGTTTTGCCAGAGAATTTGGAATAATTTTTATGTATCCCAAGTGGGTACCACCCCCGTACTGTTACATCTGTCATTTTCAACGAGTCCAGAATAGGGCTGCGCAAAGCTTTGATTCAGGGATTAAAATTGAAAGCTATTTGATCTATAACTCCAAACTGAACTGACTTTACGCATGGGCAAAAATCAAACTTTTCATATCCCTTTTAAAAAATGCAGAAGATCAGCTTGACACACTGAATTAGTTTCAGTCAACAGTTCAAACTGAATCAATAGTTCAAACTGAAGGGTTGATCTGAATAGGATCAACACTGATCTTCACAGAGCTATAGCAAAAACCATTTCCAGATCCCAGGAGATCCTCCATCGTCTGTCATGAAGGAGGGGGGGAAGGGGGGGCGAGGCACACTCATTTTTTTTTTCTTTGTATTGATGTTTCTTCCAGGAACAGTACAAGGAGAGGGCCAGGCAACTTGCCAAACCAAAAAAAATAAATAAATGGAATTTCTTTCTGTCTTAGTCATACTCGACTAAGTGGAATGATTTTGCTTCTACCAGACTACACAACGTTTGATCACGAAACAGTTTAATTTTTGTGTGTGTATGTTTGTCTGAATGCCTAAGTATCTGTATACATTTCTTCTACAGGTAGTCTTTGAATTATGACCACAACTGAACCCCAAATTAATCGAGACATTGGTTAAGTGAGCTTCATCCTATGTATCGGATGAACTAAACCAATTCCACAAAAGCTTAAGGAAAAATCTGAGATTTAGAATTTAGAATAACAGAGTTGGAAGGGACCTTGGAGGTCTTCTAGTCCAACCCCCTGCTTAGGCAGGAAACTCAACACCACTTCAGACAAATGGTTATCCAACATCTTCTTAAGAACTTCCAGTTTGGAGCATTCACAACTTCTCAAGGTTAATAAGTTGTTCCACTCATTAATTGTTCTAACTGTCAGGAAATTTCTCCTTAGTTCTAAGTTGCTTCTCTCCTTGATTAGTTTCCACCCATTGCTTCTTGTTCTACCCTCAGGTGCTTTGGAGAATAACTTGACTCCCCCTTCTTTGGGGCAGCCCCTGAGATATTGGAACACTGCTATCATGACTCCCCTGGTCCTTCTTTTCATCAAACTAGACATATCCACTTCCTTCAACCATTCTTCATATGCTTTAGCCTCCAGTCCCCTAGTCTGCTTTTCTCCGCAATCTTTCTAGAGTCTCAAACCCTTATTTTTCATTGTGGCGACCAAAACTGAATGCAGTATTCCAAGTGTGGCCTTACCAAGGCATTATAAAGTGTTAGTAACCAGTGGTGGGTTTCAAATTTTTTTACTATCGGTTCTGTGGGTGTGGCTTGGTGGGTGTTGCATGGCTTGGTGGGCATGGCAGGGGAAGGATACTGTAAAATCTCCATTCCCACCTTACTCCAAGGGAAGGTTACTGCAAATTCTCCATTTCCTCCCAATCAGCTGGAAATTGGGAGGCAGAGAATAGATGGGGGTGGGGCCAGTCATAATTTTTACTACCGGTTCTCCGAACTACTCAAAATATCCACTACCGGTTCTCCAGAACTCATCAGAACCTGCTGAAACCCACCTCTGGTATTAACCCTTCATGTGATCTTGATTCTATTCCTCTTTTATGCAGTCTAGAACTGTGTTGGCTACTACTACTACTACTACTACTACTACTACTACTACTACTACTACGAAGACAACAGACTGACAAAGTTTTGGAACACAATATCCTGGATATCACGATTGGGGAGAAGAAAAAAGTGTGGATCCTCGACATTGCCATACCTGGTGACAGCAGAATCGACGAGAAACAACTTGAAAAAGTCACCAGATATCAGGACTTGAGAATCGAACTGCAGAGACTCTGGCATAAACCAGTGCAGGTGGTTCCAGTGGTACTTGGCACACTGGGTGCTGTGCCGAAAGACCTAGGCAAGCACTTAAAAACAATTGGCGCTGACAAGATCACCATTGGTCAGCTGCAGAAGGCCATCTTACTGGGATCTGCTTGCATAATCCGCCAATACATCACCCAGTCCTAAACGCTTGGAAAGTGTTCGATTAGTGATTTGGGATACGAAATCCAGCATGGTTATCTTGTTTGCTGTGTATATTGTCATCATCATCATCATCATTATCATCACAACAACAACAACAACAACTTGCAAATTGAAGTAGAGCGACTGTGGAAAAAGAAATTGTGTGTTGTCCCAATTGTAATTGGATCCCTTGGAGTAATACCTAAAGGGCTACCCCACTATTTAGAAATTCTAAATTTACCGGACTTGGACATTTTGACTCTACAAAAAACCACCTTACTCGGAACAGCTTACATCCTCCGACGATACCTTAACAGTTCCTAGGTCCTTGGTTAGGACTCCAGCTGCTGAGCTATTAACCAGCCTCAAAGGCTGTGAATCTCACTAAAGATTAACTAATACTACTAGTAGTAATAGTAGTAGTAGTAGTACTACTACTACTACTACTACTACTACTACTAATAATAATAATAATAATAATAATAATAATAATAATAATAATTTTGTTAATCCTTAAGAAGGCACAAAACTGTCCTTTTTGTGACAACAGGTTACCAATGTGGCAACTGAGGATGTTTATAACATTTCCCCCCCAATTTTGTATTGTTGCCTGCTTTTTTTTTTTTTTTTTTTGCATTCGATTCATGTTTGTGCTTGATACTGTTTAGCTCTCATGCTGCACGACTAGCAGCTGCTTCTGATCACACATGGGCTAAGTAGTGAAGTTTTACTGTCACTGACATTCCATTATGAGAGTAACATGGGTCAGTTTGTCTCCTTGTACTGATTTTTTCTTATTTATCGTTTTTGGGATTTTCTGTTGGCTAACACTCATATATGACTGCCATATGAAGCACGGTTAGCAACTGGCTGATGTTCATGTAATTGAATGATGTGAAGCATAATTACAAAGCCAATAAAAACAGCAGATGTGAATTAGAAGAAAATATGCAAACATATACAGTCTGCAATTCCATCTTCAGTCGTTCTCTTCCAACCATTAAAATGAAATAAACCAAAACATCAAATAATTTTGGGGGAAAAAATGTTATAGACAAAATAGAATTGTGGGCTGGTTTCATATTCAAAAGATTTGGGTGGTCTTATTTTAAAACAGAACAAAACTGCTTTCTTAAAAACCGTTTCAGTTTGTGTGACAAAATGAGAATTTGAGTTAATCCATACATGTCAAACATGTAAATCAACAGTCTACTATGGTTTCTCTGAGAAATCTTCAGAGGTGAATAGAGACCCAGAAGTGTTATAATGGATTCAGTGGCTTTTAAAATGAATAAAATAAAATAAAAGGTTTTGATATAAACCTTAGATATGTATAAACATTATTTGATAAAGAGGCAAAACTATTGAATAGTGATTTGGTTCTGCAAATTTAATCAACTTTCTGAACACCTATAAAGCACATACAGAGCTACTTTCTTAACTGCATTTGGTTAAATTGATTTAGTCTAATTGTAATTACATTCCAATTTAAACTGAATTAAATCCATTTCAGCTGCTCCTCTGGCTTCAGCTAACGGGCCAAGGGCTGACAGTGGCACGGAACACATTTCTAAAAGGCCAAATTTAGCTTTCCATCACAAATATATTGTGCTCCATGCTGTATGACTAAATAATACAACAGGACAACTTCCTGGCTAGAGGAAGCTTGAAGTGACTAGACATGGATGAAGAGATATTTTTGAACTCATACATCATATGATGTATATGTTGGAAAGTACACTGATTTGGGGTTTCTCAGCCTTGGCAACTTCAACTTCCAGAATTTCTAGCCATGCTACCTGGGGAATTCTGGGAATTGAAGTCCATGTGTCTTAAAGTTGCCATGGTGGTCATCCAGGTTAGGGTTGTCTCAAAGGTGCTTTTTCATGCATTTCACTTCTCATCCAAGAAGCTTCTTCAGTTCATGAACTGAACATGAACCAAAGAAGCTTCTTGAATGAAGAGACTCATCCCCAAAACCCAAAAACTTTAACCTAAGACTGTCTCCTGTTGACCTCACCCCATTCCTAAGAGGTCTGTAAGGGGCATGCATAAGAGCACCAGCGTGCCTACCGTCCCTGTCCTAATGTTCCCTTTAATTGTATTCATTTTATGTACTCAATTCATGCTTCTACTTATATATATTATCTAATATCTATTCGACAAAATAACATACATAAAATAAAGTCCAGCTGCCCTTTGAAAAAGCACCTTTTTGGTCTCAGGTTTATGCCACAGCTATATGTTAGGCAGCAATAATTAGCCAATCGTGGCAGATCTCAAAGTAGGCAAGTGGAGTCAAAGCTAGCTGATACTCACAAGAGAGAGGAGTATGTTCTAGAACTATAAGCTACATTGGAAAGATATCCAGGATGATACCTTATTTATCTATTGGAAACCAACATTCTGCGGTGGCACAGTGGTTAGAGTGCAGTACTGCAGGCTACTTCTGCTGATCACCAGTTGCCAGCAGTTCGGCAGATTGAATCTAACAAGACTCAAAGTTGACTCAGCCTTCCATCCTCCTAAGGTCTGTCAAATGAGGACTCAGATTGTTGGGGGCAATAGGCTGACTCTTTAAACTGTTTAGAGAGGGCTGTAAAGCACTATGAAGTGGTTTATAAGTCTAAGTGCTATTGCTATTGCTAACACAAATGCAGTTAATTTAATGATACTCAGGTGCTGAACTAAGAGTGGCGAGTCCCAGGTTACAGACCACCCAATACCATAGGTGCTCTTTGGGTGATGTTGGTACAGTCCCTATATCTTAGTCCAGGGAGATGCTTGTGATGGAACAAAAGGACCATGAATGCTACCAAGACAAATTCCTTGTGTGTCCAATCACGGTTGGCCAATAAAACATTCTATTCTATGCCATTCCATTCCATTCCATTCCATTCCATTCCATTCCATTCCATTCCATTCCATTCCATTCCATTCTATTCTACCTGGCAGAAAAAAAAATGATATAAACCAAACCAAACCAATCAACCAACCAACCAACCAACCAACCAATCAATCAATCAATTCTCCAAATACATTGATTAAAAAAAGTTTGTCTTTGCTTTTATTCCCAATTAATAGGGATTTTTCTCCCCTGGGTAAATATCAATAGGGCAGTATTGTACTTCACACAGATGGCTATTCCCATCTGTCTTCCATCGCGTTTCCTACTGCATATGTTTTCTAATGTATTTAGGCTAAACCATGAAATTCCATATTGTTGTAACACAAAGACCCAATCATACAGTCACTATCAATCAAGCTTCCCATGAGGAACTCTTTAGCTTTTAATATTTTAAGGAGAGCTTGTCTGTGTTCTGATTGGGTGGAGGTGTGTTCTGATTGGTTGGGGGCTTGGCTGTGCTCTGATTGGATGGGGGGTTGGTTGTGCTCTGATTGGCTGAGGGTGTGTTCTGTTTGGGTGGGGGCTTGGTTGTGCTCGGCTTAGTCTGAGTTGCAGGGGGATTTGAGCTGGTGAGCTGCATTGTTGTTTGGCTTCGGGTTTGTGGTCTTGAGGGCTTTTCATGGAGGGTGTTGGTCTGATTCATGTATGGACTGGAGGGGTTAAAAGTGGCTAATGATGCAGCTGCGGTCTGGCTTCTGGTCCTTGGTCGTGCCTCATTATCAATGTGGGTTTGAGTCTGCTTTCTGCGTGGATGTGTGGTGGTGACCTCCTGTGTGGCTCTTGTGAGTGTGGGTCTGGTGTCATTCATCGTGTTGGGGACTCGTTTGTCAATAAGGGCGGGTTCCCAAATGGCTGGCAGGCGGGAGGTATCGTCTCGTTTGTTCATGCTGTGTGGGCATTTTTCTATCTCGATGGCTTCTCTGATTATTCTGTCATTAAAGTGTTCAGTTTTGGCGATAGTTCTGGTCTTTTTAAAGTCAATTTCATGTCCTGTGGCTTTGAAGTGTTGTACCAGGGAAGAAGTTGGTTCCTCTTTTTTGACTGAGTTTTTGTGTTCTTCAATGCGTGCACTTATTCTTCTGTTTGTTTGTCCGATGTATGTGGTGGGGCAGGCGGTGCATGGGATTTCATATACTCCTTGATTTTCTAACTCAATTTTGTCTTTGGGGTTCCTCAGGATGGTGGATATTTTTCGGTTTGTGCAGAATGCTGTCTTGATGTTATGTTTCTGGAGGATTTTGCTTATTCTGTCTGTGGTGCCTTTTATGTATGGGAGGAGGGCTTTGCCGTTTTCTTGTTCTCTGTCTTGAATTTTAGTGGGGGTTTCTTTTTGGATTAGGTTGGTAATCTTATTTCTTTGGAATCCATATATATATATATATATATATATATATATATATATATATATATATATATATATATATATATATATATATATATATATATGTTTTCTGAGGTTTTCGCGGGTGTTTGTATGTAGGTCTTTGGTTATTCGGGTCTTCTCCCGTGTAGAATTGGAAGTATCTTGGCGATGTTTCGACGAAGTCTCATTCGTCATCTTCAGGCTGGTGTTCTCGGCTTCGTGCTTCCAGGAGCAAGAAGCACAAAGCCAAGAACACCAGCCTGAAGATGACGAATGAGACTTCGTCGAAACGTCGCCAAGATACTTCCAATTCTACACGGGAGAAGACCCGAATAACCAAAGACCTACATATATATATCATTGCTCCTGGAAGAACGAAGCTGAGAACACCAGCCTGAAGATGACAAATGAGACTTCGTCGAAACGTCGCCAAGATACTTCCAATTCTACACGGGAGAAGACCCAAATAACCAAAGACCTAAATACAAGCTTTTGAAAAAAAACCAGCACAGAAAGGACTCCTTTATACTGAAAATGTATTCTACCATGACACCTAACATTACTTGAATAATAAGAACATAGAAAAGGGATTGTGATCAATAGGCTAATAACCACTGATGACACTTTCATCTATGAATTTTCCTAGTTTCCTATTTAAGTAATCTAGATTGATAACTTTCACATCATACTGTACCAATTCAATTTTGGTGCTTCTTATGATTAGTTTACATACCTTAGATATGGTGGGTGGGGAGATATTGTATATTAAAACCTTTATGGTAAGATTAATACATTTTTTTACACTAACTTACAGAATATAACTGGCATTGGAGTATTTTAATTACTTAAGGGTATTTTCCAAAGTGGACAGTTACAGGAGAGAAATATTTTATTAATATAATTTAAGCTTACTTAGTGATAAGGAAATGCAAATTATGATTGCCAGAAAAATTGAATGCATCTGATAATAGAGTGACCAATAACTGAGTTATCTTGAGGTAAGATGTATGACCTATAAACCAGTGGTAGGATTCAAAACTTTTTACTACCAGTTCTGTGTGGGCGTGGCATGGCTTGGTGGGCGTGGCAGGAGAAGGATACTTTAAAATCTCCATTCCCACCCACTCCAGGGGAAGATTACTGCAAAATCCCCATTTCCTCCCAATCAGCTAGGACACAGGAGGCAGAGGAAAGATTGGGGCGGGGCCAGTAGTAGGTGGTATTTACCGGTTTTCCGAACTACTCAAAATTTCCGCTACCAGTTCTCCAGAACTGGTCAGAACCTGCTGAATACCATCTCTGCTATAAACTTTATAAGGAAATACGTAAATAAATAAACAACTGTTCCACTAAAGGGAATCTTTACTTTTTAAAGATAAATTAGTCAAGTAGAGATTATGTGATTTAATATGTTTCTTTCCCCATCAGATTAAGAAATTTATGGAAAAGGAAATTTTGCAGAAATTGATGGAACCGCTGAATCCAAGGTTTTAATGAAGTGGAAGAAGCTGTAGTATCTTGAATCATGGATATTTTTTCTACCAGGTCGCACACTACCTAACCATAAGCCTGGGAAGGAAGGAAGGAAGGAAGGAAGGAAGGAAGGAAGGAAGGAAGGAAGGAAGGAAGGAAGGAAGGAAGAAAGATCGGGGAGCTTATTTGCTTATTTATTTTCCCAATGTGATAGAGAAAGAGATAGGCAGATAAACATTGCAGAGGGACAACGTACACTTCTCTGACTTGTCAGAAATGTATAATTATTGAGACTGAAGCAAGCAGTGAAAGGTATTGTTTGACTCTGTAAGACTAAGAATGTTCTGAAAAGAAAGCAGGAAATCAGGACATTCTCATTCAGTTCCATGTTTTGCTGCTAACACTGATCCATAGGATTAAGCTCCCAATTCATTATGTACACATCAGCAACAAATTACTGACTTGCAGGTGTACAAAAGACCTAGGCAGTGATTAAATGTTTGCATGTATAGTTTAAGGCATCTCTCAGGGATGCTTCATTTAGAAAGTTTCTTTCGTCTTCTGTTCTGAAATGGGATTTAGAGGTTCTTAATAGAATTTAGATGGACTTAGTATCTACATCAATGCAAACCTCTACTTGCTGATTTATTAGGTGAATTTCAAGTTGAATTTTTACGTGACACTAGATCGACCCCAAGGAGCTTGTTCAGTTCTGATTGGGTAATGTATATTTCCAATGGAGATTAACCACAAATGAGCTTAACATTGATTTATTGTAATAACGTCAAATTGAGGTCAGAAGTCTTTTAAATTTTTAAACAAGTCTATCAAGATGAAAGTTTCTCTAATGTTCTGGAAGCAAGGAACAAAAGAAAATTAGGGATGCATTTTTTTCCCCAGTTGCACACTACAAATTAGCAAAAACGGTCCTACTGGGCCCACCATGCCATCTTGTGCCAAAAGCGAGGGGAGCCTTGGGGGGGGGGGGTCACGCGTGCATGCATGATGCACATTGAATTATGGATGTAGGCATGCCCACACAGGCCCACCATACTTCCCTCACTTTTGGCATGCAATGGCTAAAAGGTTAGCCATTACTGGAATAGTGCCTGTTCATAGCTACCGGTTCACCCGAATCGGTACAAACCGGCTGAATCCCACCCCTGAAGAAAGGTCATAAAATGGGGCAAAACTCACTAAACAACTGTCTCACTTAGCAACAGAAACACCCACACACACGCAGAGAGAGAATGAGAATGAATCCCAGGCTAAAAACCCTGTTAACGTCACCACAAATATATTTATCCATAAGTGTATTAAACATTAAGATTATACTTTCTTTTACTACCTGTTTAATGTTGAACCATTTGCTGTGCATTACATTTATCCTCACATAGGTTTCATTCCTATCATACAGTAAACTTATTTCATTTTTTAGCTCCATAGTTGTGTTAAATTTCTATAATTTAAGTCTATTCACTTTATCATATGCTTTCTCTAAATATGCATACACACAATACATGTTTATTCTCATATATTTCTTGGTGTTAAATTGAAAAGTGAGAATCTGATATGCATTTTCCAAGCTTGGCATAAAGCCAAAGAGCATTTCCATATGTTGTGCTTTTTTTTTTTTTGCGCGCGCGTTCAGTCAGAATTGTGACATTTAAAAATATATATTTCTAAAACATCCAACGTATCACCCAACTTTTCTTAAGGGAGGAATTTTACTAGAAATTGAAAGTATATATATTTTTGGTCACCACTCGCTTTATTACTTAAATAGTAATTAAAATAGAATTGGGTTTGGTCTTTCAAATTCATGCTAAAAGAGAAAAAAAAGAGTAATTTGCAGAAGGAATTATAGGAAGAACTAGAAGAACTTGGTATGTCCTTTAAATGACCCACTAAAACCAACCCAGTGATTGTTTGTACAGGAAATAAGATATTGTATGTGAAAGTGATGGTTTTGGAACTATAGCAATAAAATCCTCAATATCCCTAAAAATTTTTTCAAAGGATTTCAAATTCTTTTTAGTAGCATCCAGAAAGGGTAGTCCAGTGAGAAGTCAAAGTAATTTAGATCCAATCTCCTTCCAAAAATGAAATGAACAGAAGGTTTATTAAAAGGAAATGAAGAGGAAATTGAACTTTCATACTTCATGGTGCAATTGCAATGTCAGAAAACAATATTTGTCAACAGAAAGTTTAGGGAGTAGTATTATTTGTCTCTTACCATAGAAGGCAAGTCTTCCAGATTGTAGACTTGTGGGATGTGTGTGTTATTGTCATAGAGAGTAAGAATCTGAATATTCAATTCTGGCACCCCTTGTTTTGAACAGAAGAGTTGAAATCCGACAGTGAAAGCTGACTAATCTTTCTCCTCCTTCACAATTTTTTTTTAATCACAGTAAATAATCCTTTCATTATCCCTTCATTTGGGGGTCATGCAAAGCATCGATAGATACAAGATACAACCATAAATCTCAGTGAACTTATTTGGCAGGGGCTTTGTAGTTGAAGCTGTAGACTCCCCTCTCTCTCAATTTGTATATTATGTGAGATGAGAACAACTTACCTGATAGCTTTGATCGATTTTGACGGACTTTGAATGTCAGTACTTTAAACAACAGTGGGACGCGATGGCTCAGTGGCTAAGACACTGAGCTTGTCGATCGAAAGGTCGGCAGTTCAGCAGTTCGAATCCCTACTGCTGCATAATGGGGTGAGCTCCTGTTACTTGTCCCAGCTTCTGCCAACCTAGCAGTTCAAAAGCACAAAGAAAAATAAGCAAGAAGAAAAATAGGGACCACCTTTGGTGGGAAGGTAACAGCGTTCCATGAGTTCCATGCATTTAATCAAGCCAGCCACATGACCACGGATATGTCTTTGGACAACGCTGGCTCTTCAGCTTTGAAACGGAGATGAGCAAAGCCCCCTAGAATCGGAAATGACTAGCACATATTTGTGAGGGGAACCTTTACCTCTATCTTTACTTTAAACAGCAGAGTTCATAATGACAAATTTCTTACTGATATCCCCTGATTGTTGGAATTAGCTGGTAATGTTTTTTTTTTTGTTAACCTTTAATTCTTTAAGCAGAAAAAAAATAAGAACTTTTCAATCCTGAAAAAGAGTGGAGCAGCTCAGTTATTTCTGAACTCAATCTTTCAGCATTTGCTCATTTTGTTCTTTATCTAGTGCTGCTTTTATTCAGTCATTCGTTTGCAAATAACATTGAATGAAAGAAAGAAAATTAAGAGGGATGGGAGAAAGAAAAAAATAATAATACCCAGGCTATTTGAATACCATTGAAGTTTTTCATTTTATAAATTGTTATTATTTAATTTTTAAACAGTGAATTCAGTCCAAATTACCACAAATTTTATTGCCTCGGTTTAACTCTCATTCAGCGAAGACCTAAACAATGATTGAAATGTGGCATATTGCATTAAACCATGTTCTTTAATCAGGGACATTGCTATCTTTTTGGGTTATGAATACTTTTTTTTTGCAGCAGATCAAGTTGAGTACATTAAACATCTTTAAATATTGAGATAATCATTTAAGCCCCCCTCTCAAAATGGCTAAAATGGATATTGCTTTCTAGCCACTCTCTCTCTCTTTCTCTCCCTCCCTCCTTCCCCCTCTCCCTTTCTCCCTTTCTTTCAAGTTGAGGATAGTAACGTTAATCCAGAAATATTATAACCTTTAAGCCAGTGCTACCGGTTCGCTCAAGTTGGGGTGAACTGGTAGTAAAAAAAAGCTACTAGTTCCTCCGAACAGGTATTTCCAATGATCAGCTGTGCGAGAAAGCAGGAAATCCTGATTTCCTCCCCCCTCCCACTGCTCTACTTACCTTCCCAAGCATCCTTTTGGCATGTAATGCACATGCACATGCATGTGAATGCATGCACACCATGTGTTTGGGGTGTGGTACTCATGTGCATGCAGCATGTGTTTGGGGCGCAGCATGCATGCGCAGCCAGCGAATTGGAGCAAACCAGTTCCGATTTCACCACTACTTTAAGCATAGTGCAATAGACCCAGAACTTAATTAAAATCATATTAACATCGCATTAAGTCATCAGCTGGGTAACTTTGCATCAATCTCTCTCTCTCTCTCTCTCTCTCTCTCTCTCTCTCTCTCTCTCTCTCTCTCTCTCTCAGTCCAGCTCATGTCACAGAGTTGTTGTGAGGAAAATAGGAAGAGAAATGAGTTTAGATATGTTTGCCCATTTGAGTTATTTATAAAAATAATTAAGGTGGGATAAAAATCTAATAATAATTTTCAGCGTACCCTGTTTCCCCAAAATTAAGACATCCCCTGATAATATTTAAACAGAGAGCTAGAAATCAGGTAAGATGCCAAAAGGAGCCCCAAAATAATAAGACTTCCCTGAAAATAAGGCCAAGCACTTATTTCGGGGTTCAAAAAAATATAAGACAGGGTCTTATTTTCGGGAAAACATGGTAGGTTGTTTGATTTTAGTTTTGCTTGATAGAAGGACCCAGATATTATAATTAGAAAACCTTGTTTGATGTTTTCAGAATCCTCCATGATGACTCACAGCTTAAAATATTGCCTTAATACAGCCGTTGACTTGAAATCTGAAACTCATGTGTTCTGGCTAAAATGAACGAGGGATTAAACTGAATGCTAGCAGTTACTATTTAGAGAAATGCAATACCAGCCAAACCATGCACTGAAGCACAAAATCTACTCAACATTCTGAGACTAAAGAAAGCCAAGCTGGCTATACAGCAAGATCAAGTATTACCTCTGGCACCTTTCATTTTGTTAAAGCAATCCAACTGAAAAAAAAAGCACATGTGCTTTAAATCTGAACAAGCAAAATTGATTCATGATACCTCACAGCATTTAGCATAAAGTCACAGCTGCTTTTGATCATACATTGCATCTCCCCACCCTCAAATCTCCAATGCTTAGCAGAAAGCTGAAATTTGATCTAACTTCCACATGTTTATATTAACACAAATGAGACAGAAAGAAGGAAGGAAGGAAGGAAGGAAGGAAGGAAGGAAGGAAGGAAGGAAGGAAGGAAGGAAGGAAGGAAGGAAGGAAGGAACAGTCTCTAAAGGGAAGGGCTAGTTTGCATCTCAGTGCTCACATCAGCTCAATTTTTTTTAAAAATAAAAAAAATAGAAGGATACAATGGCATTTCTTGTTTTCTGGATCTCTTTTCCAGGAGAAAACAAAAATCAGTCCAGTATGCAGATAACTATAAAGTAATTTAACCACAGGTGGTGTGGTTAAAGTGCAAAGTGCAGTATTGCAGTCAAACTCTTCCTGCAGCCTGGAGTTTGATCCTGACAGGGCTCAAGATCGATTCAGCTTTTCATCCTTCTTGAGGTTGCTAAAATAAGGACCCAGATTCTTGAGGACAGTGTGTCAGTAATGCTAGCATTGTAAAGTGCTCAGAGAGTCCTATAAAGCACTATGGGATGATACATAAGCATAAATCTTAATGCTATTATTAGTATCTACCACAGAGACACATGCAGAGTAGCATTATTAGATCAAGCCAACCTAATAATAATGGGATGAATCTTGACCTGGTGTTTAGCAAATTGTGTACATCCTCTAAGACAGGGTTGTCAAACTCAAGGCCCGTGGGCCAGATCCAGCCTGCGGGATGCTTAAATCTGGCCTGTGGGGCTGGCTTGGAAATAGCAAAGGATAGGCCCATGGAGCCTCTGGCATCGAAAACAGGGCATGGGGGTCATGTGTGGGCCCCCGTGCTCCATTTTGGCCAGCAAAGTGCTGCAGGAGGCCTTTCAGGCCAAACGCAGGGCATGGGGGGCACATGCAGCCCCCAGACACCCCATTTTGGCCATCAGGGTGCATCCATCCCATCTCCTCTCCCCAACCAACTCACAGAGGAGAACTATAATGCTGATCTGGCCCTCAAAGATATCCAGTTTGACACTTCTGCTCTAAGAGAAAGAGATTGTTTGAGACCTTGAATTGTTGAGTTCCCAGGAAGTAAGGTGGCCACTGTATAAATGGTCTGAGTAAAGGAAATTGGGTCTGTATTCCATGACAAACAGATTGCTGCTATGACAAAATGACCACCAAAGGAAAGAAAAGGCTGAGAAATAATCGAGGGAGCAGCCAAGAGTGCAGAAAAACAGCAAAGATAGAAACCTTTCCTTCTACCCCAGGAACCCAACAGAGATGTAAACTACATAGTTTTAACCAAGAGCACATCTGTTCCCTTGGGAAAAGAGAATTCTCCCTTCCTTTGAAAGAGGCTACATGGACTCCCGTGTTTTCCTCTTTCCCGTCCTTTAATCTTTAAAAATAAACTTTGTGCTTTTAAACTTTAGAAAGGCTCCATTGGTGTACTTATTTTCAGGGCTGTGCGACTTTCTTCTCTCTGGAGGCTTGGTGACCCTGTAGAAACTCTCTGCTTCATTCCTACCAGAACTGCAACTACATCTCTAAGCAGAAAAATATCCCACACCCTTGCAAGCAGGTGCATGCAACCGCAGCACGTTTGAAGCAACAACTTAGAAAAGATACGGTAACCTCTCCATCTGTGCTCTCCTCTGAGAATAGAAAAAGGTTGAGTCGTTCCCCATTTCTCTTCACTCCCCTTTCAATCCGCTCTTCAGCTGTCATGAAAAAAGGGAGCTAAATGAGAGAGAACGGCAGGAGGGAAGCATTGCCCATATTACTGCATTAAATACAGGCTTTTCATTTTCCCTGGGGATCAGCTGGCTCAGAGGATCTAAACACAGCGACTTCTCTTCACTCTTCACTTCAGACTCTTTGCTGGTCTTTCGGCAACAGGGCACTGGAAATATTGAAGCTTTCTTAAATTCAAGTACACTAATGAAGCCTTATTGTAGATTTGTCTATCACAGCAGTTAGAATGCAGTATTGCTGATTCTATTGACGGACAGCTGTTAGCAGTTTGGCAAGTTTGATTCTCACTGGCTCAAGGTTGACACAGCCTTCCATCCTTCTGAGGTCAGTAAAACTGATGGCCCAGATTGTAGGGACAATATGGTGACTCTGTAAACTGCTTAGAGAGAGCTATAAAGCACTGTGAAGTAGTATATAAGCAGGGGTGGGATTCAATCGGTTCGGACCGGTTCGGGAGAACCAGATGTTAATTTTAATCTGGTTCACTGAATCAGTTGTTGCAAGGGCTGGCTGATCCCTCCCATCCTACCTCACCCTTCCCACAGCCTGTTTTGGATGCCAGGTAAGTGCAGGGTCTGTGCGGAGCCTCTGGGAGGGCGAATAACTGGCCTACCAGAAGTTCCAGAAGTCCAGAAATGGGCCCATTTCTGACCTCCGGAGCCCAGGGGAGGTCATTCGTGCCCTCCCAGAGGCTCAAGGAAAGCCTCTGGAGTCTGGGGAGGGCAAAAAACAGGCCTACCAGAAGTACTGGAAGTTAAAATCAAAATTGGGCCTGTTTCCGGCCTTCGGAGGGCCTCCAGAGCCCTGGGAAGGCTGTTTTTGCCCTCCTGGAAGTTCGAACAAAGCTTCCGGAGTCTGGGGAGGGTGAAAATACCTTCCATGGTGGCCACGCCCACCATGGCCATGCCAACCCAGCAACCGGTTGCTAAAATTTCTGAATCCCACCCCGTATATAAGTCTAAGTGCTATTGCTATTATTATTTCCATTCCTTACTAAAATATCTTGAAATATGTTTTATCTCAAGATGTTATTATTGGATCAGCCTGATTTTATTTCCTTGCCCACACCCATGTACTGTTCAACAGTCTGCAAGGTATGCCATAGGATTAACTCTAACTCATTTGAGGTACTTTAAAATGATGTTTATCTATTCAAGATAGGCAGTGATCAATATTTATATGTATATGTGTATATCAGGGGTGGGTTCTATTTACCTTTACTACCGGTTTGCAATGGGGCTGTGCACGCGGGTGTACTTCTGTGCATGCGCAGAAGTGTTTTGAAGACATTGGGGTGGGTGGACAGAGGCTCCCTCCAGTTTTACTACCAGTTCTATAGAACCGGGGGCAACCCACCACTGGTGTATATGTATATGTCAGTGTGTAGGTATATACATATGCATGTATATAGCATATATATGTGTGTGTTGTGTATGTTTACACTTTTGAGACCAGGCAACAATTTCATTTTTAATGTGTGCCAGGGTACTCATGGAAAAAAAATGACACTAAAAGTTATCTTTTCATTTCATCTTAATAAAGTGTGACTCTTGTGTTTTATTTGCTGGTCTATGACTGAATAAAGATTTGATTTGTCCATCATTGAAATATGTTAGTAACATGTTGCTACTTGATATGGAAGATCTAATCTAACGAACTCAAAATTCTCTTTCTCAAGGAAATCAACAAGACAGGGGACTCACTGTGTTCCCAACTTAATAGCCAACTTTTTCAATTATCATAGTGCACTGCTTTGTAAAGGGCAAGGGGAAAGTAATAGCGCTCTGTGACTCCAATTATACCCTTGGTCCCATTTCAGTCCAGGTCAGCCTTGTGAGAAGTTACAAATTGAAGGATTCATAGTGCAACAGACACCTGCTTTTCATTCAGAAGGTCTTGATTTCAATAACCAACGTCTCCAGAAAGGAGTGCAAAAATTCCTGTTCAAAATTCTGGAGACACCGTGTATAAACTCCGCGTATAAAATCCTCAGTTAGTTGCGGATATGGGGAGCTTTCTATAATCCGTACACATATCTTTTAAACGAATACCTAAATCTCTGCCATGCCGGTTCATTGTTTTGAGAAATAGAATTTCTACTTTAAATATTGGCATAACAAACATTGGCATAAACACCTCCCTCTCACTGGGATTATGATTATCACTATGATTCAAAGTTGCAAATTATTCCAGAGAAAAGTTTAGGGTTTAGAAGTTTTGCACAGAGATGATGAATTGATTTAAATTGGCGTGCATGCAAAGAGATCTTCACTGGCATTGAGTCTACTACGGCTATATGCTACTTGGATGAACACCTTCAGTTTTGTGATAAATGCTCACACGTGGCCTCTAATTGTACTCTTTATTGGAATAAAAAAAATGCTACCATCTTTGTAGAGATATTCTCTTTTTGAATTTTCTAAACTGCATCAGTCTAAAATTAGTGATTCAAATAACACAGCTTTGCCAACCAGCTTTCCCTTCTCCAATGTTAAATGAAACCCTGGCCAGTGCAAAATGAGTAATTTTTGCTATAATGAAGTTCTCAGCAGAAACTGAAACGTGATTCCCTTTTGAAGTGGCTCAGCATAACTTCAGTTCATCAGAATGGCCAACGAAGAAGCTCTAACTTCAAAATTGCTTAACTCACTGTAAGCCGCCCTGAGTCTCCGGAGAAGGGCGGCATATAAATCAAATTTTTTTTAAAAAATGAATAAAAACAGCCAACTAAAAGAGCAAAGTTCCCTTTTCAAGTCATTCTCAAAACTGAAGAGAAACATCCCAGCTATGTAGCTTTCTACCGAGGATATATTATTTGCTCAGAAGCAGATGTAATATAGTTAATTCTGTCTTCGGTAAAAATCACATTGATCCATGGTTTTTGGCCTAGAAAAGCAAATGAATTCATGGCAGAATGCAATCTTTATTACATTATACAGGTGTCATATCTAATTGATATAAACGGTCCATCCACCAGGAGAGAACACCTAACAAGCATTCCTTTATGTTAGAAGTAATAAAACACAGATCCTGACCATTATCCAATTCTTTTTATCTCTTTAAAAGAGGCTATTTTGAGAAGTCTTTCCACAGATGTTTTGGTTTATGAAGTTATGCACAAATTTTCACTTGCTTTCTTATCTCCCCCCTCCCCTGCCACGCTTGCCAAAAGAAACACAGATGTCTGAATAGTCTTATTCGGTTGAGCAGAATTTAAGCTCCATTCTTAAACACTATCTTCATAATTTCCAATCATTGTTTGTACTGCAGCTTTTTATCATAACCATAAATGCAGCACTATTACCTTTTTATTCTTCCTGTGACCCCTGCACAGTACACATATGCACATGTAAAGGTAAAAGTTCCCTTTGCACATATGTGCTAGTCGTTCCTGACTCTAGGGGGCAATGCTCATCTCCGTTTCAAAGCCGAAGAGCCAGCACTGTCCGAAGACATCTCCGTGGTCATGTGGCCGGCATGACTAAATGTTAAAGGCGCACAGAACGCTGTTACTTTCCCACCAAAGGTGGTCCCTATTTTTCTACTGGCATTTTTTAGGTGCTTTCAAACTGCTAGGTTGGCAGAAGCTGGGACAAGGAACGGGAGCTCACCCCGTTACACAGCACTAGGGATTCAAACTGCTGAACTGCCAACTTTTTTTTTTTAATTTAATTTATATGCCGCCCTTCTCCGGAGACTCAGGGCGGCTTACAATGCGTTAAGCAATAGCCTTTATACTTTTGTATATACCTGCTTAGTAGGGCTTTCACCCCCCCCCCCCAAGCGCTGTTCTTTTTTATACAAAGTCAGCTTATTGCCCCCACAATTCGGGTCCTCATTTTACATACCTTGAAAGGATGGAAGGCTGAGTCAACCTTGAGCCTGGTTAGATTCGAACTTGCACTAATTGCAGGCAGCTGGTGTCACTTTAACACCAGTTAAGCTGCTGTGCCACCAGGCTCTTTCGATTGACAAGCTCAGCATCTTAGCCACTGAGTCACTGTGTCCCACTGCTGTTTAAAGTACTGACATTCAAAGTCTGCCAAAGTCTATCAAAGCTATCAGGTAAAATACTCTCATCTCACATAACGTACAAACTGAGAGAGGGGGGAGTCTACAGTTTCAGTACCCCATCAACTACAAAGCCCCTGCCAAATAAGTTATCTGAGATTTATGGTTGTATCTTGCAAACCTTCTTGCTTTGCATGACCTCAAAATGAAGGGATAATGAAAGGATTATTTATTATTTTTCTACTTGCATTTTTTATGTGCTTTCAATCTGTTAGGTTGGCAGAAGCTGGGACAAGTAAGGGGAGCTCACCCCATTACGTGACACTAGGGATGCAGATGTACATACACACAATAAATATAGACCTCTGTATGTTTTCTTTCCCAAAACTTAGGAGAAATTTTTGCCACCACTAACATATTTTGGTATCTGCCAATGGGCAAACTCATAGTTCTACCAGAATTCAAATATGATGTTATGGATGTGAAATAGGGAATATAAAGTAAGCAAAATGACTAATGACTAGAATATCTTTCTTATATAAAAATGTTACAACGTAGATCTCTTAAAACAAGAATAGGATAAAAGTAAAATATTTTCATAAAATAAAAACCTCCTCTTGACCACGTTTGGTTGACCAAAGAATAACCCTTAAAATGTGAATAATCTAGGATTCAACAGACTCATTTCACATCTGCTCTCCGCCATAAAAAATTGGGCTTGATGATGATAGCATTAATGTTAAAATGTATTCATAGATGCACATATATTGTATGCATTTATTAAAAGACTAGCTTTATATATTGCACCAAGGCATGCTTTCATCTCACTTGGTTACCAAAAAATGCTGCACCAGAAATCATGGTTTAAAAATTTAAGAGGTTGAGCTCATGTATTAAACTCAAGCACGGCCAAATGCTGTAATATGTAAAGCCATCCTATATAAAACAATGTCCTTCAAATGACATGATGGATCATACCCACCATATATATGATTGCATTCTTCTTCCAATGCCAAAGTAATAAGTATTCCCTAGCTGTATCTTATGCTTAACTAGCCAGCTATATTATGTTACTGAAATTCACCCTATTATACTGCAACATTTCCTCATTCTATTGACGACTTCTCCTTCAGTTGACCTGGCCAGGACAAGTTCAAATCCAGTTATGAATGCTAATGCTTCGAGGTATTGGTATCCTTTATGCAATACACATCTTGAAGGTAAGATCATTTAGTACATGGGATACTTTGTCTCCATTCCTCAACCCTTCTTCAAGCCTTCCTTTCTTTCCACATATTGCTAAATGATGCTACTTCCTTGGCTACCTTGCTACTTTAACAATGGCAGATTCCGAAGTGTGACATGAAATAGGTTATTTCATCTAAGGTGGTTCAAACTGAAGCAGGGAGTGACAAGAGAATAGAGCAGGCAGTCACTGCTAATGGCAAATGCAACATTTTGATAGACTAAAGGTCGAGCAATGAATTTCAATTATGGCATGTCAGGATGCTGAAATGTTGGTACCTGATAACAATTCCACAGCTTCCAGCTCCTTAGATTTTCTTTCTTTACAATTTCAATAATGCTCTTCACCCTTAGCACATTTTTCTTTCTTTTCCTCCCTTTTAATAAAAACAAGAAGCCAATAGATATTATCTCTCCTATAAGAAAAGCCATTTTTTGGCTTTCTTTCAGCTAGAAGGGTATAATAATTAAATGAAACATGCTTTCAGAAGTCTGCAGATACCCAATGGATTCCCCCTTGTTCCCATTATTTATCGCTCAGTTAGGGAGCAGGCAACCACATTTCTGGGCTGCAAGGATATACAACATCTTCAAAGGCCTGTACAGACTGGAGACCCTCTCCAGTACCAAATTTGATTTAAATCACACCTGTACTTAATACAGATTGCAGTGAATATATACCAGTCATGCATTTAACCATTTCCCCCATTATTAAATATTAAAATTTGCTAATAACTTGAGGAAACAGGGAATGTTTAGCCTAGAGAAAAGAACATAGCTAGAATATGCCAGTGTCAGTCAATAGCTGGAATGCAGGCATTCACAAGCTCTTGCCTGCTTTTGTCAAAATGACAAAAGCAGCAATGTGTTGCTGTGCCATAAGCTGTACTCCTTTGGAACATGAATGAGATATCACAACGCACATATAAAAGGTGTGTGGGTTTGCCTCAAAATAGCACAACATTGCTGGTATCAGACTGACCAATTTAACTCCCTTCTTCCCTGCTGCTTTGGCTGATCTGGAAGGCTCTCACACAGAATAAGATCGAAGTTGGTTTTCCATTCCTGAGATTAAATCAGGGATTCAAGTTACAGAAAGGCAAATTCTATTTGAATGTTAAGAAAATGCTAAGAAAACCGAATTCTATACAGTAGTGGCCAAAATTGAGGAAACCTTTCGGGAAAAGTGTATTTTTGAGGTTTGATGGCTAATAACACCACTTTTCTTTTCTTTTCTTTTCTTTTCTTTTCTTTTCTTTTCTTTTTTCTTTTTTTTTTTCTTTTTTTGGAGTTTCAAGATAATCATATTCCACTGCTGGAATGGCCCAGACTGTAGCTCAATTGAAAATCTATGGAGCCGACTAAAGTAACTTGTTAGTCAGAAGCAGCCCAGCAATAAAAGCCAGTTAATAGAAGCAATAATTTCATCTTGGTTTCACATTATAACAGCTGCAGAACTAAAAAACTTGGTTCACTCCAAGGGAAGATGTTATAAGGCTGTAATTCATGCTAAAGGTTACCCAACTATTAACTGGCATGGTGATAATTTTTATATATCTCGTTTTTTCTATGGTGGTAATTTTTGTATATCTCGTTTTTTCTACGTGTTTCACTTTTCTTTTTTATATGGTAACTGCTATTCTAATAGCAAATCCTTCATAAAAGTTATTGCATTACATTCTTCATTAAATTATCTTTCCATTGATATATAATTTTATGGTACTACTCCAAAAAATAAAGTAGTGTTATTAGCTAGTTTTAGAAAATACACTTTTCCAAAAGGTTTCCACAATTTTGGCCACTACTGTGTGGACATGATACACACTTTTCACTAGATGCCTTCAAACCATATACCAGAAATGATTTCACTCAGATTCCTGCATTGATTAAGGGTTGTGAATCAATAACCTAAATAAGCCCATTTCAATTCTTGGAACAATGAAACATTTGACAGTCTCTTTGGACATAATCCTTGTCCTTCGTTGTTAGCCTACTACTTCTCTGAAGCTTATGATTATTCACCTCAATTCTAATGACTCCTGCCCATGAAGTCTCTGCTTTGTGTCTTAGAGACAAATCTTTTTAAGACTGACTGTTCCTCACTTCCTCGTCTCAGATTTCATGCAAGATCAGCATAACTCTCTGCTTGTTTATGGAAGAGAAAAAAAAGTTCAAAATCTTGCAAACTCTGATATTTGCGAATGTTGAACAAGAATGTAAATGAGTGCTTTTCAAATACTTCTGTGGTTTACATAACACAATGGATGGCATGCCTTACAAGATAAAGTTTTGTGCAAATGAGTTCACCATCTGGAGGCTCATGAATACTGAAAAGAGTTGGCTTTGATAGCAAAGTGAATGCTTTTGAATTCTGAAGACAGGGTTTTGAGATCTACAAATCTTGGGTGATATTCCTAGCAGTTATTTCTTTCCATCAATGTGCCGGGTTTCTTTGATTTTTTTTATAGGATTTAAAATATTAAGCAAGAAATCCATTTTTTTTTTTTGCCCTCTGATTACACTCACAGCTATCCAGTTTGCTTGTATCACTTTTTTTTTCTTATTTTGCTCATTCAATATCTTACAGCATTTAGCTATTATGACACCATTGATTTTCAGCAGATTTTAGCTTTTCTGTAATATTATGATGTCTTCAAGGCTGCCGAAACCTTTGCTGCGTGTGTTAGTTGTGGAACTTAATTCTAGCTAGGTTTTAAATCCGTATTAAGGGATGCCTGAAGTCCTCAGAAATCAGTCCCTTTTGGAAAACTTTTATCAGTTTACAGGTCCCTGCATTTCAGTATTGTGATGATATTTTTTTTCAATGAAAGCAATACAGAGGAATTATTGAGACTGTCATCTGCACCTCTATAACTGTCTGGTTTGCTTCTGTAACCCAGCAAGACAGACACAGGGTGTTAAGTCTTCATGATTATGACCTCCACTGGAGTCTTCCTTGTTGATGCCTTGCTCTGATTGGGTGAGACACGAGCAGGCAACTAGCGGGAAATTGCTGTGTTCCTATTGGGTTCCGCTGATCTGACAGCCTCTATTTCAGCAGCTGTCAGACGGCAACAAGTTGTCCAACAGCATACGCGCGCGCACTGAGTTGCCTTATTACAAGAGTTCTTATGGTTAGCAATAAAGCATTGTGTTACGATAACCAAGCCTCTCTCGTTCTTGCCTAGTTCTCCAAATGGAACACAGACTTCAACGGATAATGAGAACTGCAGAAAGAACTATTGCTACCAACCTGCCTTCCATTGTAGACCTGTATACTGCACGAGTCAAAAAGAGGGCTGTGAAAATATCTACAGACCCCTCACATCCTGGACATAAACTGTTTCAACTCCTACCCACAAAATGACGTTATAGAGTACTGCTCACCAGAACAGCTAGACACAAGGGCAGTTTTTCCCCAAACACCATCACTCTGCTAAACAAATAATTCCCTCAACACTGTCAAACTATTTACTAAGTCTGCACTATTATTAATCTTCTCATCATTCCTATCACCCATCTCCTCCCACTTATGACTGTATGACTGTAACTTTGTTGCTTGGATCCTTATGATTTATACTGACTGTTTCCTAGTATGATTTCATTGCTTATTTGTACCCTATGACTATCATTAAGTGTTGAACCTTATGATTCTTGATGAACATATCTTTTCTTTTATGTACACTGAGAGCGTATGCACCAAGACAAATTCCTTGTGTGTCCAATCACACTTGGCCAATAAAAAAATATATTCTATTCTAATACATCCCAATACATTCTAATACATCCCAATACATTGGTGTTTATATGATATTTTATCTTACTGACTCTTATCCGGCCTTAATTTTCAGTACAATTTTCTACTTACAGGCAAAGATATTTTGAGTAATAAAAAATAAATGAAAGGAAACCCAACAAAACCCAAAGACTTGTAATATTCAAAGTCATTTCCTCCCTCTATTTTTAATTCAAAGCCACAGTGTTGTTGATCATGGCGATCAACATAAATTAGATGGAGGCTGGAAAAAAAAATCTATGCATCAAAAAGAGAAAGTGGGTAAAATGAATCAGTTAAGGAAATTATAGAGAAAGTATTAATTTCAGAATAGTTAATGCTGAAAGTTCACTGACATGCCTAATGTATATGTCTTAATTTATATATCTTAATAGAAGGTCTAACACCCAGTTTAGAATAGTGGGTTAAGGCATCGAGATAGAAACTGATATACTGTGAGTTATAATCAGTGGTGGAATTCAATTTTTTTTACTATTGGTTCTGTGGGCATGGCTTGGTGGGCGTGGCAGGGGAAGGATACTGCAAAATCCCCATTTCCTCCCCACTCCAGGGGAAGGATATTGCAAAATCTCCATTCCCACCCGCCAGCCAGTGGTGGTATTTGCCAGTTGTCCGAACCACTCAAAATTTCCACTACCAGTTTTCCAGAACCTGTCAGAACCTGCTGAATAGCACCCCTGGTTATAATCTCACCCTAGATAGGAAGCCAGCTGGATGACCTTCAGCCAATCACTTTCTCTCAGCCCTAGGAAGAAGACAAACCATTCCTGAAAATCATTTCAAGAGAACTGCAGGGACCAGGTCAATGCAGTTACCAGGACTCAGCAGTGACATGAAATAATAACAACATTAAAATAAAAATAAATAAATAAAATAGATTCAGGTTCTTCATTTTTGTTTCATTCTAAGTTACCTCCATATTTCTTAACAGCTTTAGAATATTCTTTATTGGCCAAGTATGACTGGACACACAAGGAATTTGTCTCTGGTGCATAAACTCTCAATCTACATACAAATAGGTAAAGATAAAGGTTCCCCTTGCACATATGTGCTAGTCATTCCCGACTCTAGGGGACGGTGCTCATCTCTGTTTCAAAGCTGAAGAGCCAGCCCTGTCCAAAGACGTCTCCGTGGTCATGAGGCCGGCATGACTAAATGCCAAAGGCACAGACTGCATTTCCCTTCCCACCAAAGGTGGTCCCTATTTTTTCTATTTGTATTTTTTTACGTGCTTTCGAACTGCTAGGTTGGCAGAAGCTGGGACAAGTAATGGGGGCTCATCCCGTTATGCAGCACTAGGGATTCGAACCGACGAACTGCAGACCTTTTGATTGACAAGCTCAGCTTCTTAGCCACTAAGCCACCATGTCCCTTACATAGAAATAACAAAGTAATATAATTGTAAGATACCAATAGGAGAAAGTTGTAGGAAAGAAGAAAAATGATAATTGCCCTGCTACATGGGTAAATATCCTTAGACATAAGACAGTGCTATGGGAATTAGGTATTCAACAGAATGATGGTATGAGGGGGAAAAAAACTCTGTCTAGTTGTTTTGGCATGCAATGCCCTATGGCAACATCCTGAGGGGAGAAGTTGAAGCAGCTTATGTCCAAGATGTGAATGGTCTCTAAATATTTTTAATCTATTAATATGAATAATTAGCATTAATATGAAGGTGGGAGGAAACATATGTGGTATTTGGAATTCCGTGAAAGAACTGAAATCACTACTGTGATTTTGACTGCATTCTTTCTAAAGATACCCATGAAACGCTGCAGAGTGCCTCCAAATGGCTATTGTTGAATACACACACACACACGTATGTGTGTATGTGATTCTCCTTCACCCAATCAAAATTCCCTCCTGTGTGAATAATACACTGCATTATTTTCCTAATCCTGTTCACTTAATTTTCTTCTTTCCAGCCTAGCTTGAAATTTTTATTATTACATGCTCAAATATTACCACAAACTACCATTTGCATAATAATGAATTCAAAAAGCATGCACTTTCCAGTAAAAAAAAAGAGAGAGAACTATTTATTGCGATAATGCTTTAAATTAGATCCCTTGATCTCTCCCAGATTATTGTATAACTTTCCGGTGGAATGTGTTAAATGCTTTATTTAATGCATTGTGAGCTTTATGTGGTAAAGCAATTTGTACTATTAAACAATGAAACCAAAATGAAATATATAAAAAAAGCTGCCAGCGTATTCAATGGCGTAAACTCTTGCTGCTTTATAATCTAAAAATATGAGAGCACTAAGTAATCATTTCATGCTGTTTCTGTGGCCACGTAAACGGCAAGACCGAACAATTTAAATGCTTCAGATGAGGACCAAAAATAAAAATTAAAGCTTAGGTTTCTTTCATCTGTCTTTGATGGTCCCACAGCAACTGAACTCCACACAATAAATAACTATAATTTGCATCTTTTATAATCAGACTGCTATTCAAGTGTGCAATCAGCTGCAAGCCAATGGGAGCTGCAATGAGTTCTCCAGAGGTATTCCCTTTGTCACAAGATGTGGTATATTTTCATCTCTCTCCGTACTTCACATTCTCTCCAAGTTCCTCATTTGCAAATAGATCAAAAAGTTTTTTTTTCCCTCCCCTCTTTTCTAAAGCTTCTCAAAGGTTTCTTTTAGGAATATGCAGAGGGCCACTTAGCCATTTTCATAATGACCTATTTCTCTTATTGTACCTCATCTGACAGACGACTCTGACAGAGTTTGCTAAGCTGGTGTAGATAATATGGTGTCCCTCATTCCATGTACAAAAAGTCTAGTAGAATTAGAAAATGGATTGTATATTGTAGCTACAGGACAAACTTCAGCAGGTTCACATCCATCTGTTTAGGGTAAGATTATCTTACTCCGTTAGCCAGCATTATGGGGTTCTTGGTGCTTTCTGAGCTTGGTTGCATTTTCGCAGATGTTTCATTACCCAATCAGATAACATAATCAGTGCTAGAAGAGAATTGTGTTTGGTTTCTGTCAAATGAATCAGTTAAGGAAATTATAGAGAAAGTGTTAATTTCAGAATAGTTAGTGCTGAAAGTTCAGTGACATTCCTAATGTATATGTCTTAATTTATATATCTTAATAAAAGGTCTAAAGGCCAGTTTGGTATAGTGGGTTAAGGCATCAAGATAGAAACTGATATACCGTGAGTTATAATCAGTGGTGGAATTCAATTTTTTTTTTTACTACCGGTTCTGTGGGCATGGCTTGGTGGGTGTGGTGTGGCTTGGTGGGCATGGCAGGGGAAGGATACTGCAAAATCTCCATCCCCACCCCATTCCAGGGGAAAGATACTACATAATGACCATTCCACTCCAGGGGGAAGGATATTGCAAAATGTCCATTCTCTCCCCACTCCTGGGGGAAGGATATTACAAAATCTCCATTCCCACCCTACTCTGGGGCCAGCCAGAGGTAGCATTTGCCAGTTCTCCAAACTACTTGAAATTTCTGCTACCAGTTTTCTGAACTGCTCAAAATTTCCACTACTGGTTCTCCAGAACCTGTCAGAATCTGTTGGATTTCACCCCTGCCTTCACCTTCATATTGAAGTGACTAAGTCCAGTATTGTCATACAGTATGCAACTTTGATAGGCTAGGGGTTGGTGTGGTGTGGTGTGGCTTGGTGGGCATGGCAGGGAAAGAATACTGCAAAATCCCCATTCCCACCTCACTCCAGGGGAAGGATATTGCAAAATCTCCATTCCCACCTCACTCTGGGGACAGCCAGAGGTGGTATTTGCCGGTTCTCTGAACTACTCAAAATTTCCACTACTGGTTTTCCAGAACCTGTCAGAACCTGCTGAATAGCACCCCTGGTCTCTGCTTTTATAGAGGTGACCTGCTCTGTCAGTGTTGGTGGGACTATTCTTGATGGTTCCTTGATAATCACTACTCTGATCCACTACTCTGATCCAGTGGTGAAATCCAATTTTTTTTCCTACTGGTTCTGTGGGTGTGGCTTGGTGGGTGTGGTGTGGCTTGGTGGGCATGACAGGGAAAGGATACTGCAAAATCTCCATTCCCATCCCACTCCAGGGGAAGGATACTGTAAAATCCCCACCCCTCCCCACTCCTGGGGGAAGGATATTGCAAAATCTCCATTTCCACCCCACTCTGGGGCCAGCCGGAGATGGTATTTGCCAGTTCTCTGAACTACACAAAATTTCCGCTACTGGTTCTCCAGAACCTGTCAGAACCTGCTGGATTTCACTCCTTCTCTGATTCAGGCTGTAGACTGATGTTTAAACGTCTAGAGAATAAACTCAAATTAAATCCTAGCAAGGCAGAATTGCTGGCCTTCAATCAGCATCTATTAACACTGTTCCCATAATAATTCTGGATGTTAATGGTGTGTGACTTTGGACTTTCAGTTTCTGCTCAAACAGCACATGGAAGCCACGTGCGCCATCTAAATCTCCATCTGACCACAGTAACGCATGTTCCAAATATCATCTAATTGGACTACTTCCTTGCACTCAATGTGCTGGTAAAAATAAACTGGAGTTGGCACAAGGAAAAAAAATGCTGCTAGCAGGGCAAACTTCCTTGTGCAAAATTGTATCTTATCCTAAAATCTTGCATTGATTGCCAGTAGGCTTCTAGGCAGCACCTTAAAAATCATGATGTGAATTGGGGAGGAAATGAAATCTGAAAGCAACAGAGCAACAGAGAGCAATAACTATTCATAGATGGTAGACATTCACACAATAGCTCTCACGCGCACACCACAAATAGTTGTAAAGGTGAATTAGTTAATATGTACTGTAATCTTCAATTCAAGAAATTTTTTCCCCTCAGCTAAGTTCTTGGGAAATATTGGAGAGTACTTATTTGAATGTTTAGAAATGTTTGAATCATAAAAAGGCATGCAGTATTATTTTAATTTATTATAATAAAGTCATACCTAATCTGATTTTAGATTCTGCAGAACATACAAAAGCTGCCAAATGCAAATGAACATGAACATATAGGAAATTAAATCATTTGTAGACTGATTCATTTAGGACCAAAAAGTAGAAAATCCTCAAGGATATAAATCAAAGCAATTATGAGGAATTCATAGTTAATGGGGAAATTTAGGAAGATTGCCCATCTAAGTCATATAACAGTCATTAGCAAAACCAGAATTTCAGATGTATTTTCCTATTTGGGTTGAAGAATGGCCATACAGAATAAATTCATCCCTTTGCTGATAAGTGCTGCCTTTCCGCTGACAATTGACCTCTAACACTGAGAGATGAAAAACTAATTTAATTTTATTAGTCCCACTTTTAATCAGGGCCTGTCAATCATGCAGGTCTACATTGGCTGAAAATAAATGGAGATTCACACATAAAGACAACTGCTTTTAAAAAATGAAAAAAAAAACCCAATATTTTGCATTAGAGTCAAAAATTAACTGGAAAAACATTGAGGTTTTAGAATTTAATTCAAAATGATAATTGAATCTTGGAACAAACTATTATTGAATGGAAGACTGTTGGCAATACAGCTAGGGTATTCTGGTTGTTTTCAGCACCCAACATCAGTAAAATATTAGGTTTTGTTGCTGACAATGATGCTAATTATATTCTGCATTTCCCAGGAAGAATAGATGTTGGGGAGATAAGACCTGACTCAGTTTATCTTTGATTTCTGAGAACTGTATGCTTCAAATGCTAATTACTACTAAACTAAATGGCAACATTTCATTGTATCTGCTGTCTTTGACTTCTGTTTTCTTCAAAAACAATGTGCAAGGATCCAATTTAAAATCAGGGTCATGGGTTTGTTTGTTTGTTTTTTTTACTTACACTGTCCTGGGGAGACCTCTGAAAAGAGAGGGTATAAAATGCAGCACTATCACTGTGTTTTGAGCTGAACAGGAACCATACAGTCGATATTTTTTCTTTAAAATGACCTAAGAAACCCTGTCATGAATTTGCATCATCCCAAAACTGTCATGTGTTGTCTCTAAGGCAGTGGTTCTCAACCTGCCTAATGCCACGACCCTTTTATTCAGTTCCCCAACCATAAAATTATGCCTAAAACCATTGAAAGTATGTGTTTTCTGATGGTCTTAGGTGACCCCTGTGAAAGGGTCATTTGACACCAAGGGGGTCACGACCCACAGGTTGAGAACCACTGCTCTAAGGGAAGGCTTAAATCGAATTCCGCCATGGAATCTGCTGGGAAGGTTTTTCCGTAGGTTTGATTTGAGACAAGGGTGAATTTTCTTTTGCAAACATTGTTGAGTGCTGGAGCATTCCTTGATCGTGGACATCATGCCAATGAAATTACAGTTATACAAGTGTATACATGAAGGCACAAGGAGTTGACTGTTGGGTTGAGTTGCATTAGAAAGAAGGTGGCTCCTGCAAAATTAATTGTTGGCCAGAAGGCTTAAACTAGTGATCAAAGGGTTCTTGGGTATGTGTGTGTGAAGAATGTACATTGTCCTCTTCCTATTCTTCCAAGCTATAAAGAGAATGATTTATTTTGAGATTAAGAAACGACAAGTGTGCTATCATAATTTTAACATTCATCTCATGAACTTCAGGGAACATAATAGTAATGACAGGGTTTCAACCAAAGGGACACATGAACCTCTCTTGTTGCTGTCATCAGGGAGAAACTCATCTTGGTAATATTTCCAAAGATTGTGCTATTTTGAGCAATTTTAATCAGTGAAACCTATCACGGAAAATAAGACTGTGACAAGGTTCATAAGATTTGGATTGGTTCATCAAATTTTGTCAAGGTCTATTTGAAGCAAGTCCTTCAGAGGAAACTCCTCAATGCAGATTTTTAAATAGGCAAGATTCTGGATTAAACACAAAACAGGTTGCATTTTCCCTGGTTTTAAATCTTACCCCAAAGATCCTCAAATATGGAGTCCTAACCTGTAGTGTATGAAAGTTTAAAAATCCTATGCTATTAGTTATCCAATTGGAATATTTTCAAATGGTCATTAGAACTTAATATGAATATTTATTAAGGACTGACTACAGAGCAAAGGAATTTAATTTAATTCAGTTCATTCAGATTGCTATTGACTTATAAAGGTTTAGAGTCCCAATTCTGGGATACCTTGGAGAGAGGTTAAGTAAAAGTACTTCCAAAAAACAATAATTATTATAATGTGCACACGCCACTTCACTGATGACCTTTTTATTCCAATTTTATTTGAAATGAAGTTATAATGAAACCTGACTTATTATAAAGCAGGAGTTAGTAATCACTGCTTAATGTGTCAGCCAGACATGTATTTATTAATCAAATTTATATAGCTGGTTATCTTACCAAAGGCAACTCTGGATAGTGCATAATGATAGATAGCCAATAGCAATAGCAATAGCACTTAGACCTAAAAATTGCCCCATAGTGCTTTACAGCACTCTCTGAGAAGTTTACAATGTCAGCGTGTTGCCCCCAACAATCTGGATCCTTATTATACTGACCTCAGAAGGATGGAAGGCTGAGTCAACTTTGAGCCTGTCAGAATTGAACTCCATGCTATGAGCAGAATTAGCAATACTGCATTGTGCTACAAGGGCTCAATACAGTGGTGGAATTCAATTTTTTTTTTTACTAGCGGTTCTGTGAGTGTGGCTTGGTGGGCATGGCAGGAGAAGGATACTGCAAAATCCCCCATTCCCACCCCACTCCAGGGGAAAGATACTGCAAAATCCCCCTTCCCTCCCCACTCCTGGGAGAAGGATATTGCAAAATCTCCATTCCCACCCCACTCCAGGGGAAGGATACTGCAAAGTCTCTATTCCCACCCTACTCTGGGGCCAGCCAGAGGTGATATTTGCTGGTTCTTCAAACTACTCAAAATTTCCCCTACCGGTTCTCCCGAACCTGTCAGAACCTGCTGAATAGCACCCCTGGCTCAATATAATAGAAGAGAAAAAGCTAGAAAAACAAAACAACCCACAGTAATAAGTAACATAAAAACAAAAATATTAACCCTCGATAAAGGGAGAATAAACAAACCACACTCAATAAGGCAATTCTGATTCTCTGTTAGTCTCCAGACTTTGAGGCACTTGCAAAAAAAAGAGAGTCAAAAGAGATGGGATCAATTTAATTTCAGGAGGAAGGATGTTCCATAAGATGGGTCCCATGGCAGAGAAGGTACATCATTTGGGACTCACCAGATATACTATAGGTTAGTGATGGCTAACCTTTATGCTGTTGCGTGCCAAAAGCGGGGGGAGCAGGAGTGGTCGCACTCCCGGGTGCCCACACCCATAATTTAATGCCTCCCTGCATGTGCACACGACACTCCTGCATTCCCCCCACTTTTGGCACACAATGGCAAAAAGGTTACCAGTGGGCCTGGTAGGCCTGTTTTTCATCCTCCCCAGGCTCCAGAGGCTTTCTTGGAGCCCGGGGAGGACAAAAACGGCCTTTCCCAACCCCTGGAGGCCCTCTGGAGGTGAGAAACAGCCCATTTCCTGACTTCCAGTGGGTCTGGAAGGCCTGAAAATCAGATGACCAGCGCATTCATGCCTGCTGGAGCTAAGCTAGGGCAATGCTCATGTGCCCACAGATATGGCTCCAGGTGCCACCTGTGGCACGCGTGCCATAGGGTCGCCATCACGGCTATAGGTCCTTAGCATGTTGGCTGGGAGTTAAAATTAATTTTTTTCCATAACTTTTGAAGTTAAGAAACAATGTGTTTTACCCTTTATCAGGGGTGAAATCCAGCAGGTTCTGACAGGTTCGGGAGAACTGGTACCGGAAATTCTGAGCAATTTGGAGAAACAGTAGCGGAAATTTTGAGCAGTTTGGAGAACCGGTAATGGAAATTTTGAGCAATTCGGAGAACTGGTAGAGGAAATTTTGAACACTTCAGAGAACCAGTAGAAGAAATTTTGAGCAATTTGGGGAACAAGTAGCGGAAATTTTGAGTAGTTCGGAAAATCGGCAAATACCACCTCTGGCTGGCCCCAGAGTGGGGTGAGAACAGGGTGAGAATGGAGATTTTGCAGTATCCTTCCCCTGCCATGCCCACCAAGCCACACCAGCTCACCAAGCCACTCACATAGAATCAGTAGTAAAAAAAAATTGGATTTCACCACTGCCCATTATGGACTTTTTACTGATTCCAGGGCTGAAAAGTTATGGATTTGCTTACAAATAAGTGATGGAACAAGAGACGAAGAAATATCTATTTGAAACTATTCAGAGGGTAAAGGGTTACTAGATTTGTCTATATTTATTGTAATTAAAGTTGGAAGTCATGCCTTTATATATTTCTTTTCTTTTTTTCTTTATTATATTTTTGTTTCCTCTTTTTCTTTTCTTTTTTTTTTGTACTGTACTTTTTCCCTCCTTTTTTGTATCATGATGCCCAAAACTGGATTTAATATTCTAAGTGTGACTTTATACTGAAGTGGTGAGACTAGACTTGGAATACTGGATCCAATTTTGGTTGGTACAATAACAAAAAAAAAAAAAAGAAAGAAAGAAAGAAAAGAAAAAGATATTGAGACTCCAAGAGAGAATGCTGAGAAAAGCAACACAGATGATTAGCGGGCTAGAGGCTAAACTGATGAGCAGTTGTGGGAACTGGGAATGTCTAGTCTAACAAAGAGAAGGATTAGGGATGACATGATAGCAGTCTCCCAATATATGAGGAGCTGTCACAGAGAAGAAGGGGTCGACCTATTACCCGAGGGCAAGACAAGAAGTAATGGATAGAAGCATAACAAAGAGAAATCCAACCTAGAATTAAGGAGACATTTTCTGTCAGTGAGAAAAATTAATCAGTCGAACACCTTACCTCCATAAATTGTGGGTGCTCCATCACTGGAGGTTTTTAAGAAGAGATTGGTCAGCTATTTGTCTGGTATGGTATAGGGCATGGGTGTCAAACTCAAGGCCCGGGGCCCAGGTTTAGCCCACCGGGTTCCCTAGAAACAGCAAAGGACCATCCCGCAGTGCCTCTGCCAGTGAAAATGGAGTTTGGAAGGGTCATGGGTAACCCTCCCGAGCACTGCATCCTGCGACTCTCTGCCAGCAAAAAATGGAGCTTGGAAGGGCCACCATTTTTGCTGGCTGAGCACTCAAACCACAGGTGCCCCTGACACAAGTGGCATTGAGTTGGCCATGCCCACCCTGGCCATGCCCACCCAGCCTCCTGAGGTCTAACATAATCCTGAAATCAAGTTTAACATTGGTATAAGGTATAGGGTCTCCTGTTTTAGCAGGGGGTTGCACTAGTACAATGATGGCTAACCTTTTTGCCACTGCGTGCCAAAAGTGAGGTGTGTAGTGGGGGGAGTCACACGTGTGGGTGCCCACATCCATAATACAATGCCCTACCCATGCCCAACCCCCCGTGCATGCATGTGTGACCTCCCCCATGCTCCCCCTGGTTTTGGCACACAATGGCAAAAAGGTTACCAGTAGGCCCATTTTTTGCCCTCCCCAGGCTCCAGAGGCTTTCTGGAAGCCTGCGGAGGGCGAAAATGGCCATTCCCACCCCCTTGGAGGACCTCCAGAGGCTGGAAACAGCCCATTTCCCAACTTCTAGTAGGCCCAGAAGGCCTGTTGTTCACTCTCCCAAGGCTCCAGAGACTTTCTTGGAGCCTGGGGAGGGCAAAAATGGCCTCTCTCCGCCCCCCCGGGGGCTCCCCAGAGACCAGGAATGGCCAGTTTCCCGACTTCCAGTGGGCCCGGAAGGCCCAAAAATCAGCTGGCCGGCACACACGCATTGGAGCTGAGCTAGGGCAACACTTGCGTGCCCACAGATATGGCTTCAAGTGCCACCTGTGGCATGCATGCTATGGGTTCACCATCATGGCAGTAGTAGATCTCGAAGATCCCTGTTAACTCTGTTAGTCTATATTCTTTAAGATTGTCTTAATTTTTACTATTGTAATCAAAATCCTTAATGTAAAAGGATAGCACCGATGATGTTACCTGGTTAGGGTAATGAAACTTCTGAAAGAAAAGGAGCAGGCTCAGAGAACCCCAAGGACCCCTCAAAGATACCGTTTCCCCAAAAATAAGACATCCCCTGGTAATAAGCCCAATCGGACTTTTGAGCACATGCGCTAAAATAAGCTTTCCCCCCCAAACAAATAAACCCTTCCTGAAAATATATAAACACAGAGCTGGAAATCAGGTAAGATGGCAAGAGGAGCCCCATCTTGCTCCATGCATCTGAAAATAATAAGACCTCCCCAAAAATAAGACCAAGCGCTTATTTCGGGGTTTAAAAATATATAAGACAGGGTCTTATTTTCAGGAAAACACGGTAGATATATTAAAATGTTCTCTTTGTGCATGAATAGAGGTAACTCTCAAGCCAAGGCATCATTGCAGAAAAAAAACTATGAGTCTATAAATTTTCTTATTGATCAGATTTGTATACCACACCAAATCTGTGTCCCTATTGACTTAAACTGGAAAATGATGCCTTAATAATAAAGGGTTTGTTGTTGTTGCTGTTGTTGTTGTTGTTGTTGTTTTAAAAAAGAAAAATCTAGTCTGCTTATTTTACATTTCCAGGAATATTTCCATCTTGAGATTTCTTAAAACTCATAACATTCACTTAAAATCCAAACAATGCCAGAAATTTCCAAAACATTTCACTCAATTATTTTAAACTCTACCTCTCACAACTGTTAAAAAGTGAGCTAAAAATACATGCAATTTACATTAAGAAAGACGTATATATATATTCATACAGAGCCAAGCTGCCAAGCTCAAATATAACAGTTGTAAAGCAAACCACACATTTTTCTGGTTAATGCAAATTCAATATCTTTCATTCTTTCGTTCAACTGATCCTAAGAATAGGCCTTTTCATTAAGGATTATCAGTCGTCTTTGCATAGACATTATTGGAGATTAATGGGTTTAATATAAAAAAAGCCACATATAAGGATCAAACCAAAAATTGGGTTATTAACTCAGAGCAACTGTTTTCTGTTATATAAAATTGCAAAGTTTCTATGTTTGCTTAATCCAAAACAGACGATTTATGTTTAACAGATAACTGTTTCTTACAGCAGAAGAGAACTCTTTAAAATTTAAAGGAGCAAACTCTTTAAAAATGTGAACTTTGCTCCTTGGCAAGTTGAGCCAATGATTTACACAGCTGTTCTCTGCCCCTCTGCTAGCTAAGATCATGCCCTCTTTTATAAACTAGAACAGCACTGGCCTTTAATTCTTCTCTTATTTTGTTACTCTCAGATCTCAAAAGAAGAGTATATGCTTATGAGAAATTCAATACTCTTACACAATGGGCAGCTCAGTCAGAAGGTGTTTCAAGTTTCTATTTTTGATTTGAAGCAAGGTCATTTTTAAAAAAGCAGATGCTAAGAGAACTAAGCAAGAGAATGAGCCTCATCATCCTCTGAAGCAGCGGTCACCAACTGGAGGTCCGTGGGCCTCTGGTGGTCCGTGAGAAAATTTTGGTGGTCCTCAGAAAAATTATTTGCTTTTTTTTATGTTGCACTAAATCAGGGGTCCTCAAACTAAGGCCCCTAGGACAGAAATGTGTAGTGAACATTTGTGTTGCTGCAGAGAGTCTCCCCCTTCAGGGTCTTTTTGTGTGGGTCAGAGGGGGGCAGAAATTCCAACTTAGGGTCTGCTTCAGTCTCCTGGTGTGGGGCTTTGGGCAAAGGCTGGGGTGAAGCACCACTGGTGATGAAGAGCAGGAGGACCTTGGGACTGTGGGACTGCATCATGGCCTAGAACTGGCTGACCATCTCAGCCTGCTGAGCCTCCAGGCACCGGTACCTGGCCTTGGACTCCTGCAGGTCTTCCCTCTGCTTGGAAAGCCTATGCTCATAGTCTTCAGTGAGGTGTTTCTGTTGAGCCTCCTTCTCGGTCAGATCCAATTCGAGCTGAGCCAGCTGTTTTGCCAAATCTTTCTCATGGTGGCTGCTTAGCTCCAGGAACTGCTTCCTGTTGGGGCCCTAAAGAACCCAGGTGGGGAGGGGAGGAGTGGCTGGGAGGGGAGGGGCGAGTAGAGGCTGGCGATGCGCCCCTTGACATGAATGACATTGAGTTGGGCACACCCACCTAGTCACATGACCATCTAGCCATGCTCACTCAGCTGGTCATCAGGCAGATTATATTAGTGGTCCACGGGATTTCAAATTATGAATTTAATGGTCCCTGAGGTCCGAAAGGTTAGTGATCCCTGTTCTGAAGGGATGTATGTGCCAAGCCTGCCAATTCAGATATAGGAACAGTTTTATGGCATGAACAAACATTCTTGAGGATACACAAGAACAAAATTGAATTAAAAGATGAAGGAAGGAAACCATTGAGCAAGGAAGAACATTCAAGGAGAATATGGCTGAAGGATCTGACCTCCCTTATAGTTCCTGGAGGACCCTGAATAGGTTGAGAGTTGGAGTACCTAAATGTAAAATCAATATGCTGACGTGGAGACTCTTAGCAGATAACGACATGTTATGTTTAATGAGGAAGGACACAGATCACAGCTCAACTGCTGGTATGTCAGCTTCCACCAGAAATATGTACTCATAATGACTTATTTTTGGCTAATGACAATGCCAAGAAAGTGGCTTCATTCTGGCAGTTTACAGTTTGATCTAGGCACAGAAGAAGAATTTTTTTAAAAGGACATTTAACTGTATGTTTGGGTATTTGCTTCTTTAATGAATCAAACTTATAAAGATGCAAAAATTTGATACTGTCAAGAGTATGAATATTCATGGAATGGAATAGATCAGCTAATGGAGACATGGTAACAAGGACAACCAATGAATAGATATGGTAACAGGCTCAGTCAATGAGACTTATTTCGAAACAGGAACTTAAGTCTGAAGTCTGGGTGTGGCTTAGGCAACTGAGTCTGTGCAGAAGCTTAACTGCCCTGTATAGAGGAGGCTCTCTTTGTATTAACCTCTATGCTCAGATCTAAAACGAAACTAGCTGTTAAGGATATTGTTGTTGTGTAACAACTAGCAGAGTGAAGTGCACAGAGAAAACGTTTTTGAGAGCACTGAGATAGAGATACATACAAACTGGTGTTATCAAAAATGTTCTTTATAATGGGAAATAAACAATCTCGTAGTCTTCTAAACAGTCCAAGTCTTTACCGGTTAACTCTAAACAAACTCTTACCAAACAAACAGTAGTTGGTTCACAAACCCCGGATGGTAGCAGATCCATCCACACATGCACGCACGCAATGGCAGCTTATCATTAACTGAACCTTTTACAGTACCGTGCTTAAATACATTGTTAAATTACAAGTACTTAGAGCATGACTCAGCCTTACAGCATGATGCAGCATTAAAACTTAAAGTCACAGAACACATATATTGCCTGGACAACTGTTAGGCCCAAATCATATCCTAACATGCTCCCCTTTGGACAGGCCAATATATACAGTTTAAATACAATATATACAGTTTAGATACAATACATACAATTTAGATTCTTAATCCATATCTTTCACAACATGCTTTATGTTTGACAGCACCTTGGCAAACTACAGTTGCCTTATATCGATCTGGTGGATGCCTTTCCCTAGTAGATCTTCTAGGCAATACAGGACTCATTTCAGATGTTTCAGTTTCATCCTCCCCTAAACCTACTTCCTGTTCCTCAACCTTAATAGAGGATTCTACAGTATCTCTATCCTCAGGAATCTCATCAGGGATATGATGCTCTATCCTAACAGTATTATTATCATGTCTGAAATCTGCACGCTCTAGTTTATCCCATCCTTCGTGCTCTAGAAATTTAAGTGCTCAAGTCTCCGATGTAACAGATGAATACATTCATCATGTGGTTTAACATTCTCATAAACAGACTTAGACTTAGCCACCAATACTGGGTTCTCCCTTAAAATGAATAAATCATTTTCTAAACTTGCAGTAACAACCTTGCCATCTTTCTCTATAAAACACTTATCATTTTTAAATGTTACTGTAAACCCAAATTGTACCAAAGATTTAACAGATAATAAATTGAATTTTAAACCAGGAATATATAACATAGGCAATGGTTCATTACTAAATGACCAACGAGCAACACCCTCTCCAGCTACCTTAACCTTCCAGCCATTTGCTAGTTTAACATGTTGGTTACTCTTCTCCATTTTAACAAAACATTTTCTATTTCTAGTAATAGATTGAGAAGCACCACTATCAACAACCCAACAATCCTGGTTAACATCAGTAGTTGAACTAGATATAGCTAAATTACAACCCTTCTTGGGTCTATTATTGTCCCTAACAGGCATTTTCTTATTTTTACAATATTTGGCTATATGCCCTTTAGCCCCACAAGCATAACAACACTATCATAACAACAATATCCTAACACTAGCCTGCTCTGCTGAAATGAAATTAACTGTTCTATCCTGCCTTGTGTTTTGTTGGTAACTGCTACATTGGAAGAATCAGCTATTGGTGTTGTAAAATTTACTTCATTTGTTATTATGTATATAAAGAGAAGTTAATGAATCCTGCTGAATCAGTTATCTGTGGGTGCCCCTGGATTTAATTTTTGCAAGAAACTCTGACAGGTACTAGCCACTTGCTTGAAATTACCGAGCACACCTCTGAATTCGTGAGATAATTTTTCATAATGCAATAAAAAGTCCTGTCTCCCAAACACAATGTCTAAATCATTTTACTCCTTCTTCATCCTGCATTGTTTTAAAGAAGGCATCAAACAGTCATTATTAAAGGTGGAGTGGTTAGGATCGAATTCATGTCCCTATAACGTTTCCCATCCTTAGTAGCATAAGAAAGGACACTAACATTACAATACTTTAGGAACAGCAGATAGAAGGAAGAACCACAAAGACAATACGGTTTTTGGGAGCCTACTTTTTAGGAAATTATATATCACACGCCAAAAGTTGTCCAATTATAATTCTATTTCATAAAAGTAAGGTATGAAAATGGCATTAGTCCAACAGCCATATTAGCCAAGCAGATATAATTTCATTTTTTTAAAAAAAGCTACTATTTCACTATTGTTTCTGAACATCTGTAGTGGGAGGCATGACTGTTCCCCAAGGATAAGCCTATACTTAACAGAAATGCTTGGTAATTATGCTGTGCTTCCTGATTTTAGGTCAAAACAATTGTTGGAAGTAGAACAGTTAAACTCTTTATATAAAATAGCTCTCCACCTTCACCCCTCATGACAAACTGCCTCTCAATCTTTCCTTATTTTATTGTAGGGTTTGTTTACATGTCCTAAGAATGGTGGTGTGAACTGCCACCATCTTAGAGTGAAAAGACTTGACAAATTATATGATTCATTGTCAATCGTTAAATTACCCAGCCCGAATAGTTTGCCTTTGCAAAACGTCTTGCGGTTTGGTGGAAAAAAGTAGGAATCTTATTTCATATGTAAACTAAAGGTACTTAGTTATGGATGGATAAACAGACAGAAAAAATGTTTTTGTTTTACTTTTTTTTTTTTAAAGTAAGTGCCCATGAAGGATAAATGCTAATTACTTCTGTTCTGGGGATCAACATGCTTAAAGGGGAAAATTCTTTGCTATTGCTACTTGCGATTAACTTATGCTGAGAAATTTCTGAATAGCAATAGCACTTAGACTTATATACTGCTTCACAGTGCTTTTACCGCCCTCTCTAAGTGGTTTACAGAGTCAGCCTATTGCCCCCAATAATCTGGGTCCTCATTTTACTGTCCTCGGAAGGATGGAAGGTTGAGTCAACCCTGAGCCTGTGGGACCTGAACTCTTGTCAGTTCTGGAGGCCATCTTTTACTCTGGATCTTCAGGGCTGCCATACTTGGTGGATGGGAATGCTGTGGGAAATAAGAGGGGGGTTGGATGGAAACAGAATGAAATGTATAGCCATAACAACATTCCTTTCCCTGGGAGTCAAGGACATTCAGCCTGCACCTGGAGAGGCGTGACTGGGAAACAACTCCAGTTGGGACAGTGACCTGCTTGGACCATATGATGGACATGTGAGTGCAGGGGAAGGGTCTTTGACTCCTTTGGGTGGGGAAAACCTGGGGGCCTTTCAGATTCGGGTTTTCCCAGATGTGCCAATAGGACATCTCTAATAAAATGGAACTTTGAGGAAGATGGTTGCCTTGGAGCTTAATCTCTGTTGGGGTTGTTACTTGGAGCCCTGACATACTGCTAAACTGCTGGCAGCCAGTGATCAGCAGAAGTAGCCTGCAGTACCACATTCTAACCACTACGTCACTGTGGCTCTTTCAGTTTTGCCCTGGAGAAATCCTTTCCTTACCCATACGGATCTATTTCTTTGCCCATAAATAGGAAGAATTTCAAGAGATCATTTGCACTGAGTTCTGCTCCATGTATTTCTCTTAAATTATAAAGGAGTTTCATGAACAGCTTGGATGCAGAAAGCCATCTACTAATCCAGCCCTTGATCATTACTCAAGTATCAGTCAATCTTGTGTCCAGCTTCTGCCTATAAATTCCTGGAGCTGTTATATCCTACAAGGGAACAAATTATTTGCAACTGAATATAATTGTGATATGTAAGAAGATGGGATAACTGTCTCCTCCTATGTTATTACTGAGGGATGTGGTGGCTCAGTGGCTAAGATGCTGAGCTTGTCAATCAAAAGGTCGGCAGTTCAGTGGTTTGAATCCCTAGCGCCATGTAATGGGGTGAGCTCCCGTTACTTGTCCCAGCTTCTGCCAACCTAGCAGTTCGAAAGTACATAAAAAATGCAAGTAGAAAAATAGAGACCACCTTTGATGGGAAGGTAACAGCACTCTGTGTGCCTTTGGCGTTTAGTCATGCCGGCCACATGACCATGGAGACGTCTTTGGACAGAGCTGGCTCTTTGGCTTTGAAACGGAGATGAGCACTGCCCCCTTGAGTCAGGAACAACTAGCAAGGGGAACCTTTACCTTTATGTTATTACCCTAATAAAGGTTGACATTAACATCAAAGGCAAGCATTCCCTTACAAATAGTTTTCACCAAGATTTGACACAAAAAATACCTCTTTTCATATATCATGGTCATGATCAATACCATATTATCTATTTTTTTCCAGGAATCAAAACATGTGAGAAGTGAACAAACATGTATCATACCATTGTATTTGTCCTTCCTAACTAACACCTTTGGCATCTCACAAAATGTATTTATTCACCACCATTCACCGCATTCTCTTTTATTCCTCTTCAAACCCTCCTTTTGCTTCATGCTTCTTTCTTTCATTTCTTCTAGGCTTCTCATTGTTACTCAAAGATAAGCTTCTAGTACACAAAATTGATATTTTCCCCAGGCCTGGCCTGGCCTAGGCTGACCCATCTCATCTCATCTCATTCTTCCCTTTTGTTTCTCTTTGTTCTTTTTTCTACAAATGTTGTAGCTTCTTCAATATAACTTTATTGAAATATGGACCATCTATTTTTTTTCTTAAGATGGCACAATAGAAACAAGAACAGCAATTTACACCTGGCAAAAAAGCAAGTACTGTAGACAGAATCAATTATTTCAACTGAAGGACAATTTACACATTTAGATTTGGTCTTTGAGTGATGGGTACATTTTCCAGTGAAAGATGAAATGGAACCATCCTCAAGTTTAATGATAAAAAGTTTGCTTTTGTAGAATGAACCCATGAGTTAAGTAGAAAAATAGGGAAAAGAAACAAAACAGATGTTTCTTCTATTCTAAAATAAATTACCTAAGTTAAATTTTGTCTCATTCAAGACAATGAATCTGCATATAGACAGGAGATTGAACAACTAGCCTTGTGGTGGAACCAGAACAATCTTGAACTAAATACGCTCAAAACCATAGAAATGATGGTGGGTTTTAGAAGAAAACCTCCTATACTACCACCTCTTACAATACTAGACAACTCAGTATGAACAGTAGAGTCCTTCAAGTTTCTAGATTCTATCATATCTCAAGACTTAAAATGGACATCTAACATCAAAAACATCATCAAAAAGCTCAAGAAAGAATGTTCTTTCTGCACCAGCTCTGAAAACTCAAACTGCCCAAAGAGCTGCTGATTCAGTTCTACAGAGGAATTATTAAATCTGTCATCTGCACCTCCATAACTGTCTGATTTGGCTCTGCAATCCAGCAAGACAGACACAGACTTCAACGGATAATTAGAACTGCAGAAAAAACAATGGCTACCAACCTGCCTTCCGTTGAGGACCTGTATACTGCATGAGTCAAAAAGAGGGCTGTGAAAATGTTGTTGTTGTTGTTGTTGTTGTTGTTGTTGTTTCATCGTAGGACATTTTAGCCCTTCAATTTAGACCAGATATATTAAGGGGTGGGGTGGGGGAGTTGAAGGAGAAAGGCATTAGTTTTTAAATTTGAAGGGAATATGTTATCCAATGGAAGTTACCTTGAAAACATGCCCCGTTTCAACAAATAAAATGCCAAGACTAGGTTGGCTGATATACCCAATGTGCATATCTGGGCTTGTGTTCTTTGAGAATATAGATTTTGCCTACTATGGAGTCTACCTAAGGAACATGGGTTCTTCTCTTAATTCTTGGGTACTTTCTTTCCTAAAATGGGGTATTTCAATGCAAGCCGCTGTTACTATACAGTATATAGCAATAGCACTTCGACTTAGACACATACTTGTACTGCTTTACAGTGCTTTACAGCTCTAAGCAGTTTACAGAGTCAGCATATCGCCCCCAACAATTTGTGTCCTCATTTTACCCACCTCTGAAGGATGGAAGGTTGAGTCAACCTTGAGCCTGGTGAGATTTGAACTGCCAAATTGCAGCCAGCCAGCAGTCAGCAGAAGTAGCCTGAAGTACTGCACTCTAACCACTGTGCTATTGTGGGTCATAACAATATTTATTTATTTATTTATTTATTTTGTCAGATTTATATGTTGCCCTTCTCCCGTAAGACTCGGGGCGGCTCACACCAATAAAACAACCCAAAAATAAATAATATTAAATAATATTAAAAACCAATTTAAAATCCCCAAATCCCCAAGTTAAAATCCATGGCAGATCAGGGAAGTTGCTGAAAGAGCCATGTCTTTAGGTTGGCGCGGAAGGTGCGGAGGTCGGGGGCCATCCGGAGTCTGGTGAGCAACCCATTCCAGAGGGTCGGTGCAGCCAAAGAGAACGCCCTCATCCTGGGGACCACCAGCCGACATTGTCTGGTCGAGGGGACCCGGAGGAGGGCAGCCCTATGTGAGCGCACTGGGCAGTGGGAAGCCAGTAGGAAGTGATCCTGCAAATACCCCAGGCCCATGCCATGAAGGGCTTTATAGGTGAGTACCGACACCTTGAAGCAGATCCGGAGGACCATCGGCAACCAATGCAGCTCACACAATAGTGGTGTTATATGGGATTAGTGGGAGACACCATAACTACTCGCGTGGCTGCATTCTAGACTAGTTGGAGCCTCCGGGTGCACCCCAAGGGCAGTCCCATTTAGAAGGCATTGCAGTAATCCAGCCGAGAGATGATGAGAGCATGAGTGACTGTACGGAGGGCGTCCCTGTCTGGAAAAGGGCATAACTGGCGCACCAGGCGAACCTGTGCAAATGCCTCCCTTGTCACAGCCGTTAGATGGTCCCCTAAAGACAGCCGTGAATCAAGAAGGACGCCAAGATTATGAATCCTTTCCGAGGGAGCAAGACACTCCCCTCCCATCAATTGTGATGGGGGAGCTAGATCATGGGACGCCAGTATCCACAGCCACTCTGTCTTGGAGGGGTTGAGCCTGAGCCTGTTCCTGATATGATATAAAACCCTGCATCTTCAAGAATTCCTCTCTTGAATCTGTATCCTTGAGCTTTCTTTTGGCTTCTTCCATGTACCCCAATGCCACCATTCAATTAGAAGCAGGACAAAGTTCAGTAGAAGCATGATTCTGGATAGGTCAGATACTTAAGATGCCAATCTTCTCTGAGGATTTGGCCTCGTTGACACTAGTAAGATAGCTTTTACTCAACTTAGAACATGGAGATAAAATTACAAAAAATTGGCCTATCTGTAATGGGCTTTTTATTCTTTGGGTTTTACCAAAGCTGAAGAAATTATGAAGAAGCAAATAATGGATATTGATTTGCAGAGAAGATAATGCCAGGAGCTTTCCTTGCTTTGAAAAGGGAAAGTTAAGTAAACCTTTTGTTCTGGCTAAATGTCTAGATAATTTTGCTGCCACAAAGTACTGGTGCTGATGTATCCACTTTATACTCCCTATAATTCAGAAGCAGATCAAACTTTGGGTCATGTTTTGCTGTATTTCCAATTTTAAGCTGAAATTTGTCACCTGTATTTAACTCCACTTCTAAGTAAGTTCTTGACAGATCAGGAAAAAAAAATCTATATTTCATTTCTTCTTGCTGACCAAAATGATTGTGTCATTTTTAAAGGTGCCAGGTTCTATTTTCAGACTGTGTATCTTTAGAAAACAGATAATAAATCAAGGCAATTATAATTGAGCCTAACCTGAAACAAAGGAAGCATTCGGGCCATATCATTTAAATTTCACATCAATTTATATTGCTCCAGTTTATTTTATTTTATTTTATTCCTAATTTAATTAGAATTTTTGTTTTGTGTACTTCTATTTCGTGGCTGTGAATTCTTTTCAATAACCTATATAATTTTCAGGTCATGATTAGATAGAATTAGTCTAAAAATAAATAAAGATCAGGACAAACAAGTTACATCTTCTGTGGAGCACCAGGCTGTATGTATGGAGGGATTTTAATGTATTTTTGATGGAATCTTGGATTTATTCATTGAAGCTCCCTTGGTTGATTTTTTTTTTTTTTTGGACTTATGTCAGAAGCGCCAAAGCATTTCTGGGCTGAAAGGATTAGCTGGTGACATCACCATCGCTCTGGGAATAGAATAGAATAGAATAGAATAGAATAGAATAGAATAGAATAGAATAGAATAGAATAGAATAGAATAGAATAGAATAGAATAGAATAGAATAGAATAGAATTGGAAGGAACCTTGGAGGTCTTCTAGTCCAACCCTCTGCTTATGCAGGAAACCCTACACCACTTCAGACAAATGGTTATCTAACCTCTTCTTAAAAACTTCCAGTGTTGGAGCATTCACAACTTCTGGAGGCAAGTCGTTCCACTGATGAATTGTTCTGACTCTCAGGAAATTTCTCTTAAGTTGCTTCTCTTCTTGATTAGTTTCCACCCATTGCTTCTTGTCCTGCCCTCAGGTGCTTTGGAGAATAGCTTGACCCCCTCTTCTTTGGGGCAGCCCCTGAGATATTGGGACACTGCTATCATGTCTCCCCTAGTCCTTCTTTTCATTAAACTAGACATACCCAGTTCCTGCAACCATTCTGCCCAGTTGAGGGCTCTTTTCATGCCTCCAGTAGGAGCTGGAATAAAGGACAAGTGCTCAACCCCACCTGTCGACAGGTGTTGGCTCTCTAACCTCCAGCCCAGTGTTCCAATCACTTGAGCCACTGTACTCCTTTCCTCTATTGATAAAGTCCAATGATAGAGGATCGAGATTGTTACCATTTCAATGCAATTTATTTTAGTTTACTCATCTTTACAGGATCTGAGATTTCTTTGTGTGAATAATGTCACGTTAAACTGTTTAGTGCGTAGTATATATGATACTAAATTTAGTTTCATCTTTGGAGATTCAGGAGTCTCTATTGCAGAGAAGATTTAGAGAATGACTGTGCAAATTATGGCCTATTTTATTTCCCTCTTTTTAGTGGGCCTTTAAATTCCTCAAGATTGTAACCCCAACATTCAGTTTCAAATTGCCATGATTTTCTAGTATTTGGAAAGCAGGAAGGGTATATCTGTGTTAAGTCTCTATTTAGACATGCCTACATATACACATACACATTTTGGATTTCTTATGAAACAACTGGACGGAGGTTATTGCCTGAGATGAAAGTCTATCACTTCCACAAAGTTAAACATTTCAATAGACTTTCAATAATTTCCAGAAAACCTGTCCTCCCCAATCATCAGATTATTGATTTTTTAAAAAAAATATTTATTGCAGCTTTGTCCTTTCCAAGAATTGTCTTTTCACTGCTTCCTTTTTGATCGCCGATACTGAAATATATCTGACATTCGCAATAAACTAATTTTAGCTCAGTAATACTTTTTTTCTTCTTTTTTGAAGAAGATTCTTCATTGTGCAACACACAAAGGTCTGTACAAATAATGCTACTGGCTGGTATTATTAGGATAAATTATGTAGGCCTTAAAAACCTCAGGGATTATTTTTTTGCTGCGGTTTCCTGGTAGAACGTAATATTATGTGAAATGCAAATACTCATTTTCTCAATGCACTTATCCCATTGAAAAATAAATTAATTTGTGATCAAGTTCTTATTGAACTTGAGCTAGAATTTAATCTGCTTGCCAAACAACTAGTTTCCAAATATATAATAGTAAAAAAATGAATACCTGGGATATTCAACTGAATTCAAGTTTATATAAACCAGCATGTTTAATTACTTTTCTCTGGGTGCTTTTAAATGTATCTGTATTTAATCTAGTGACTCCCTTTACATTTTGAGTATGACAAAGAGAAGTATGAAACCTGGAAATAAAGGATTTTGACTTTTGATTCATTCATTGGCATCCTTCAATCTCAAGAGACTATGGTATCGTGCTCTGGAAAGAGGTCCTAAAACATCATCTAGTGTGACTAAAAAGGCCAATTCGAGAGTGGCCATTCCTTCCACACTGAGGGCAGATACATTCTGTCCCCTGCCTAGCCCCCAGATTTCGCTGGTTCCAGGACTGCCTTTTTGCCTTGGCTTGCCAAACAAGTGTCTCTTTGAATTGGAGAAGGCCATGCTGCATCTTTAGACTCCAAGCTGAATGATCGGAGGTCAAGGTGTCCTAGTTGATAATGTCCATTCCCAGGGCTTTTAGGTCCCTCTTGCAGATATCCTTATATCACAACTGTGGTCTCCCTCTAAGGTGCTTTCCCTGCACTAATTCTCCATACAGGAGATCTTTCGGAATCCGACCATCAGCCATTCTTATGACATGCCCAAGCCAGTGTAGATGTCACTGTTTCAATAGTATATACATGCTAGAAATTCCAGCACGTTCCAAGACTGCGCTATTTGGAACTTTGTCCTGCCAGGTGATGCCAAGAATATGTCGGAGACAGCGCATATGAAAGATGTTCAACTTTCTCTCCTGCCGTGCGTAAAGGGTCCAAAACTCACTGCAGTACAAGAGGGTGCTCAGGACACAGGCTCTATAGACCTGGATCTTTATTTGTGAATCTACTCACAAGTAAAGGATTTTGATTTTTGATAAGTGTCAAAAATCATCAATTCATTACTTGATTAAATACCTGCAAGTGAGGCAGAAGTTCAAAAACTCTTTCCCATAAGTTGCTAGTGAGGAATGTTTCATTTTTCCCCCAGATGTCTTATTTCTTTTTTCTTTCTTTAAAAAAAAAAAACAATTAGTAGCAATAGCATCAAGTGTTCTGATGAGTTTGGTCACTATATACTCCACTTCCATATTATCTCAGGACTTAATGCTACACTTTTCTTCAGAATCAAGGAAGATTAGATAGATAGATAGATGATAGATAGATAGATAGATAGATAGATAGATAGATAGATAGATAGATAGATAGATAGATAGATAGATAGATAGATTTTATTGCGGTCAAAGACCAAATTAAAATACACATAAAAGGGGGTGGGGGTAGATTTTACAAATGTAAATAGATCATGCGACAGTACACCATCTACTACCTCAGATACAATCTGTACTGTCAAGATTATTAATCGTCATTAAATTCTCCTGAGCGTGACTAAATAGTCTGTTTGTGTATGTTATGAATGAAGACAAATATATGTGTCCCTGGATCATGTTGCAAAATCCAATTTGGGTCATTTATCGGGACCAGTGGTTTTATCTTCCAATGTCTTCCATTTTATCAAGTACTTAGGAGGTGAGGGCTTGACAGCATAAGGAAACAACAGCTAATGACTTAATAGCCAACCAACTCCCCAGTCTACACCTAAAAAGCTACACACAACAGGTATCATAAATAATGCACACAGAACAGCCCAGAGAGAAGTTTATTTATTTATTTGATTTGATTTGTCTGTCAAACATGTACAAGATAACAAGTATAGGTATGAACATAAACATGAACAAAGGAAGTAAATACAGATAAATGCGGACAGTAAGATAGGGACGGTAGGCAGGTACGTTGGTGCACTTATTCACGCCCCCTTTACGGACCCCTTAGGAATGGGGTGAAGTCCACAGGAGACAGTTTAAGGTTAAAGTTTTGGCGGGTTGAGGATGTAACAACGGAGTCAGGTAGAGCATTCCAGGCATTGACCACTCTGTTGCTCAAGTCGTATTTTCTGCAATCAAGTTTGGAGCGGTTTACCTTGAGTTTTTATTGCTTGTTTGCCCATGTATTATTGTGGTCGAAGCTGAAGAAGTCATTGACAGGCAAGATGTTGGAGTAGACAATTTTGTGTACTATTTTGTGTACTTAGATTAGACCATAGGCGGCGCAATTCCAGATTGTCCAAGCACAATCTGGAATGTCAATGACAATGTCTTGCCTGTCAAGCCTGGAGGCATAGGGAATTCTTTTGTGAGTAGAGGAGTTGAGTACTCTTCTCAAGAAATACCTCTGAATCCGCTCAATTGTGTTAATGTCACGATTTAACACTCAATCATGTTAAAGTTCCCTGAGGATGGGCTCTAGCATAAGTCCAAAACTTATGCAAAACTTTTGGAAGACAAAACCTCTGGTCCTGGTAACTGACCCACATTAGATCCTGTTTATGTATGCGCACACACATACATACAAAGAGAGAAACCCCCAGCCACAGGCTTCTATCTTCTTGACTTCTTCATTTTTCAATTTACACCTCCAAGTTATTTTCTCATGGGGGCTTCTTTCTTTATGCGTATAATGGCCTTTTACTGCTGATGCTTTTGCTTTCCCGTTTTCTTCTGCCATCTTTGTAGGAGTTGGTACTTTCTACCAATTCCTGACCCTAGAATGGATTTTCATATGATTTTTTTAAATTTATTTTTTATTGATTTTACAACAACACAACACAACATACAAAACACAAACACACAATATGTGTTTCTTTTTACATATCAGTTTTGTTCCTCTTACTTTCTACTATATATGTTCCCCATTTTTCCTAACTTTTATTATCATTATCTTTATTGTCCCTTTATTTTTAATCATTTACAATATTTTACACATTTGTCACCTTCTTCTCTCCATCGTTTATTCACATTTACTTTCCCTAATCTGGAGCCAATCATACCACTTATTCCGTACTTGATAATATTCTGTTTTTTTCCTTACCTTTTCTTTCTTTCGTTAATTTATCCATCTCCGCACAATCCAGGATTTTCTTCATTATTTCTTCCTCTGTTGGGATCTTTTCACTTTTCCAGGACTGTGCGTAGACTATCATTGCTGCTATAATTATGTGCAGAATCAAATATCTAATTTCTTTACTGTAAATTCTGTTCAATATCCCCAGTAAAAACATTTCACATGATTTATGTAGGTGCTTTCTGGCACAGAGAGCATGTAAATCCAGATTAAAGAAAGAAAATGCTATTCATACATGCCATGTCATGTTTTGTTTTGCTTTCTTTTAGTCTAAATATAGAAGTGGCATTGATTAAACCAGGGAAAATGATCCAATTCTCTCCACTGAATTCCATTAAAAAATAGAGAAAGCCTTCTCAGTAAAGTTTTACAAAATATTTAAACAGGTTAAAAAAAAATCAGAAAAGGAAAAGGTCAGGCTACTAGATTAATGCTTTTTGACGCTGTGTCTTTATCAGCTTTTTTGAGAAGGTAACCAAGTGGCTGCAATCTGGCACTCATATCTAAACAAATCTGGTGGCAGACTATAAAAAAATACAGCTGTGCTTTGCCTGTCAGACATTCAGTCTGTTCTTGGAAAAGGCAAAAAGCAAAAATGTCATTTCTTTTACCGGGAGGTTGTTCACACAAATCTTGACATTTGGGCTAGCAAGTCTAACCTTCAGATCTGGTCTTTCTTTGGATGCTGAGCACAAACACAAACTACAGACAGTGAAATATGTCCAGTCTACATGCTATTTCTGTCATCTTACTAAGCTGAGCTCATTTCTCACAGGCAAGTTTAGGAAGCCGAAGACTACTGAAGATCTAAAGGTATAAAGGAACAAGATCTATGCTTTGTGTACAACTTATCACTGCCCCATTCTTTTTTTTTTTCTTAAATCACTTCATTCCTTTCAAAGATACTCTGGTAACATAACAAAGAATCAGACAAGGTTGCTAAAAGAAATGTAAAATAATTGTAGGTTTCCTAAAAAGCAAACTGGTCTGCTCCTCCTCAACTGTTGTAAGTTCACTAACTTACATTATTAATAATAATGATAGCAGAATTCAGCAGATAAGCACCTGGCACATAACATCCTAGGCTTTAGAATTGTCAGTAAATAAGACCCCCTCCCCCCCCAAAAAAATTGGATATTGGACATTGAAATACCTGGAGGCAGCAGCAGAGAAGGGAGAGAACTGGAGAAAATCACACAATACAAAGACTTGCAAATAGGAATAAAACAGCTGTGGCAAAAGAAAGCAAATATAATACCAATAGTAATAGGCACCTTGGGTGCAATTCCAAAACATCTGGAGCATCACTTGAACACTATCGGCATTGACAAAATCCGCATCCAGCAATTGCAAAAAGCATTCTACATTCTGCAATAATACCTTTAATATTATTGAACAACCACCTCTGCCTATGCCGGGTCCTTCTGTACAAAAATGTCAAATCCAATCTAAACATCTAGTTGACTGTGCAACAAACCATAATTACAAGGAGCTATATGCCACCAACCATTTAAAAATGCATCCTGTATGCTCATTAAGGCAGCTAATAGATATAAACTGAAACAAATACACTTCAAATTCTCTCTCTATAAACTATCCAGTACTAATTTCTCTGTCAAAGTTAAAAACCTGAGGGTCACATCATGTTACCTGAAATCTGACTTGTACATATTTGGATTGGACCTTGGCTAACTCTTGCTTTGTGGATTACTTTTTGCTACTGAACCGGACTGAGGATAAACTCTCTCTTGCTTACTGTGAAAACTGACTTGGCAGGCATTTCGCAATTTACTGGCAAAACTCTTATCTGCAAGGGTTTCTAGTCTGATTGCTTAATAAAATCTTGGCAGGCGTGCCTGGTTGTGTGTTTGCCTGTGTGGGAAAGGGGGACAGAACAGTATGCGTGCAATGCTGCAAAGGAACACATCCTTTATGCACATTCAAATAAAAATAAATCAATAAAATAAGGAAAACATGAAGGAATGACACAATCCCTTCAGCTCAATCCTTGCTCAGAAGTTTTCCCATTACCCCCCAAAATGAAGTCAAGAACATCCTTCTAAAGAAACAGGGCATAAGCAGATGGCAATCAGTATCCTGATAAATTGGTGCTTTGTAACTGGTTATATAGGCTCTGAAGCCACTTTGTGGATGGGCCATACCAACAATCCGTGATGTTTTGCCAACTCTATATGTTCTCACCATTCCCTAGCCTGTGGTGGAGCTTTAATTTTGTTTCAACAAATAATAATAAAAAAGCTTTGTTTTTAGTTGGAGCCATTTTAATGTATACCATCTCAAGTCCAGTAAAGTGAGTGTACTGTGCTGAATGGAGACAAAGGATTTTAAAAACTGCACTCCCAGTTATGTTAAGAACCTGGCTGAAAACTGCATGAAAATTTGAGGAGGGCAGATGTCCTCTGAAAAGAATAGAACTTTTCCATTTTTCATAAATCCTTTAGTTGAAAGAGAGAGAGAGAGAGAGAGAGAGAGAGAGAGAGGGAGGGAGGGAGAAGATAGATAGATAGATAGATAGATAGATAGATAGATAGATAGATAGATAGATAGATAGATAGATAGATAGACAGACAGATGGATGATAGGTAGGTAGGTAGGTTGGTAGGTAGGTAGGCCGGTAGGCAGACAAACAGACAGACAGAAAGACTGACAGAGTGAGTGAGTGACTCATAATCTAAAGTGCCACCAATATCAATATTCAACAGATAACTAGGCATTCAATGTTAAAATACAGAAAGATTGAAAGGTGAAAAAAAGTCTCAGGGAAAATATGGCCCCCGACTGTATAGCTGAGAGGCAAACATCTAAATCTTTTCCTAAGTGCTCCCCAGGGACTTGCAACATTTATAAAAAGTTATTATCCTTTAGCTAAAACTTGCAGAAGGAACAAAGAACAGTGTGTTGCTGATGCCAACATTTTGATCATATAAAATATAAAACAGATGATGCAACTATGCTGTTAAAAAATATCATGAATCTAAATAAGGTCTTACCACAACTTTAAATCAAGAGGTCAACTCTTTGCATACAAAGCTAATCTTGCTGCCAGGATAAAATTCAAAAGTGACATAAACTTGCAAACCCACCTTCTCGTTTTATCCACCAGACACCAAATCATTCTTTTTTTCCTGCCCCAACCTCTCTCAGTGGAAAACACACAAACACACACATACGATTTCCATTTTTACATTAAAGGAAATATTTGAGATATTTAATAAGATCATTTTACCTATCCAATATACTAGCAAAATATTAGGCTAAATCAAAGATAAAATGAGAAAAAAAGAGAAAAAACAAAGTTATGACTATGCTTATCCAACACAATTCTAGGCTGCATAAACGGAGGGATAGAATCAAGACCACATGAAGTGTTAATGCCACTTTATAATGCCTTGGTAAGGCCACACTTGGAATACTGCATCCAGTTTTGGTCGCCACATTTTAAAAAAGATGTGGAGAGTCTAGAAAGAGTGCAAAGAAGATCAACAAAGATGATTAGGGGACTGGAGGCTAAAACGTGAAGAATGGTTGCAGAAACTGGGTATGTCTAGTTTAATGAAAAGAAGGACTAGGGGAGACATGATAGCAGTGTTCCAACATCTCAGGGGCTGCCACAAAAAAGAGGGAGTCAAGCTATTCTTCAAAGCACCCGAGGGCAGGACAAGAAGCAAAGGGTGGAAACTAATCAAGGAGAGAAGCAACTTAGAATTAAAAAGAAATTTACTGACGAGTTAGAACAATTATCAGTTTAAACAACTTGCCTCCAGAAGTTCTGAATGCTCCAACACTGGAAGTTTTTAAGAATATGTTGGATAACCATTTGTCTGAAGTGATGTAGGGTTTCCTGCCTAAGCAGGGGGTTGGACTAGAAGACCTCCAAGGTCCCTTCCAACTCTGTTATTCTATTCTATTCTATTCTATTCTATTCTATTCTACTCTATTCTATTCTATTCTATTCTATTCTATTCTAATCTAATCTTTACAATACTTTAGGATTTCTGATCAGCATTTGCACATTTGCAGCACTTTTCCAATACTATCATGGAAGCTAGCTGGGTACCTTGGACCAGTCCCTCTCTGTCAGCCCCATGCACCTCTAAGGGTTGTTGCAATGGGGAAAATAGGAGGAGGAAGGTGTGTTGCATATATTCTCCACATTGAGTTATTTGTAAAAATTATAAGGGTGGTATACAAACAAACATCGAACTCTTTCAAGATCAAACATAATTCCGGAAGTTTTTTTTTTTTTTTTAAACAAGAACTCCATTGCCACAACAGCAAGGGTAGAAATCTGAGAACTGAACAAAGTTTTTAGCATATCAAGAAGAGTTCTACTTTAGACACAAATTAGGAATGAACATGCATTAACCCAGTTGTTTATTTATTTTATTGTGGATAATTTTTCCACTCCATATTATAATTTGAAGACTATGGGATATTGTCATACAAAACACTAAGCCTTTACTTAAGCATGATTTACTGAACAAACACAATTGCTGGATTCATAGAATTTAGTAAACTAGAGAAACAAAATTTGAGACTGTAGGACAGTTAGAAATCCTTGGAAATCCTTGAATGTGGCTACCAGAAATCTCCAAAAATTGTTATGACTATTATAATTTTAATGGCACAGAAGGATAGAATTACTGAATACCTACCTAATCCGATTAAGTATATTAAACTTTTCTTCATTTCTTTTCATTTTCATTTTAAAATTTATTTTAAATATGCACAGGAACATAGGCGAACACGTTACCGTGGAGTAAAACAGCTTGATAGCTATATCTACTGTTGAAAATATGGAGCAGCATACTATTTATAATAATTATGGCAGAGAAATGATGAAAGACCGAGATGGGGAAGTGATAATTTTGATCATGAGTCTAAAATGCATAAGAAACGTCAAGCTGGTCAAGAACATAAGGACACTGATGTATAAAATAGCTTCTGGATGTTATATCTAAAAGAAATCCTATCACAGCAGGTTGTTAAAGCAGAAATCGAGGATCAATTATTATTAAATTATTGCAGAACCACATGCAGCTCAGAAGGTATAAATGGTAAGGAAACCATAACAGCCTTTGGTTACAAAATCCAGTTTAGTAAGGCATCATATTTAGGATAGCTATATTCAAAATGAACCATAATTTAAATGAAAACATTTTTATACTAACCATGCCCATTGGTTTCTAGGGTGTAGTGTGGTCTACCATTCAAAATCAAAGGCATTCTATAATCATAAACCATAGCTTGCTAGCCATTCTGGGTGGATTCCGACAGCAACTTAACTCACAAGCCAACCAACCACACCTTGCCTTAATGATACATGTGAAGTAGCCGCATTTCTGGGAAAGATGTTCTGCATTTTTGGATTCTGTAGTAACCACCTATTGGTCTAAGTAGAGATCTTATTCTTTAGGTTAACATTATCCTTTGCTATTATTATAAATTATAACATATACTCTCTTACTTGGAGGGGTATCAGTATTTTGGCTTAATTAAACAGGGTTTAAAACAAAACAAAACAAAAAAGAGATATTAACACTTTCTTCTTTTCAACAGTTTTGTGCCTGTAATCCATACATACATTTTCTCTCTCTTATCTTAATATATCTTTTATACATATATTTCTAATATATCATATATATACCATTATAATGTATTATATTATTCGAATTGTTTTATTTACATTTGAAATAAACGTGTACCCAATTTCCTTTCCACAATTTTTATTTCTTCCCATTTCTTCCTATATTTCTCCTCCTAATTCAATTGTAAGCAGGGAAATTTATATATAGGGTAATGTTTTTACAATGGTAACCTAACCTACTTTTTCCTTGTTTACTGAAGAAGTATCTGATGACAACCACAACCAACAAAAGGGAATCAGAGGTCAATATTTGTGAGCTGTTATCTCTTTAATTTATTTTTAGTTTATGCACATGGTGTTTAGTTTATGCACGTGGTGAAATCCAAAATTTTTTACTACCTGTTCTATGGGCATGGCTTGATGGCGGTAGTGTGGCTTGGTGGGTGTGTCTTGGTGGGCATGCCAGGGGAAGGATACTGCAAAATCTACACTCCCACCCCACTCCAGGGGAAGGATACTGCAAAATCCCCATTCCCTCCCCATTCCTCGGGGAAGGATATTGCAAAATCTCCATTCCCAACCCACTCTGGGGCCAGCCAAAGGTGGTATTTGCCGGTTCTCCAAACTGCTCAAAATTTCCACTACCAGTTCTCCAGAACCTGTCAGAACCTGCTGGATTTCACCCCTGGAACATAGTCCCAAAAGCAAACGAACAGTTGAATGGAACTGGGAAAAAAACACAATAGAAGTACAGTCCATAGTAGAAATTAAGCATGTCTGTCTCTTGCCTTTTATTTACTTCATTCTCCAATTCTTGCTCTTTTTTCTGCTTTTTCTAGAACATTGCCTACCCTGAAAGGGAATGCATGATGCCCCTCCCCTATATATATATAGGAGCCTGAGTAGCGTAGGGGAGTAATGCCTCCTACAAAGGCAGCATTTAAGATCCAGCTGCTGCAATATATATATATATATATATATATATATATATATATATATATATATATATATATATGTATGTATGTATGTATGTATGTATGTATGTATGTATGTATGTATGTATGTATATAATAGTGCTAAAACAGTGATCTGCCATGTTTGGAAGAAATTGTGGGCTGACAGAGGAAAGAACAGAGGATTTTAATATGTCTGTTGAGATTCTCAGTCATCCCGGTCATGGTTGTCCTAAAGGTGCTTCTTCAAGAGACAAGTGGACCTTCTGGTTTTTCTTGAGGATGTTTCACTTCTCATGTAAGAAGCTTCTTCAGCTATGACTGGATGGTGGAGAATGGACAGATTTAAACTCCGTCTCCTTTGAATAATGTCCTCAAAGAAAGATCAGCTGTCTGCAAGGAGTATAAATCCATCCATTCCCCATCATCCAGTCAGAGCTGAAGAAGCTTCTTGGATGAGAAGTGAAACATCCTAACACCCCCCACCCCCCACCCAGAAAATCCAGTTGCCTCTTGAAAAAGCACCTTTGGGACATTGTTAAAAAAAAAAAACCTCAGAATTCAAATGCACTAATTTTAATGCCATGCGGAGGGAGGGTGGGGAATATCTTGCATTCTTTCCTACCACTTGTTACTCAGTCTAGTGAGTAGTGCTAGTGCTTTTGAACTTTCCTCCAAAGGAATAAGTGCTCATGGTTAGCATTTGGCATGCTTGCCATTCATAAATTAGGAGGGAGCTAAAGAATATCCTCCTCCTATATTACATTTCATCGTTGAGGAAAAATACAAGTGAAGGAATTTCTCCTTTTATCAGGTTGGAAAATGTGAACAGCCAAGGAGGCTTCCGAAATATGGAAAAGTCTATTTATGTGTGTATATGTATATGTATATGTATATATATGTGTATATCTATATCTATATCTATATCTATATCTATATCTATATCTATATCTATATCTATATCTATATCTATATCTATATCTACATCTACATCTATATCTATGTATATATGCATGGCTCAGTGGCTAAGACGCTGAGCTTGTCTATCGAAAGGTTAGCAGTTCAGCGGTTTGAATCCCCAGTGCTGTGTAATGGAGTGAGCTCCCGTTATTTGTCCCAGCTTCTGCCAACCTAGCATTTCGAAAGCACCTAAAAAATGCAAGTAGAAAAATAGGGAACTTTGGTGGGAAGGTACCAGCGTTCTGTGCACCTTTGGCATTGAGTTATGCCGGCCACATGACCACGGAGACGTCTTCAGACAGCGCTGGCTCTTCAGCTTTGAAACGGAGATGAGCTCCGCTCCCTAGAGTCAGGAACAACTAGCATATATGTGCGAGGGGAAAGCTTACCTTTACCTTCTATGCATATGTATATGTATATGTATATGTATATGTATATGTATATGTATATGTATATGTATATATGTGTATATTCCTTCCTTCCTTCCTTCCTTCCTTCCTTCCTTCCTTCCTTCCTTCCTTCCTTCCTTCCTTCCTTCCTTCCTTCCTTCCTTCCTTCAGGACTCGGTAGCACCATTTCTGAGTATGTGAACTGCAACTATCCTGACTTCCAGCAACACACAAACAAAAAGCTGCAACAAATACTCAAAGCACCTAAAAAATACTAGAGAAATCCTGAACTACTCTGACAAGAGAGTATTACTTTTGAAAAACAGTGAACAAATTTCAGTTCCAGATTAAAGTAGACCATGCATGATTACATCCATGACTTGTTCTAACCTCTTAATGATTTGCTTTACATAATGCTGATATCCTTCATACAACGTTGTGCTGATCATGAAAAACTAGAAGTTTAAAATTCAGGGACTTAAAATCTTTCCTTTATGTTCTACCTCCACCTAGAGAATTGATTGTACCCAGTTTAGTTCCCAGAGTCTCCTTGGAAACCCCAGAACCTTGATAGATTCAATTATGAAACCTTTTGTGTTTAATAACTGACAATTGACTTATATTACATTTCGCAAAAATCAATCTGTCATTTAGAAGTTTTAATCCAGCAGTCAAGGCTCAGCTTCTTTAATCTACTTTTTTTTTTTACGAAGTAAATGTCACTGAATAGAGATCCTGACAGATAGAAGCCTTTTTTTTTCTTCCAAGGGTTGAATTTACACATTGCAGTAAGCCATAATGGAATTTGCTTTGTTTTTGGCTTAACCCAAAGTGTGAACTCAATCATTATAGTTTTCCTAATCAGAATTTAACTGGTAAAAATCCAAAGCTTTGTTAAATAACTTTCCTCTCAATAAAAAGAAGCACGCACACACACAAAATGAAATTGATTTCAAAACTAGAGCTGGCCACGTAAAAATAAAACAATAGAAAAGAAGGATTTAAAGGTGATTTCATCAATCATTGTTAACATCGTAGTTTGAAACCTTATAAAGGCTTAATGCCTGTCATTTTGTTTTATATCAGGTTTGATATGGTTCTTATTATTGGTCTTTATTAGACTGCTCAGAGGCTATCTAGCTCTTAACGGGCTCAAACGTCCAAGAAATCTCACACTAATCTTTATTGTAAAACCAAAATTAAAAGCATTTCCAGTGTTAAGAGTGAAAAACAGATGTTACATCCCTTGGGGTTCAAATTTGATGTCATTTTTTTCTCTGTGAGTTCAAAGTATTTAAACTCATTTTATGTTTTTGGTACTCAGCCCTTGGTGCAGTGGTGGGTTTCAAAATTTTTTACTACCAGTCCTAGGGGTGTGGCTTGGTGGGCATGGCAGGAGAAGGATGCTGTAAAATCTCCATTCCCACCCCAATCCAGGGGAAGGATACTGCAAAATCCCCATTTCCTCCTGATCAACTGGGACTCGGGAGGCAGAGAATAGATGGGGGCAGGGCCAGTCAGAATTTTTACTACCGGTTCTCCAGAACTGGTCAGAACCTGGTGAAATCCACCTCTGCCTTGGTGCCAACTGTCAATTTACATTCTTCACATTCCTTGCCTTGAAAAAAAATCACCGCTCCTAATATAATCTGTCACATACCACAGAGCAAATCTATAGAACTGAAATTATATCTTTCTGCTCAGGAACAAAGACCTGTGCTGCCTTACATACAATCAGTTTCAGCAAATGGTAGCGGTGGAAAAAAATGATTGGAATAGACTCAGGAGTAGTGTTTTTCACAGCTTTTCAGGATTTGATACATCAAAACAGTGATTGACAGGAGACTTACCATTGCTTCATAATGAATTCAATAGGTGTGAACTCCACACTTTCACTGAAAGGAAACCATGCTTCATCCAAAGATTGTCATCTAAAGTTCCTGGTAGAAATGACAGGTTATAAGAAATTCATTATAAATGCAAGTAAGGGTATGGTTAACTGATGAGAGCTAAATAGCTTAAAATAGATCTATACTTGTCTCCCTTTATTTCTTTATCAGCAAATATAAATTTGGTTTGTTGTGAATGTGACTGCTTGAGGGCTCCTGTATTGGAGCTGAAAGGCAAAAGCAGTATGCTCCCTCCCATATTGGGGTAGACCAGGTTCTTCGACAGAAAAACACTTAATCTCTCCCCTGGCTCAAGCTGATAAAGGGAGGAGCTCACAGGTTAATACAACTGCCTAATTGCAGGTAGCCCAAGTTCAAATCCGAGTAAGGGTATGGCTAGTTGATGAGAGCTAAACAGCTTGAAATAGATCTATATTAGTCTCCCTTTATTTCTTTATCAGCAAATATAAATTGTATGTATGTATGTGTCAGAGTGGCAATCAGCCCCGTTACTTTGCGTGGGGTAATTGCCCTCATTTTGAGTTGGATCGTGACTTTTATCTTTCTGTATACTTTGTTCAATAAAACCGGAATACATCTTCTAATTAAACTCATATTTATTGTAAGAAAATAAAGACATCTCACTATCTAAATTAGATTACATGTTGGCAAAGAATCCCCAGCCTGACCTTAGCTGGCTGGAGAACAAAGGAAAGTTTTAGAAGAAGTGAAAAAATGTGTTCATGCGCAGTAGATGCTGATAAGAAATTTGGCAAACTACGGTAAGTCTGGCAGTGCAAAAATAATAGCTCTGCTGGTAAATATAAAAATGCAGTGACAGTATGTATGTATGCATGTATGTATGTATGTATGTACGTACGTATACAGTAAATCACTGAATAAAATAATTACTCCAATTCTAGATTTGGTTGCTTAGATTTGGTTGCTTTTAGATTATTAGAGATAAAATTGTGCTTAGCTGTTCTTTCAGGAAAGAAAGTGAGTTGACCTACACATACTGCTGAGGATTATTATTAGAGAAGTGGTATTCAGCCAGTTTGGACTGGTTCGGGCGAGCCAGTAGTAGAAATAGTGGGTGGGCCTGGACACCCATCCTGCTCTATGCTGTTGTATTTAGGCACGTTTTTGAGGCTGGGCACATGCCGGAAAGGCACGTGCATGAGCAAAGTGAATGCATGGAAGGCCAGGAGCATGCATGGAGGTGCACACCAATAGTGGGTTTCAAATCCCGTCACTACCATTTGATCACAGGCAAGCATGCACGTGCTTGCATGCGATGCTTCTGACGTCCAGGCTGGTAGGTGGAGCTTCCCACTGCCGTCATTACCAGTTCGCCTGATTTGGGGTGAACCGGTAGCAACCCACCACTGGGTTCTGCTCACATTTTCGGTGCTGTGAATCCCACCTCTGTATTATTACATATGGAGGCCCTTTTATTTGTGTCTAATATTTAACCAGAAGCAGAAACGGGTTAAATCAAAACGCAATATAAGAAGAGAATTTGGAAAGCCATTCTTTCTAAAAATATATGAATGTAAAATGGCCAGCTTGCAGTGGCAATCAGCGTTTGCATCTAAAGACCTCTACTTGCTGATGGAATCACTAGGAATCGGTGTGACAGCCTTTAGAAGTTGGAGGCTTGCAGCTCCTGCTATTTATTCGGTTTTGCCTGATTTATCTATAAAACTTTATATTTATGGGGGAGGGGGGAAACATGAAATGTGGCTTAAAATGTATCCTTCTGAAAACAAACCTTTGTTTAAAGGGTATATCTAGGGAAACGGCTTCATTTCCCCCCACCCCCCACTTCGGCGTGCCACTAAGAAAATGTTCCCTGAAAGAATATGAATGGCTCTGTAGGAAGACAAAATATCAAGATGAGATGTGTTCCCAAATCCCAAAAGGCCAGAGCTGGGCTGGGGATTTTTCATTCAGTCTTTCCAGACCATGAATCAGATGGTGTCTTTGATTCTGGAAATAATCAGACACTGTCTCATCAAGATTCTTCACCTCAAGCTGGAACTGCAAGCATTTGAAAAGAAGAGAAAATGACACTGCAGCAGCAGAGAAGGGAAAAGAACCCAGCAACTCTTTTAACTGTTGTTTGTAGTTACTCTCCCCCTACCCCCCAGTAATGTATATTGTTCTAGCCACAGGTTTTATGATAGGAAACACAGTGAACTTGTTACATTTGCACTGAATAATAATTGAAGAAGGAAATGAAGGCACAGAAAACCAGCCACCGTCGAGCTAGTCCATCAAATCCTGCACAATTTATTCAGATCCGATTATTCTTCTTTCAATAATAGAACAGCCCTTGGTCAAAATTTTCAACACAGTTGTAGATTAACTTCCCAGTTGGAATAAACAATGGCTTGTTAAAGAAACCACATGATGAAAATTGTTAATCTCACCACACTTGGACAGATTTCGCCACGGTTTCACCCGGGGAAACTGTGAGCATCCTAGATCAAGCTAAATCGAAAAACACTTGAGAATTCCTGGTATTCCGACAAATCACCCACCAATATAGGGATAAACCATACTTATATATCATTCAGAAGAGACAATAAAAAGCTAAGAAGAAGAAAAGAATAGAACACATTCTCTTTAGCAGCCAGTGGCCAGATAAGCAGGGATTAACACCAGACAAACAACCTAACCGTACCATAATGAACACATTTCCAAGAAGAAAAACAACACCCTCACCAACACTGGCAGGGCAAGCCACTGTATATAAACAGGGAGCAAGTGCTACATATACTAGCTCTGATCATATTACCTAGCTGGGTTATGAAACATCTGCAAGCAAACAATCAACATCAGAGAGCACTAAAGACTTCACAGTTCAGCCCTGAACTACATAATGTATAAACTTTAGTACTGGAGAAACACACTGCATATTTTGATATTAATCATGATTTGCAAGCCAACACACCTGGATTCTTAATACATAGAACTACCTCATCTAAACTGCAAAAATATGAATGATGACAAAGAGATATAGAGCATTCTAAATGTTTGTTGCCTTCTCTGTGTCACCTGTGGTTTTGCAATGCAACTATCATAGCCCTACCCACAGCAGTAACCTTGACAAAAATAGCATTTCAATCTTCCCACCTTAGCAAAGCTTTGTTGTTACATGAGCATCTGTTGTACTGCTGTGATATAACTGAGATACTAGCATCCCCAGAAATGATTAGCTGATATATGTCTTGCCATTTCATAAATAAAATGATGGTTGGGGAACTAGTGGTCCTCCAATGTTTGCTACTCCCAATAGTCATAATCTTCGGACATGTACATACAATGTAGAGAGCTGTAAAATTTCTCACCACAAGTATCTATTTATTAAAAGCCAATCCAGGTTAAGACACTTGGTGCCCATCTGTTTTCTTGTTCATAGATTCCTTCACTAAATAGCTTAATTCCTCGCTGTGGGGAACTTGCATGCAGGAGAAGGAGAAGCAACTGATGACTCAAACATGATACCTAAATAGAATAGAATAGAATAGAATAGAATAGAATAGAATAGAATAGAATAGAATAGAATAGAATAGAATAGAATAGGGAAGGGAAGGGAAGGGTAGGGTAGGGTAGGGTAGGGTAGGGTAGGGTAGGGTAGGGTAGGGTAGGGTAGGGTAGGGTAGGGTACGGTAGGACAGGACAGGACAGGGTAGGGAAGAATAGGGTAGGGTAGGGTAGGGTAGAATTGGAGTAGAGTAGACCAGAACAGAACAGAACAGAACAGAACAGAACAGAATTCTTTATTGGCCAAGGAATTTGTTTTGGTGCATATGCTCTTACTGTACATAAAAGAAAAGATATATTTGTCAAGAATCTTATTAAGGGTTAGGGTTAGGGTTACAAATAAGCAATCAAATCATATTAGAAAACAGTCAATATAAATCGTAAGGATACCAGCAACAAGGTTACAGTCATACAGATATAAATGGGAGGAGATGGGTGTTAGGAACAATGAGAAGATTAATAGTAGTGCAGACTTAGTAAATAATTTGACGGTGTTGAGGGAATTATTTGTTTAGCAGAGTGATGGCGTTTGGGAAAAAAAATCATGTTGCTAATGTCTCAAGTTATGTGCTATAATCAGATAGCTAGGCACACATATATGTGGGTGGTATTTATGTGACAGCGTGATCATAATTTGCAATGGATGTTGTTGCTGTTGCTATCTTACTGCCAGCAGCAATTGTTTCCATTTTTGGAGCCAGCCTACATTGAAAAATGGATGAAGGAAACAGCATTGAAAAAGTAAGAGGCAATTTTTGCTGGAAAATTTTCACCACTCTATTATGTCTGCCTTTTCTATAGTTTAATCTTCTCATTGCTAGGCTCAAGCAGAAATTGAGAAGGGGAGCCAAACATGAATTTATTGCCTCTGGAAATCCCTACTTTGTATCTGACCAGCTGAGTTGTATAGGTATCTGACAAAGGCATTTGTTGAATGACTATTCAATTTAATTCCTACAGAAGGTGAGACTGATAAATGTAGATAAATCAATCATTAAATATCACTAACACTGAAATGTAGAAGCACGTATTGGTAGAAAAATTAACATTTCTTTGAATGGAAATGCTGGATTTGATAATGTGTGTAGAAAAATTTGAAAATATAAAGAAGTCCTATTCCTGGGTTACATATATTAATTCTATCCTGACAAATGTCCTTGTTGTATACTGTGATACTTACTGTATGCTATCTATTGTATGATATTAAGGGAAGACAAACATTATTGTTTTGTATTTGCAAGAATCATGGTGGCACAGAAATTAGAAAGCAATATTTCAGGCTAACTCACCACCCAGCAGTTCGATTCTGACTAGTTCAAGGTTGACTCAGCCTTCCATCCTTTTGAGATTGGTAAAATGAGGACCCAGATTGTGGGGGGCAAATATGCTGACTCCATAAACTGCTTTGAGAATGCTATAAAGCACTATGAAACATATAAAAGTCTATTGAAGAGCCTCAGATAGCCCGATGGGCTAGATAGCCTGTTATTAACACCCAGCTGTCTGCAATTATGCGAGTTCAAGGCTCAAGGTTGACTCAGCCTTCCATCCTTTCTAAGGTAGGTAAATTGAGGACCCGTTTGTAGGGGCAATAAGCTGACTTTGTATAAATATACAAAAGTATGAAGGCTATTGCTTAACGCATTGTAAGCTGCCCTGAGTCTCCGGAGAAGGGCGGCATATAAATCTAATTTTAAAAAAAAACCATATAAAAGTCTATTGAATGTCAACTTTTGCATGATAAGTTGCTGATATTTATTTATTATCGATTGATTGGACTTGTATGTTTACTGTGTTGCCTAGATATGGCTAATATGGCCAATGGCAGATAAACAGAAGATATATCAAGTTAACATATGCTATCCATTAAGTCGGTATAAAAATATATCAAGAAGTATCAAAATCAATATCAATATGATAATTCACTTATGTTACCAGTGTGATGCCAATACTCCTGTTGCTTCAAAGTGTGAATTCTCTCCCACTCTTCAGTTGCTAGACAGGAGGTCAGCGTCTCCTAGCCATCTGCCAAAGAGGCTGTCACTAAGAATAAGTGGGCCTAGAATGGATGCCTTAAACAACAATAAAAACAACTGAAGCATCAATGCCAGTCTTTGATGAAACTAAAGATAGGCACTGAAAATTAAACAAGAAAAGAATAACAGCGTACTGAAAATACAAACCGAACAACAATTCCCAGCATCTGTAAGAGTTAATAGATTTGTAAATGTTTTCTAAAACTTGTGAGTATCGTTCATACTCAGCTCTAAGCAATCAACTGTACAATCAAGGTCTCTCTTTTAGACTGGACTAACATGCTGGCCCAAATGTAGGCTGATAAATTCTTAGCCTGTACCTAAAGGAGAATTAAAATTTGAGTTTCTCTGCTCCTAATACAGAACCTCACACTGGCTCTCATCTGTCTGTCAGTTTATTCATCCTCCAGTCCATGCACATCAAACATGGAGGTAGATTTTCTATTTCTTCTCCCTTGCTGGAATTTCATTACAGTTGAACCAATGGACTTTGGAAAAGCTCTCTCCTCCAGTAGGCAAGTTGTAACTCAACTTTTTAAAAGTCATTGCCCATGGCTACCAGAATCCTTCTGGTCTTGCTTTTCAGTGGTGAAATCCATTTTTTTTTTTACTACTGGTTCTGTGAGCGTGGCTTGTGGGCATGGCAGGGGAAGGATACTGCAAAATCTCCATTCCCACCCCACTCCAGGGGAAGGATACTGCAAAATCCCCATTCCCTCCCCACTCCTGGGGGAAGGATATTGCAAAATCTCCATTCCCACCCCACTCTGGGGCGTGCCAGAGGTGGTATTTGCTGGTTTTCTGAACTACTCAAAATTTCCACTGCCGGCTCTCCAGAACCTGTCAGAACCTGCTGGATTTCACCCCTATTGCTTTTCATTGTTCTTTCAAAACAATTGTTTGATCTCAACAACAGAGAATTTTAAACAAATAGATACGTTAAAAATAATATCTGTTATAACCATGACATTTGCATAGTAAGTTCCATCTCAGATACTCACACCTTCATTCTTCTTCCTTAAAATTGTTAGCATGAGATAGTTCCATTGGAAGTAGATGGACAGAGGATTTTTTAAAAGTATAATCAGCTGGCTAAGTGATTTGCAATCAAGGATAAATTTAATAGCCCATCAGGGTACAATTAAATTTGAATATTCCCGATAGAAGGAATTTCTACTGCACATTGATTTTTTAATTTAGAGAACTGAGGGAAATGTAACTGCAGATTATTTCTGTCGTCATATACAAGAATTGTGGTTCATAAAAAATCAGACTTGGGACACTTCTGCCTTCTGCATTACCCATGCTGATCTTTCTAAAGAATGCAGCAGAGATGGGATTGCTCAACTCCAATTCATTTTAATAGAATAACAGAGATGGAAACAAACTTGGAGGTCTTCTAGTCCAACACCACCTGCTCAAATAGGAGACCCTATATAATTTCAGACAAATGGCTGTCTAGTATCTTCTTAAAAGCTTCCAATGTGGGAGGACCCACAACTTCTGAAGGAAAAGCATTCCACTGGTTAATTGTTCTCACAGTTAGGGAATTTCTTCTTAGTTCTAGGTTGCTTCCCTTTTTGATTAGTTTCTATGCACTGTCTCTTGTCTTGTCTTCTGGTGCTTTTGCCCCACTGTCCAATTCCACAGTGTTCATTCTTGAGTCTACTACTTGTAATACTAGAATACTTCAGAGTTCATAAAAATCTGAGTAGTTAAAACTAAGTCCATGATGAAAGATCTTATTTATTTATTTATTTTATTAAATTTCTATACCGCCCTTCTCCCAAAGGACTCAGGGCAGTGCACAGCCACAGTAAAATAACCTAGCACACAAAATTTAAAAACAATTTAAAACAAATTAAATACTTTGGCTCCACAAATTAAAAAACCCAAGAATTTAAAAACACCCAGTCCAGATTCTTGTCAAGCTAGTCCAGTTTGTTGGAAAAGCAAGGTCTTAAGGGCACGGCGGAAGGTACGCAGGTCGGGGATCATGCGTATCCCCGGGGGCAGTTCATTCCAGAGGGTGGGTGCCATCACAGAAAAGGCTTTCCCCCTGGGGGATCACCAGTCAACATTGCTTGGCCGGCAGCATCCTGAGGAGCCCCTCTCTGTGGGAGCATATTGGTTATCTAAGCATAATAGATAACAATCAATCAAAACCAAGATGCAATCCATAGGCAATAGCAGTATTACTTTAGCAATGGTACATAGTCAACTCATAGGAGGAAATAAGGAAACAGGTAGCACAATTTTATAACCATGGGTCAGGTGCCATATAAGAAAGAGACTGCACGATTTAATTACAAAAGGATAGCAGAAAGAAATTCCAGATTTAAAGCTTTGGACATACATATTAGAAAGAGCACTAGGCTTTTGCGTAACATAACTACTCTTCCTCTTACTAAGGTTGATTCCATCTACAACTATTTTAATTTCTTATTAAAGTGCTGAATTCCAAAGAATGTTTCACTACAGAAGTCTCAGGAGAAAGCTTTACCAACTTAGAACTTAAATAGAGGAAATCACAAGGGATTTACACCCAATCTGGAGGCTGCTAAATCTTTTATCTTAAAGTAGACATATGTGGGGTTAAAAAAAAAAAGGAAATTCCAAGTATCAGATTATAAAACTGGAAAGTTGTTGGATGGAGTTGCAGCTCCCACAACCCTTTGCCTCTAATCCCGCTGGAGGAATTGTTAGGACTTGGAGACTGGAATGTTTGGTAGAGACCAGGGGTGAAATGCTCCCGGTTCAGACTGGTTCAGACGAAGCGGTAGCAATGGCGGCTGCTGATTCAGAGAACCAGTAGCGATGGTGGTGCGAGGCTCCACCCACCCGCACGGTCATTTTTTTAACCATCTGTGCGTGTGCAGAAGGTTTTGCGCATGCGCAGAGGATCTGCACATGCACGGAGCACATGCACTTCCAAACCAGTTGGGAAGTTAAGCAGATTTCACCCCTGGTAGAGACCAAATTGCCTAACAGGGTAACAGGTGTGTTTTGCTTTCTAATCCAAGGAACTGATTTTTATTTATTTATTTATTTATTTTGGGGAATATATACACAAATGTAAACAAAAAATCACTCCTAGAATAGTAACCATTGTATCTTATTTATTTATTTATTTATTTATTGGTTCAATTTATATGCCGTTCTTCTCCGGAGACTCTGGGCATCTTACAATGCGTTAAGCAATAGCCTTCATACTTTTGTATATACCTGCTTAGTAGGGCTTTTGGCACCCCCTAAGCGGTGTTCTTTTTTATACAAAGTCAGATTATTGCCCCCACAATCCGGGTCCTCATTTTACCTACCTCAGAAGGATGAAAGGCTGAGTCAACCTTGAGCCTGGTGAGATTCGAACTTGCAATAATTGCAGGCAGCTGGTGTTACTTAACACCACTTTAGTCTGCTGTGCCACCAAGGCTCTTTTTAATCTTGTATTAAGCAGTGGCATAGTGGCAGATAACCATGGACTATCTTGGCTCAATATATTTGAATTCAAATTTGGAGATAAATTTGTGCTGAAATAAATAGTTGGCATGATACAATGGTTAATATTAGGGCTGGGAAATTTAAGTTGAAATCTATGCTCAGTCATGGAAGATTCCTCAGAAATTTCAAATATCATCAAACAGCTCAGGATGTCTGCATGACTATTGCTTCCTTTAGGAAGGTCCTGAAGTTAGAAAAATGTATTTTGGCATTAAGAAGTAGACTATTAGAAAGTTGTCTTTTCTGAATGAAAACTTGTCAGAGTAGAAAAGGGTAACTTTGTATTAACCAACATTTAAAACATGTAAGCCCCTTGATTTTTGCATAACTAGCAGAATTTTAAAAAACTTCTTTAAAAAATATTTTTATTGTTTTATTTCATACATTTCCTTTCTTTGTTGAGCAGTGTGCTCTCTACATGTCCAAGATTTAACATGCAAACGTACAAACATCATCATCATTGTCATTATAGTCATATATGTACATTAACAAATATGCAGTAACATATAAATAGATATGCGATAACATCCATCATATTATAACATATATTGTCTTCCATTATGGTGTCAATTATATAACTATCAAGTTAAAAAAAAATCTGTCTGTTTTCCTTTCTCATATACACCATATTTCACCCAATTTTATAAGGACAGCCATCTCTTTCCGTCTTTCTTCTCCTTCTTTCCCTTCCCTTCTCCCCTCCACTTCTCTTTTACCCTTTCCTTCTCTTTTCCCCTCTCTACTTTCCTCTCCTCCCTTTTCCTTTCCTCCCCTCCCTTCTCCTCTCCCTTCTTCTCCACTTCTCTCTCTCCTTTCCCCTCTCTACTCGCACAGTCACTCAAGCTCTCATTGTCTCTTGGTTGGATTACTGCAATGCCCTCTACATGGGGCTGCCCTTGGGGTGCGCCTAGAGGCTCCAGCTGGTCCAGAATGCAGCTGTGCAGGTTGTTATGGGAGCTTCCCATTACTCCCAGGCAACACCTCTCCTGTGTGAGCTGCACTGGCTGCCGGTGGCCTTCCGGATCTGTTTCAAGGTGCTGGTACTCACCTATAAAGCCCTTCATGGCATGGGCCCGAGATACTTGTAGGAACACCTTCTACCAGCCTCCCACCGCCCTGTGTGATCTCATAGAACTGCCCTCCTCCGGGTGCCATTGGCCAGACAATATCGGCTGGCGACCCCCAGGATGAGGGCATTCTCTGTGGCCGCACCGACCCTCCGAGTGGGTTACCCACCGAGCTCCGGACGGCTCCCGATCTCCGCACTTTCCATGCTGGCCTGAAGACATGGCTTTTTCATCAAATTCCCTGACCAATTATGGGGTTTTTAATTTTGGGGATTTTAAATTGGATTGTATTTTAGAATTTTATTGTTGTTGTTTTTACTATGTGAGCCACCCCAAGTCCTATGGGAGAAGGGTGGCATATAAATTTTAATAATAAATAAATAAATACTTCCCTCTTCTTCCATCTCCTTCCTACTCCCCTCCCCAATCTTTCTCCCCCTCCCCAATTTAAAAACCTCGATCTCTAGTTATGTGTAAATGTATTGAGTACATATCTAATTTGTTTTCAGACACAGCTGTGCTAAGAACAGGCTTATCCCCCTAAAGTTCTCCTTGGACTTAACATTAATTACCAGCTGCAATAATCTTTTGATGTTCTGTGGTGTCCTCTGCCCTCCCCACATTAATGTCAGCATTCCATTTCTGCTATAGGGTTCCCGCTCCAAGCAGGAAAAGGAGGACCTTTAAACTATGTCACATTTAAGCAGAGGGAGAAACATTTTTATTCTGCCTGGCATTTAATGGCTTTTAAACCGAAGATCTTAACAATCTTCTTGTTAGTTTTCATTCATAAAAAAAAAAAAAGGAGTTCAGCTCCTGATGACTTCAATGCCATTTCCTTTTTTTTTTTGGCAGTGACATGGAAATTATTTGTTGCAAATTTCTGCTATGATGTTTTCCTTTCAATTTTCCAGTTTAACCTACTAACCTGGGGATTTCATGGTCTCTCATATATGTATATGTATATACTTATATACATATACGTATTATATACATATTATATGTATATTTTATATACATATAAAATATGGATTTTAGAAGAAAACCTCCTATACTACTACCTCCTATACTACTACCTCTTACAACACTAGACAACACAGTATGAACAGTAGAGTCTAGGGTTTCTAGGGTTTCTATCATATCTCAAGGCTCAAAATGGAGACCTAACATCAAAAATGGCATCAAAAAAGCACAACAAAGAATGTTCTTTTTGTGCCAACTCAGAAAGCTCAAACTGCTGATTCAGTTCTATGAAAGAATTATTGAATCTGTCATCTGCACCTCTATAACTATCTGGTTTGGCTCTGCAATCGAACAAGACAGACACAGACTTCAGAGGATAATTAGAACTGCAGAAAAAAACAATTGCTACCAACCTGCCTTCCACTGAGAACCTGTATACTGCACAAGTCAAAAAGAGGGCTGTGAAAATATCTACAGATCCCTCGCATCCTGGACATAAACTGTTTCAACTTCTACCATCAAAACTACACTATAGGGCACTGCCCATCAGAAAAACTAGACACAAGAACAGTTTTTTTTCTGAATGCCATCACTCTGCTAAACAAATAATTCCCTTAACACTGTCAAATAATTTATTAAGACTGTATTACTATTATTCTTCTCTTCCTTACTAGTTTCTACCTCTTCCCACTTATTACTATAACCATGTTACTATAACCTTATTGCTATAACCATGTTGTATCTTTCAATTATCATAATTTTTCGGAGTATAAGATGCACCGGAGTATAAGATGCAGCTTAGTTTTTGGGGAGGAAAATAGGGGGAAAAAAATCTGCCTACCAGATATTCATCTGGCTAGCGTCCTTAGTCTGATCAGCTTCAGCACATTAGTTTGCTGGTTTTTTTATCCCCTGCTTGGGGATAAAAAAACAGCTTCTAAAGCACAGCTGAGAGGAAGCAGCAATGAGAAAAGCAGGCAAAGCACAGGGAGAGCGCTTCACTCGGCTAGCGCCTAGTTAGGGCTGAAAAAAAGCTTCTAAAGAACAGCTGAGAGTTGGAGCAAAGCATAGAGATCTTGTTAAAGCAGAGCAAAGAGTCGAGGGAGCAGACAAAGCTGGGAGGATCACTTTATCTGCTAGTGCCTTGTTAGCACCTCATTAGGTCTGAAAAAAAGCTTTGAAAAAGCTACATTTGGAGTATAAGACGCACCCAAATTTTCAGCCTCTTTTAGGGGGGAAAAAGGTATGTCTTATACTCCGAAAAATACGGTATATTGTTTTTATTTGTTTTCTAGTATGATTTGATAGCTTATTAGTAACCTTGACTATCACTAAGAGTTGTATCTTTTTATTCTTGATGAATGTATTTTATCCTCCTTATGTACACTGAGAGCATATAAACCACAGACAAATTCCTTGTGTGTCCAATCACACTTGACCAATAAAGAATTCTATTCTATTCTAAAAATAAAAATAAATGAAGTATTTCCGTAATCTGACCCTGCTTAGTTTCCAAGCTAAAAGAAAGCTTGTGGTTTGAATCAGTTTTATTGATAGATTTGTACTTGTAAACCATTTTCAGGGCCCCTTTAAAATAAAAATACATCCCTTCAAATAAAATAAAATAAAATAAAATTCAAAAGTCTAAGTTATATTTCTTTAAATAAGAGAGGAGGGAAGATGGACCAGTGGGAACTCTTGAAAAAAAAAATACACTATTATGTTTCTTCCTGCTTGCCAAATTCTGCATATATCTAGAAAACCGGTTCCTTGAAGACCCGGAGGGAGCCATTAATTGTTGCATGATAATGAAGAATCTAAAAGACCCACAAGTTTTATGACAGGTAAAAGAGAAATCGACTGCCCTGAAATGTGCACAGCACATTAGCATAGAATTAAATTATTGTTGTATACATCTGTAATTTGTGTAAGCCATAGCACAGGTGGCATTAACCATCACTCAAACATGCGCCCAATTATTGATGGATTATGCACATCCAGATGCTCCTGGGAATCTTATTCCCTGGCTCATCATTTTTTTTCCCGTTATAAAGAAGTGAGTGTGCTTTATTGTTCCAAGTGTCGCTGAAAAGGAATTTTGATTAGCTCTTAATCTTCTAATGCACAACTTTTCTTCTCATTAAGGTAAAAGGGTGACTCTCATTCTTCTTCCACTTAAAATAGATGAAGTGGATTAAAACAAAGATGTGAACTTATGCACATAATTATGTATTTTATATTTTATCTCATCAAAGCTTTTTTCAGCAAATACTGTGATAGTTCCCTGCATGATTGCCTTTATATCTTATGCATCAGCTAGGGTGATCTTAGCAATGGTTAGCTTTTTGCATTTTTGCCAGTTAACAGTTATCTATAGAAATGAAAAATGTAAGAGAAAATCAGCATAGCCATGTAGGGAAGACTTGAAGTTAACAATTGTTCAAAGAAGAGCAACCCAAAGCAATATTAAGTTTCTAACTTCTAAATTACTTGCTTTTAAGAACTCCTCTTCCAGTTATTGGTTGACTGATAGCACATAAATCCTTCTTTTCAGCTAGAAACATGGACAAAAGCTTCTAGTCTAAATAGATAAAACACAAAATAAAGTGGAAGTGTAAAGCCAAATAAGAATAATTGGGCACAAAATCTTAACATCACATGACACTTATTGTAAAAGTTCAGAACATCAAATTAAAATGCCAAACATTCCTTTAGTAAGTATATTAACCAGTGGTGGGATTCAGTCAGTTTGCACCACTTTGGGAGAACCAGTTGTTAACTTTCTGAGCAATTTGGCAAACTGGTTGTGGGAAGAAATCATTAGGACAGAGAACCGGTTGTTAAATTGAATCCCATCACTGATATGAACTAACTGTCTGGTTTGGCTCTGCAACCCAACAAGACAGACACAGACTTCAGAGGATAATTAGAACTGCAGAAAAAAACAATTGCTACCAACCTGCCTTCCACTGAGGACCTGTATAATGCATGAGTCAAAAAGAGGGCTGTGAAAATATTTACAGACCCCTCACATCCTGGACATAAACTGTTTCAACTCCTACCCTCAAAATGATGCTATAGAGCATTGCACACCAGAACAACTAGACACAAGAACAGTTTTTTTCCTGAATGCCATCACTCTGCTAAACAATTCCCTCAACACTGTCAAACTACATTGCTCAAAAAAATAAAGGGAACACAAACAGAAGACATCCGAGATCTGAATGAATGAAATAGCCTTATTAAATACTTTGTTTGTTTCATACAGTAGTTTTGTGTTCCCTTTAGGTGTTTGAGCAGTGTATAAACTACTGTACACAACGGACTAAGTATTTAATAAGGCTATTTCATTCATTCAGATCTCAGATGTCTTCTGCTTGTGTTCCCTTTATTTTTTTGAGCAGTATATTTATTAAGTCTGCACTACTATTAATCTTCTCATTGTTCCCATCACCCATCTCCTCCCACTTATGACTGTATGGCTGTAACTTTGTTGCTTGTATCCTTACGATTTATACTGACTATCTCCTAATATGATTTGATTGCTTATTTGCACCCTATGACTATCATTAAGTGCTGTACCTTGATTCTTGATGAACGTATCTTTTCTTTTATGTACACTGAGAGCATATGCACCAAAATAAATTCCTTGTGTGTCCAATCGCACTTGGCCAATAAAAAAAAAATTCTATTCTATTCTATTCTATTCTATTCTATTCTATTCTATTCTATTCTATTCTATTCTATTCTATTCTATTCTCTGTAAGAATCAAGTTTATCCTTTAGAATTCATGAATTATTAGATTCTATGTGATTTTCAGGGTGATACAGTGTCCATTGAAGTTGGGCAGCTAATCAATTCAAATGAATAAATATGACTCCCATAAAGTTGTGAGTCTTTCTGAAGAAGCAAAGCAACAATAGTGGGGAGTTGGATTAGAAGACACACACACCCCTCCCTTCCAACTCTGTTATTCTGAAAGACCACAAAAGAAATAATAATTGCTAGTAGATTCAATCTAAATGCATTTTGTATTGGGTGAGAACTTTTCTGTCTGGATGTACAATGCAGATAAACATACAGGCTTTTTAATAACAGTGTCCTTTATGGAGATTAAAAAAGAAAAAAAAAAGAAATGTACTAAGTACATATTAATTAATATTGATAAAGTACAGATTTCCCTCAAGGAACACCTCTACTCAAGAAAAAGAAGAAAACCCCCAATTGGTTCTACCTTTTTAAAAAGGATTACAGTATCTCAGATTAGATATTGGCCTGATGCCTAGAGATAAATAAGAAAGAGATGCATTACTTTACATCAAATAATTCCCTGTTGCTTACAGATAAAAGGCATACTTTGAGGAATGATTTATATATCCTATTTCCTACAAATAAAGCCAGAGTTGATTTGCCAGGCAAATTTCACATAAAACAACACTCGGAAGAAATGTGGAGATTTTTCTTGAAGAGGAATATCAGCAAAAGTGTTGTCCAAGGGGCCAACTGAATAGATCTAGATATTCATAAGAAGAAATGGAATTCAATTCAGTAGATCAGATTCATGTCCTTGGCCTAATAGTAGAAACAATATACAAAAATAGAAGGTAAAGGTTCCCCTTGCACATATGTGCTAGTTGTTCCTGACTCTACAGGGCAGTGCTCAACTTTCAAACCTTTCAAAGCTGAAGAGCAAGCACTGTCCGAAGATGTCTCTGTGGTCATATGGCCAGCATAACTAAATGCCAAATGCACATGGAATGCTGTTATCTTCCTACCAAAGTTGGTCGCTAGTTTTCTACATGTATTTTTTTAATGTGCTTTCAAACTGCTAGGTTGGCAGAAGCTGGGACAAGTAATGGGAGCTCAACCTAGGGATTCAAACCACTGAACTGCTGACCTTTCGGTCAACAAACTCAGCATCTGAGCCACTGAACCACCACATCCCTTATACAAAAATTATACAAAAATGTAAACATGTTTTATTCTGAACTCTGGCCTGAGACCATGACTAACTATATATGTTGTACAATCCTGCAAGAGTCGTTAAGTTTGAATCTCTAAATGGTCTTTCCATGCTTCATTTCTTGACCACATAATATTTGGTCCAAACTCAAGGTGGGTTCAGAAGAGCTTAATTATAGGCAGCCTCTAGTTTCAGGGCTATCTGAGTTCCTTTCTTATCAAGGCTTTGCATAATAATGAATTAAAAGATTTGATCCAATGTAATTATTGTGTAGGACACAATCAACAAAACGAATTACTAGATGACTTCAAAGCATTCAGACTGAATGAATAATTTTCTAGTTGATTCAATTTGCTGATTTCAATAAAATTAACAGGCTCCATTTATATGATTTGGGTACTCTATTTTTGATACTCCTCAGAAATCTCTGTGGTCACGATTACTGAAAATCAGCATCAGTGTTTGGTGCTGTTTTCACACAGTCTAAGATTGAAAATGGGCTTTAATGTGTCAAGAAAAAAAAAATACACACCAGATCTCTCCCGAGAAAGAAAATAACATAAAAATTCTACTTTTGTCTTTGTGCTAGATATAGCTCTTGTCCTTGAGGTTCTCAATTCCACTCAAAATGTTAATTTTGCTTTATTGAAAATGGTTTCTGTACTTGCACAGAATATATGCAGCATAAAGCTGCACAAATCTGGCTAGATCCACCACTGAAAATTGGAGGGGGTGCTTTGTGGTTTTGTTCCAAAAACCTCTACCAATGAAGGGTCTGATATCATAGAATTTATAACTGGAGGGTCGCCAGTCTATCTCCTCCTGTTCTTGGTCTATGTTGGTCATTTGTTGGACTGAAGTGGGAAGGAAATCTGTTTTCCTCCAAACTCATTCCACATTCTATTTTCCTGAAAGATACACAAACACAATCTCATCTGCTATGGTACCCAATAACCTGACAAAAGAACAGTTCTATTGCCCCCTTTCTTATTACTTCATTTTCTTTCTCCATGGAAGCTTTTCCCATAAAAAGAGGAAAGGTAGTCAAGCCAGTGCCCTTTGGGTCATGTTAAGAGTTGAAGCACAATTAACTTACAGTCCCTGAATACAATCATTTGCAGCATTTGATTGACCTCAGCATCAAAGACCAATGATTTGATTGATTTTTTTTTTAAAGTATCACAAACCACCCCTCATTGGGGCAAGATCAAAGCATCAGTTCTCTGCCTGATGGAATATCTATCTATCAGCAATCTAAACAATGAAAATGGTGTTCAGGCTGAAATTTGTTTCCTGATGTATATACAATAGCATGTATCAGGGAGAAATCATGTGGTGCCAAAACAGTATTTCAAACTACAGTGAGCCTCAGCCACCATAAACAATGGTGAGGAAAAGTAGCATTTGTGCCCCAAAACATCTGGAGGGCATTAAGTTGTCTCTTCCTTAATGCCTTCCTTAATTTCTTGATGCACAATTTTATTTTTTTTCCCCATGCATTATCATTTTTAAAGAACAGCTGCAACCCAAGCATTACGAGTAGTACACCTTCTTATATTGCATAAATATTTTTTACCAAGCTCTGTGAAAACTAATGAAGTCTTAGTCTTAGAAATCTCTGGATATTTAATACATAAACCATTGATAAGGGTTTTGTACAGTTCTACCATACCTCTGATAATTATGCTGATATGTCCCATGCTTAAAGTTGTGCAGTTAAATCATTACTACCTTATTACTTTGATCACCTGGAGCAGACAATTTGGGATAATGCAGGAATTACTACACGTGAAACCTGAGATTATGTGGCTGAGGTTATTTTATATCTTCATCACTTTATTACCACAGCCCCCAAAAAGGTCAAAACTTTAAACCAAGGTCCCTCTTGAGCAAAAGAAAGAAAATAAGAACAGGGAGCGAGGGGAAAAAAAAGACTAGACTCAAACAATTGCTGATGGCATCTTTGAACAGACTACTCAAGAAATTTCTTTGCTTCTTTCCAGAAAAATCACCTTGTGGGATGAAATAGCCATTTAGTTTCTATGTCAGTTCAATCTTCAGCTGCCAACTGTGTTGTTACATTTTTTATGATGTTTACACCTGAAACTGCCAATTTCCTACATGAGCCACTGAACATCATGAGACTAATGACTTTCATCTGCCACAGCACTGACTTGGAACTAAGGTGGTCATGGGTTTGTTGATCTATATTCAGCCCACCGTTCAATCTGGTTCTGCCTATCAGCTAAATAATTTTAAATTAAATTGATACCAGGGATGAAATCATACTGGTTCGGACCGGTTCGGGTGAACCACTAGGGCTTATGGGCATCAGTTCACTGAACCGGTGGTAATTACCCCTCCTTGGCCCCACCCACCCACCCACGCCCAGCCAGTCACCACTCACCTCTTCTGGCCACTCGATATTCCACAGAATTCAATCTTAAATGCAGCAGAGAGAATGCTAACTTTTCTCCATCCATTCAGAATGGAGATGTTGCAACCTGTTCCTTTAAGGTAGTCCCCAGGAGGGAGGGGGATGTGGGTGGGGGAAGCAGCTGGAATGGAGCCGTTTTTGTGAAAGGCAGGAAAATGGGGAATGGGATTTTCCTGCCTGTCATCCATTCCTCAATCTCAGCACAGACTGAGGGAAGGATGATAGGCAGGAATATTCTCCTCCCCATTTTCCTGCCATTTGCGACAAGGAGTAGCTGGGAGGAGAGGAGTCGGTGAGGAGCCTCTCAATGTGAGTGATGCCAAGTTGGCCACGCCCTCCCAGTCACATGACCTCCCTCCAATAAGCCACACCCACAGAACCGGTAGGGGAAAATTTTTAATTTCACCCCTGATTAATACTGATCAAGTACCTAGGGTAGTGTTTCTCAACCTTGGCCCTTAGAAATTGTGTGGACCTCAGTTTTAACCCCCAGAATTCCACAGCCAGTAAGTCCACTCATCTTCAAGCAGCCAAGGTTGAGGAACACTGATCTAGGGCATATATGTAAAAGATATTTAAATGGATCTATAATAAGGAAACCCACAGAAATTCCAAGTCAAATGTGTGATGTTATCTCAATCATTCCATAGTCTTCAGATCCCACTCAAAGTTGGAACAGACTTTGGAACAATGTCATTAAAAACTGGCTCCTATCTTTGACTAATTCTACCTTTAAATTTAGAATATGATATCACTCGATTCACGAGTGAAAAAGAGGGCTGAGAAAATATCTACAGACCTCTCACATCCTGGACATAAATTGTTTCAACTACCCTCAAAACAACATTATAGAGCACTGCACACTAGAATAACTAGACACAATGATAGGTTTTTTCCTGAATGTCATCACTCTGCTTAACAACTAATTCCCACAACACTGTCAAATTATTTACTAAGACTGTATTACTATTATTCTTCTCATTCTTCCTCTTACCTATCTCCTCCCACTTATGACAATAACCATGTTGCCTGTATTTTTACAATTTATATTCTGTTTGTTTCCTAGTATGATTTGATTGGTTATTAGTAACCTATGACTATCACTAAGTGTTGTATCTTATGGTTCTTGATGAATGTTTTTTTTCTTTTTTCTGTTTTTCCTTTTATGTACACTGAGAGCCAAAGATAAATTCCTTGTGTGTCCAATCACACTTGACCAATAAAGAATTCTATTTTATTCTATCCTACCTCTTCACACGTAATTGGATGAAGATCCCAGGATCTGCCCCAAAACTTACACTACAGTTGCCACAACTGTAAAAGAAGAGGTGGAAAGGGACAAAAACATCCATTTTAACTTCTAACATGGACAAATTTTCTTCATTATCTTTGAGTTTCTGTTTAAACTTTGAGTCTAACATAAATCAACCTTAAAGGTCTAATTTGGGTTAGTGTCATTAAAGAGTGAGCCTGTGTAGTCTGACAACTAATATGGCTGTCAAAGGGTTAGAGAAGAGTGACCCTTTTGTAGCCCATTAAAGAAGAAAATGGATTAAATCATTATTTAAAAGGAATACTAAAATCAAACAGAAAACAGATTTGACTCTTATGAATATGTATAGCCCAGGCAAGCAAGGCAGGCATGATAAGTATACAATTGGTTGGGGGCACCAATTTAATCATGACACTAATGAGTGTCTTAAATAATATTTCTTTTATATTTCTCTTCTCCTGGAATTGTGCCATTTAAAAGGACTGCAGAAATGAAGGAAAGGACAAGGGTGTTGTGGTCCGCCATCAGCCTGAAAACCTGGCAGCAGAGTCGGACAGTGAGGAGACTGGGGAGGACCAGGCAGTGGAGTCGGACAGTGAGGAGACTGGGGAGGACCAGGCAGTGGAGTCGGACAGTGAGGAGACTGGGGAGGACTAGACAGTGGAGTCGGACAGTGAGGAGGCTGGGGAGGACCATGGGCCAGTCCTGGAATCAGGGGAAGGCCCGGACGAGGGCTCTGCATTAGAGGCAGAGATGGGGCTAAGGCCACCTGGGAGTGATGCACAGACTCCAGAGCCTCCAGAGGCAGACAGAAGAGAGGCAGAGGAACAGGAGGAGCCTGTTCCTAGTGCATGCATGTGAAGAGCTGCCAGAAGACAAGAGCAGCCGAAGCAAAAAGGACAACTTGGGAGTAAGGCCAGAAGATGATTGGCCACTTCCATAGGGCTTAAAAGAGCAGCAACGAGCCATTGGGTTCTTTGTAGAAAAACAACGTTGATTTCAGAACTTCTTATCAGCGTTTCTTGAACTTTGTGGGGGTTTTGCCAAGGAAAGCCTTTGGCAGGTTGCCAAAGACATCAAAGGTTGGTGATAAGGCCGACTGGACTGGTTATGAAGAATTTTGTTTTGGACTGAGCTGAGAATGAATGAATTCTCAGCTGTTTTAACAAAATAAGTTTGTTCAGGACTGAATTGTGTTTGGTAATCAGTACTTGGGCCTTGGTCACAACAAAAGGGGAGGAAAGGAAAGGAAGAAAAAGAGAGAAACGAATGAATAAATAAATAAAACAAGAACATAAAAACATTTTATTGTAGCACTCGTTTCTACTATAACCCTGTGCATAGTTGCATATGCTTTAAAAAAAAAAACCAATTGGCATCACTAGTAATCAAATGACGATGTCACTCTGAGCTGGATTTCACCCTTAATTCATTATTAATAAAGAACAATCCTCTTCTCAATTAATGAGGGCAATTAAACCTTTCAAGGTTAACAAGGTTGCTGGTGGAAGTAATCAGAGATTTCAAAGGTCACCCAAACAAATATCCTCCTGATGCAGAAAATCTATTACTGTAGCATCCTTTCTAGGTGGACTCTAAACCTCTAATAAAGAAGCTCACTGCCTACTGAGCGAAAGGGTTTCGCTGTGGAAAAGCTTCACAGACTGTGAAGTTTTTCATAATGTTTAATCATAATCCTTTTTCTTCTCCAACAATATCACTGGTTTGTGACCTATACAGAAAGAACAACAGAAAATAAATTTGCAATATCATCTGGATGGTTGCCCTTGAAACAGTTGAATGTCACTGCTTCATATTGTACCCTAAATATTCCATCTTGGCTAAATACAGCCAAGTTATTTCAAACTTTTCTTATAGAACTTGGTCTCCTGTCCTATCCCTTCATTATCTTCATTTTTTGTTTCATAACATGTTCCAATTTACCTACCCCTATGTAATAATTCTGATATTCGGAATGGGATATAATACTCCAGGCTATGTATCTCCAAGAGAAATGATAGAATTATTATTGTGTTTGGCAGCTGGTGATTGAAGTGTCCTGTTAAAACAATTCACTGTGATTAGGAGTCATAATGACTTGTTTCTTGTATAACATTAAGCTATAAAGTACAGTATAAATGCCATTATGGCTGGACTGATATAGCACTTAAGCTAAAATAAACAACATTACATTCTGAAATCACCCTCCAAATAGAAAAAGATTCCAAGTTTGATTCAGTTTGTCTTGAACAATTCCTAAAGGTAAAGATGAAGGTAAAAGTAAAGGTTTCCCTCGCACATATATGCTAGTCATTCCTGACTCTAGGGGGCGGTGCTCATCTCTGTTTCAAAGCCGAAGATCCAGTGCTGTCCGAAGACATCTCCATGGTCATGTGGCCGGCATGACTCAATGCCAAAGGCACATGGAACGCTGTTACCTTCCCACCAAAGGTGGTCCCTATTTTTCTATTTGCATTTTTTACGTGCTTTTGAACTGCTAGCTTGGCAGAAGCTGGGACACATAATGGGAGCTCACCCCATTATGGAGTACTAGGGATTTGAACTGCTGAACTGCCGACCTTTCAATCGACAAGCTCAGCATCTTAGCCACTAAGCCACTGCATCCCTCCCAATTCCTACTTTGATTCAAATATCTTCCATATCTCAGCCCAAGTCCCAAAGATTCAGAGTTCAAGGTTTAGCATCTGATGTTCTTTTCTGATAACCTAGTAAGTCAAAAAGGAATGAGTTGGACAAGTGAATCTCAAGAATCTGTACTTATATCCTCTCAATCTGAGTCAGTAATTTAACTCTTAAAATCACACTTAACTCCAAAGGTACAATAGTAGAAATGCAAATGCTATGCCTTTTCCCCTCAAGCTACCTATTCCACCTGTTAAAAGATGGAAAATAATTTCCAAAACTCTTTTTTTTCCAGAATATTCACTTGATTAAGGAGTGGTTGCATAAAAATAGTTCAAAACTCTCTTCATATTGGACATGCTGATCTGCTACCAATATGCCATGTTGCTAATACTACTCGTTACAAACACTAAATAATAACAGGTTTATCAATAGGCTAAAGGAGTCAATTAAATAAATCTCAACTATTTCTTTTAATATGACCTTTGAAAAACTGAAGGTTTGGCCTTTCCTTTCCAGATGGTTTGTCAATGCAAGAGTATCATAAAAAAACCAAGATCATGACAGATATTGATAAAAATGTTAAGCATGTGATGGTTAAGAAAACTGCAGATACTGCACTAAAGCCAGAAATAAATTTTAACTACATTCCTCCTAAAACTACATGATAGTGAAGCCATTGTCTTTTAGTACAGTTTCATGACTGGGGATTTCTGTCATATCCACCCTCCTTGTCATTTGAACAGCCTCACCCATCTCTTCTTCCATCAATTTTCACTTAAATAATAATTGTTTTAAGAATGGATAAAGCAGAAGTAGGGAATTGGTGCATTACATAAAATAACAAAATGGTTTGAATGAAAAATATAAATTTAGAAACAAAGAACTAAAAGCTTTAGAGGTCCATAAAATTTAAGCCACCATTAATGTAATTCCAACTGAAATCAGTGAAGTTGGAAATCAGTGTCTGACTGAGTACAAAATACCTGTGTTATTAAAAGCTAAAGGGGGGTGGGGGTGGGGGAGGGATTGGCTAAGGACAATTCTCAAGGAAATCCATTCCTTAGCAATGGGCAAGTTGGCACACTTCTATGGTTTTGACTCCAACCTACTGTAGGTCTGCTTGACCAGATCCACTTTAAGCTCTTTTCACAAGTTTTCACAAAACAGATCACCGGTTCTTTAATTTCAAATGTATTAGACTCCCGTATTCTAAAAGAATAACAGTAGTAGGCTAAAATTCCATAAGGAGTGGAAGTAAGCGCCATCTAATTTAGTGAGAAATGTCTGTGAGAAGTGTAGGACTGCATTATAACAATATCAATTGATCCACCCCCATTTAAGAGTAAGCTCCTTTGAATTCAACAAGTGCCATTTCCAAATAAACAGACACAAACAGAATCATTGGCAAGGAATCCAGAAATCTGGTGTTGAATTTGGAGACTTCAAGAAGCAAGTCCCTTCTTTCCTTCCTTCCTCATTTTTTTGATAAAACAGAGTACTTAAATGGCCTTTTGGGATGAAGTCCAGGCTAAAAAAAGCAGAGTCTATTTTTTAAGACTAGATTGTCAATATTTAGAGAAATCAATTCCTTAATATCCAGTTGCATTGTCTATTGACTTCCTGTAAACCTCAGAGTGTTACATTTGATCTGCATTGCCACTGTATCATAGCATTTAATTTACAGAGTAGACATTCTCTGATGTAATTCTTGAGGTTCTATTAAGATATGCACTCTCTCAACAAGGCCATCTTAATAAAATCCTTATTTATTTAAGTCACCCTTAACAACATATGCTTTCAAAGTGCTACAGTTAAGTATGATTATAGTAGAGTGAAAAGTCTAAGTAAAGTCTAGTGAAAATAAGTAAAATCTAGTGAAATGAAGGACTGGGTGTGATTGATAGCAGTGTTTTAGCATTTGAGGGCATGCCATGATGGGGGTGGGGGGGTGGGCAGTCAACCTATTTTCCAAAGTAGCAGCAGGACAAAAAACAATGGATGGAAAATAATCAAGGAGAGAATCAACCTAGAACTAAGGAGAATCTTCCTGACAGTGAAAACAATCAATTAGTGGAACAACTTGCCTTCAGAAGTTGTGGATACTCCATTATTAGAGACTTTTAAGAAGAGACTTCTCTGGAATGGTATAGGTCTCCGGCTTGAGGAGGGGGTTGAACAAGAAGACCTCCAAAGCCCTTTCAACTCTGTTATTCTATTAAATCAGCTTGGGATGCATTCACTCATTCTGAATATTCTGTTTCTTTGAAGATAATCTGATGGGATACATATGTACTAGATAGTGTTATATACTCCTCTTTCTTCTAAATGCCTTCCCCCGAGCATATACATCTTCCAAAATTTGTTAAATGAAAGCTTTCAGCCTATTCCAAATTTTGCAATGTCTTTCTTACTTAATAAAGAAGAAAATAAAAAGTGTGACAGAATGGATAAGGGAAAAGATAAGGAGAGTTTATATGGGATTAAGAGAAATTAGGGTGGTGGGGATAGGCTTTGATCAAACAGCTATACCACCTTGAGTTTTATGGATGCCAATCTCCACTTCCCACCCTGTTCTGACCTAGGCTTCCCCAGCAGCACAAAGCCAAGTTCTCCTCCCGATAAACCCCTTGCATTTAATTTACAGTGAATTCCTCTCCAGCAAAGTCTTTCCTCTCCCACAGTCTTTTGAGAGTGTTCACAATTACCGATCTTTATCAGGCTTAGAGAGCAGCCAGGCCGATATCTTTCAGATGCCGCAATACTTGGCAAGAATGTAATAATGAACTAATTGTCTCCTGCAAGCTCCACTCCTCTTTCACTCCTCTTTTATTCCCTCTGGGAGGGGCTATTCACCATCCACCTGTGGCCTTACTCCCAAGTCGACCCTTGTTCTTTAGCTGTTCCTTTTGTCTGGCAACTCTGTGCATGCACACACTGAGAACAGGTTCCAGCTGTTCATCTGCCTCACTGATGAGGCAAGATGAACAGCTCAAAAGCAATTAATAACTGGCATCCGGTCCTGGCCCCCTCTCTGCCTCCGATGCAGATCCCTTGTCAGAGCCTTCCCCAGACTCCAGGACTGGCCCATGTTCCTCCCCAACCTCCTCACTGTCCAAATCTGCTGCCAGATCCACTGGCAGGCCACAAGACACTCATCCACCCCTCATTTCCCCTGAGGGCACTCTGGGATTACAAATATTTGGTTGCAGAGAAGTCATTTATGGAGGGCTGCGGGTGGGAAGGGAGGAAAGGTACTGTAGATGCTTTGTTCACCCCTAGTCTAATGAAAAAGGGTACACTGACAAATCTCTTCTGCTTACTAAGTTGAGAGTTTTCCCAGCCATCTTTTAACATGGTTAACCCATGCAGTATTGTAAAATACTTTCTTCACAATGTTGTAAGCAGTGTTATGTTTGAGCACTGCAATGGTAATCCTGACAAAGCGCCACACCTGTGGTGCTATAAATTTTTTTTTTCTTCCTAGACAGAAGTTTGAAATGTGAAGAAATTTATCACCACATAAATGAGGTGAAAAATTCTAAAGGGCAGTTTATGCCCATCTACCCTCCCATTCAATAGTGTTTGAGAGAAATTAAGAATTTTGACAAATTGAGAATGTTTTTATACACTTGTATTTATTTTGCTACAGCAAATTATCATTTAAGCGGAATTGGGAAAGACAATTACCAGCTAATAAAACATTGTGCGTACCTCCATTTTTTCCCTCTTTTATTGTAGATACAGGATGGATAAAGTAAAAAAAAAAAAAGTGTTTTATATTGATTGCTGCTTCCCTCTGTATATTTGACAGCTGGAGTATTAAAACAAAACTCTGAGTAAATTAAAGCAATAATAAAATTACTCAGGGCAGCTGCTTCAGCTCTTTCCACATAACAATGCTCTTTAGAAAAGCTAATGAATCTAATGGAATTGAACGGATTCTGCCAAAATGGCAATAAATGATTTAAAATGTATGGGAAAGGTCTCTTGCAAGCAATTTCACTAGTCAGTAAATGAAAATATGTAAGCGCTCTTGTTTAAAACAACAACAAGGTAGAGATAGAGATGGTTACTAGAAGTCAAGCCTTATAGGTGACTTATTGTATAAATTACATTGTTTTTATTCTAAACACTTCCTTAATCATTTGACACGTTTGTTCATTTATCATGCATTTTCACCAAGATAATATTCTTTAGTTATATAATCTGTCCAATCTTCTCTATTGATCTGATAGGGGTTTGTTTGTTTGTTTTGGTAGTTTTCTTCTACAGACAGACAGACATATACAAGCACACATATGGATACTCATCCAATATATGGTAACATAAACCATTAGTGATTCTAAATGCTTGACATTGTATGTTAATGAGCTGCTGAATTTCATTATAATTTATTTTTATTGAGTCTGTTGGAAGTGATTACTGCCCAATTATTTTACTGTTTTTCAATTTTATTATGCTTTGTTTCAGACAGTGTCCACCAAATTGTTCTATATGTAGAACTGAAATCTTGTATCATTTACCCTGGATGAAGACCCTTTGAGTTAAATGGCCTGAGTTTTATCCATGCTTATTCACCAATAAATCCTAATGCATCCGACAAATATTACTTCCTGGTAATAATAAAGATAGAATTGTTGCCTGCAGCCTGCTATTTTTCTTCTTCTGAAACCTGGAATATGCTTTCGTTTGTAATTAGCTGGAAAGAAACTCACTGCAAGAGTAACTTTTGCACACAACTTTTCATTGAGATAAATCATAAATCAAACCTTACACAATATTTTCTTCTGGGAAATGGAAAACAAGACTAAGCAATTGGAAACTCATCAAAATAATAAGAAATTGTATTGCTGATGAAGCAAGTGTTTTATTTCATTGTTGACATTCAATCCAATAAATGCAATGAATAACAATGTTCAATATTAGCTAGAAGTTATATCTTGGTGACATATGGGAAAACCTCCCTGCTTTTCATTCAAGAAAGCCAAATTACTTTGATCAATCTCTGCACGTAACATTTATAAGCAAAGTTTAGAGCTCTGATTTATATTAAAACAGCTATATCCTGAAAAACAGTAATCAGGTGCCGATTGCTTGCTAAAAATATTAACATTTATAGTGTTAATCGACATTTAAATTGCTATAATGATTTATTAATCCTACTTTTCAAATTATTTAATTATCCCAGTTAAATGGTAATGAATCATATTTATGCTTCAAATTGCTCTCGTAAATTAACTTTTCAAATGGTTAATTGGATAAAATAAGGTCTTAAGTTACAGTCAGTTCAGAAAAAGATACATATAGTATTTTAATGAAGCATCTTAATAATATCTTTGCAATATTGCTTGGCAAGATTGTATTAATTAGCACCTGAGCAGCAATTGCCCTCTATAAATTGATGATAGATAGAAATTTACTTCCTTATCAAATAAACAAAAGCAAAATTAAATCTTATTCTATTAGGAAGGAAGGAAGGAAGGAAGGAAGGAAGGAAGGAAGGAAGGAAGGAAGGAAGGAAGGAAGGAGCGAGGGAGGGAGGAAGGAGGGAGGGAAGAAGAAAGAGGGAGGGAGGGAGGGAGGGAAGGGAAGGGAAGGGAAGGGAAGGGAAGGAAGGAGGAGGAGGGAGGGAGGGAGGAAGGAAGGAAGGAAGGGACTTCCAATTTTTTGATAGCCATTATAAATGCATTTACATTTTAACCTCTTTCTCTAAGGTTATATCAATATTCTTCTTTCCTTTTTTCCACAAGCAATCCTTTCACATCCATAAATCACAAGTTCACTTTTCTATTTTCCTTTCAGCAAAAATCCATGAGGGTTTTCCAGTAAAAGTAGTTGTTGATCTTTCTCTAATTAAACAAGTTAGTGTTGCCATCTCTGGTAGTTCTATCATTTTCACCAAACATTCCTCCATTGTGATAGGAATGGTTGGATATATAGTAAATTCACAGCAACAGTAGGACCTATACAAATAATCTTCAGTAGCTGAAGATGTGGTTTCAGTTGTAAAGTGACATTGTTTTTCTCTCTCTCTGGATCTAGAATGGCTGCATTATAAAACTTCCCAACATATGTTCTGGAGAAATTACATTTTTGTTCATTCAAAATGTGTAATTGAACCATGTGGATCTAAATCTTTTTAATGAATGCTAACCCTCAAGCCAAATTAACCTTAAGATTAAGATCTTGCACTCCTCTAAAATGTGGGTTGCAACCATCATCTCAAACTAATAACTGCAAAAACAACAACAACAACAACAACAACAACTGGGAACCCGGTATCTTGTTTATAATCTATGACGGGGGGGGGGGGAGTATCTACAGAATTAGTATAATTATTGTACTATTATTGTAATGTAAATGAAAACGGCAAAGATGCAAATAAATTACTTCACCAAATTAGTAGATCAAATTATTCACCATCATGATTTGTTATTCTCAGAGTGGTGTCTATAGCATAAGCAAGGAAGGAATTGTCAGCATACTGGCGAGGAAAATATTGTCAGCATAACAACAGCCAATCAAACAGTCTGAAACCAGACCATGACTCAGAACCATCCGAAACAACAGTAATGCTAACTTACATCACATAGAAAGGTATTTAAAGGCCAGCGTTCTGACAGATGAGCACACTTCAAAGTTCACTGATGATGTCTCTTCGAATAGTGACAAAACGTTTGCAGCCAAATGGCCAAGCTCCATCCCAGTTTACTCTTGTAAGGTCAGAAGTTCTGGATACTGCCTCTGGCCATAGTCCTTCTTAATGATGATTGTCACTTCTGAACAAGAATAATTCTGCCCTACCTCCAAGATAAATCTGGTGACATTTCCTTCTCTCCAGTTCCTTGGCCTACAATTAAAATTATGTCCTGCTACTCTTTAAAAAAATATCTCTCAGAACATGCTAAATTCTCTCTTCTCTAAAAAGCAAAGGAAAATCACTACATCAAATACAATATCTGGATTGGCTTTAAACTTGGTGACCTAGACCAAGGTAGGTACCTCTCTCCAAAATTTGGTATGGATAGTCTAGGGCCAGAGGTGGCACATAGAGCCCTCTGTGGACACACGCACCGTCACCAGCTGCTCTTCTGGTTTCTGAAAAATGGCCTGAAAATGGCTGGAAAAAAGGCTGAAAAACAGCTCAAAAAACAGATAATGGCCAGAAAATAGCCCTCAAAACAGCTGGAAAATGGGCCCCAAAATGACTGGGAAACATCCAGAAAAAGGCCCCCAGAGGTTAGCAAAGACAAGACCGGTTGATCATCTGAGGCATTTGAAAATGCCTCAAAATCAGCAAAGAAACAGGCTGTTTTTTGGGCCAGAAATAATCTGAAAACTGACCAAAAACTGCTTCAAAACAACCCAAAAAATAGGCTGAAAATGGTCCAGAAAACAGCCTGAAAATGGCCCAATAAGCAGCCAAAAAAACAGTGCATATACACCGGCCAGCTGGTCTTCAGGTTTCCAGCACTCTGGCATGCACACATGGACATGTGCTCCGGTTTGGGCACTCGGTGCTGAAAAGGTTCACCATCACTGGTCTAGAGAAAAGAAGGACTAGGGATGACATGACAGCAGTATTCCAGTATTTGAGGTGCTGCCACAAAGAAGAGAGGAGTCAACTTATTTTCCAAAGCATCAGATGGCAAGACAAGAAACAATGGATGGAAACTAATCGAGGAGAGAAAAAACTTGGAATTAGGGAGAAACTGCCTAATAGTGAGGACAATTAACCGGTGGAAGAGAAGTTGCCTTCAGAAGTTATGGGTGCTCCATCACAGAAAGTTTTAAAGAAAAGACTGGATAGCCATTTGTCTGAAATAGTATAGTGTTTCCTGCCTGAGCAGAGGGTTGGACTAGAAGACCTTCAAGGTCCCTTCCAGTTCTATTCTGATTGATTGAAAATTCGGGGTTTGGTCAAATAACTACTGGGTTTAGATGACTGATGCTGCTTCTAACACATTTAAAACAATGATAGTTGACCTGCAAGCAATGAAGCCTTGATATCCATCTCATGAAGATATGCACATAGCCAGAACATGCTATTTTGTCATTCCGAAGAGCATGCTTTCTGGCTATCAAACTCCCCCATGCTTTACCCCATTTAGTCAGAAGTCCATAATGAAGAAAAGAACAGATTAAATTTTATGAATTCCAGCCTGCTAAGTGAATAATTCTAGGTTTCAATTATTTCTGACTTAATGCCCAAGTGTGTCTAATTTTCATTCTAATGCCTATGGAGAATCATGATTCGCATAATTCATGTTGATGCATTCTGACATTTTCAATGGCAGTGGTTCGTTCCATGGGAATACTGCAAGCCATTAGAAAAGGCAATAACAAAATATCAAAAAGGAAATATCTAGCAGAATGAAAGGAACCAATTTACATCTGAGCAGAGTTAAAGTAACTACAAAAGAGATCAGAATCTCAAGGTTGTGTTCTATAAGCAGAAGAGTTCTGTCAGAAACTCTAAGAGTTCTTTGCCGCTTTGATTTTCATATTTTCCCTTTGGGAAGCATTCCTGATTTATGTATGTATGTATGTATGTATGTATGTATGTATGTATGTATGTATTTAACGAGATTCCTTTCAGGTTTATAGGGCATACCTGAAGGAGCAATGAAGAGGGGATTGGACTGAAGGAGTTTTTTAAAGGGTTTTATTGGCTTTATATTTGTATATTGAATTTTATGTGTTTTTATTGTTGTGAGCCTCCCTGAATCCTTTGGGAGAGAGGATGGCATACAAGTTTAAATCAATCAATCAATCAATCAATCAATCAATCAATCAATCTCATCCCATTTTTTAAAAGACAAAGATCAACGATGCTGAATCATAGTTGGAAGCTGAAGATGCCCTTACTTTGTTTAGTATGGAATTGTGCATAATGGCAAACAAAATACTCCTTTTCGGGTTGAAATGTTGGTGCTGGTTAAAGCTGTATGTTTTATATGCCTGTCGGTATTGATAGATTGAAGAGGGGATGGCCATTTGCAAACAAGGAATACCAAGTAACTCGCAGAAGAAATGAAAAAGAAAAAAAGAAAAGCTACCTAATGAATTAGAGAACCAAGACGGCAACATGCTGGCAGCTTCTGAGTAAGTTCCCAGTTTGCAACAGGTGTTACCACTTCTGGCTTAATATGATACACTCAAAATTCTACCCGAGGGCAAGAAAAGAAACTTGACCAGCCCAGTGGTGAAATCCATTTTTTTTTTACTACCGGTTATGTGGGTGTGTCTTTGTGGGTATGGTGTGGCTTAGCGGGCGTGGCAGGGGAAGGATATTGCAAAATCCCCATTCCCACCCCACTCTGGGGCCAGCCAGAGGTGATGTTTGCTGGTTCTCCAAACTGCTCAAAATTTCTGCTACCGGTTCTCCAGAACCTGTCAGAACCTGCTGGATTTCACTCTTGGACCAGCCCCAGCAACATTATGGGAACCTATAAAACTAACAAGGGAGTAAAACAGAGGAGGACCAAATCTTGATTTTTCCACTGGCAGAAGCAACTAAAAAGATATCATGCCCACATCAGAGCCTGAATCTGTGGGGGAAGACAAGCTGGAACTGGAGCCAACAGAGATCAAGAGGGCAACTTCATTGGTTTCAGAGGAAAATTGGGAGGAACAGGGCTTTTCAGGATTAGGACGGCTTGTAGGCAGGGAGGAACCAGAGTCAGGGTGACCAAGAGATGCTAAGCAGTGAACAGGAGAGACCAAGCTCAGGCAATGAGCAAATGCCATCCCCTCCTGATCCTCGAGCATGGAGAATGGAGAGAAGGCGAGAACAGCACAGATTGAGCCAATTACTGAGGGGAAAGTGCCCCACCCCTCTTCACAAGGCACACTTGGGGACTGAGACTTAAGAAGACGCTGTGGGGAGGGGCAATTGTTGGGAACAAATGCTGAATTCCTGGAATGATGGGTGCCAATGTTTGAACTTTCCTGGATTCCTTGCATTCTTTCTGGATTTCTGGATTACTTGCCATGCTCCTTTGCTTCCTGGGCTCTTCAATTTGCCCTGCTGGATTTCTTGCTGTGTAGCTATGGTGTTCAGAGCATTGGGCTGGACTATTTGCAGCTAGAGGCTGCTTGAGGTGTGTGTGTGTCTGTGTCATCACTTTGCTCTGGGACCTGCCAGAAAGGTGGGATCGTTTGGGAAAATTTGGAGCAATAAAAGAGTGGTTTGAACTGCCAGCTGCCTATGTTGACTCTGTGCTGTGCCCCGGGTCATCACAAAAGGTGAGTAATGAATCCATGGTCCCAGAACCCTTTCACCTCCAAAGACTGTAATAATGCAGGACCCAGCCAGAACCCTCTTCAACTCTCCAAGGACTCTGCTCAAATCTTCCCACAGAGCAAGATGACTTATCTGATTGGTTATTCTTTTTGTCTTGAGACACTTCCCTTGGAAGTCACCAAGTTCTCTGAACTTACTAACTTTAAAAACATATATCTATCTATCTATCTATCTATCTATCTATCTATCTATCTATCTATCTATCTTTATGCCAGGGATTTTCCTACGTATATTAGTGGGTGTGGCTAGTTGACAAAGTGGGTGTGGCTAGTTGACAAAGCCTAACGAGGCAGAAATGGGTCCATTCTAGTCTCCCACATAAACTCAAACAGATAGCATATATGGCTGCTGTAATATTTAAAAAGGCCTAAAAGCTGGTGAATTGAGATTTCACCAAAAATTAGGCCATGAAACATCTTAATATACGTAGGAAAATCCCTGGCATAAAGAAAGATACACATAAAGACCTACGAAAATAAAATAATATATATATATATATATATATATATATATATATATATATATATATATGTGTGTGTGTGTGTGTGTGTGTGTGTGTGTGTGTGTGTGTGTGTGTATGTATGTATGTGTGTATATATATATATATATATATATATATATATACACATACATACATATATATATATATATATATATACATATATACATATATACATATATACATATATACATATATACATATATACATATATACATATATACATATATACATATATACATATATATATATATATATATATATATATATATATATATATATATATATATATTAAGAAGCACTAGATACCACAGCTAGTTTTATTGCCATCCCACCAAGCTTATTAAAAATAAGAGCAAATAAATAAAGCCATTCTTGTACCTCAAAGGAAAGTTTCATACATTGAAAGTCAATACCATTATTTTATATTGGATCCTCAGTAAGTTACTTCTTTTCTGCCTTTTTAAAAAATTTATTTAATGCATTTCATTAAATAAATCTTCCACCGTACTTGCATACATGGGCAAATATCCACAGCAGGCATCATAGACATTTAAGATTTCAATTGTCTTCGAAGCAGGGTCAGAAACCCTATTCTGATTGCATCCTTGACTTCTAGTTCTTATCACGTAAGACTGCCACACTGTAGAAGGATGAGAAACTGGAAAAGATGAGTGGGTTTCTTCAATCCCCACATCAAGGTATGTAATGGATTTCAGAGGAAATAGAATTCTCTACATAGCCTGACAACCTTCTAAGGAACATCTAAAAAGAATCATTTCCAATCTCCTATTGTGCATATGCAGTAGGGACAGTGGCTCAGTGGCTAAGACACTGAGCTTGTCAATTGAAAGGTCGGTACCTCAGGAGTTCAAAACCCTAGTGCCACGTAGTGGGGTGAGCTCCCGTTACTTGTCCCAGCTTCTGCCAACCTAGCAGTTCGAAAGCACGTTAAAAAAATGCAAATAGAAAAATAGGGACCACCTTTGGTGGGAAGGTAACAGCGTTCCGTGCGCCTTTGGCATTGAGTCATACTGGCCACATGACCACAGAGACGTCTTCGGACAGCACTGGCTCTTTGGCTTTGAAATGAAAATGAGCACCGCCCCCTAGAGTCGGGAACGACCAGCACAGATGTGCAAGGGGAACCTTTACTTTATTGTGCAGATATGTTGAGACTGTGACTCCCAGAATTCCCCAGTAGAGTGAAACTGAGTTTTAATACTTTTATCATCAGGCATCTCAAAGGCCGTCAGCCATTGGAGACTATATGGCTCATTAGTGTAGCAAAAACAGAGAAAAGTCATTGACCCACTTTCACACATTATACTACAGCATAGCTTTTTAAACTTGATATATGGAGGAAATGCAATGAGCTGAGTTCATATTGAGAACTAAGTCATAAACTATGTTTTCTAAATCACAGTGGTTGGATTTGCAAAAAAAAAATAAAAAGTTCCATCAAAAGGCAGGCTACATTGGGGCTTACAGTGACATGAACCCAACTATCAGAGAAGAGGTGGAAAACTTGTATCATGATAACCACAACAGTCACCGACTAATAAAGAAAGGAATTCAAATACAATTTACTTTCCATTCTACTCTATTCCGTTACACAGATGTAAGCTTTTTCTGTAGCAGCAGCTGCCTTAACTAGAGATACCATAGGACTGCTTTGACATTTAGCAGCTGCCTGGATAATGAGAGTGTTGACCTCAGCTTGATATTTTTTATTCACATTGCTCCATGCTCCCGGCTTTCTGGATTTCATTTCACAGTCCGTGCCAGTATTGCTAGATTAACATTAATATCTGAAGCTCTGTCTGTCCATCTCCTCTTTGTCTTTCTTGGAGAGAATCAAATATTAAGTACCACTTACAGGGATGATGTTTATGTGCTGAAATTTCCCTGGGGTTTTGTGAAACTTCAATTTCCTAAGGGCACGCTTCTATCATGTGTTCTTTCTGGGCAGAAACATTTTTAAACCCATGCCAAAGTTGTTGTTTTAGCAAAGAAACTAGGACAAATAAAAAGAATGAGCAGGAAAAGCTGACATACAACTGTCCTATATGCAAAAAAGAGAAAGCATAGGGTTGCAAATAAAACACAGTTCTCTGAAAAATGTACTTATTTTTGGGGCAGAAGAATCCAAACAGAATTGCTATCCATCACCAATTATAAGGCAGTTCTTTATTTTAATGATCAGGAAGCATCACTATATTGTGTATGCTTTATGCATCATATGTTATGCACTCTCAATCTGGAAAGCAACAAGGAAGTGCACAGCACAAGAAATAGAAAAGTGATATAAAACTGACAGTTGTTCCTGGAAAAATTGTCTTACCAAATTGGAAGCCAAACTAGCACAATGACAATGGGATTCAACGAATCTATCCATTTTGCTTCCTCTGACTTTTCATGTTTTGTTTTGTTTTTTAATTTTTATTTTCAGAAGAAATATATTCATTTCAGTCCAAATTCTTACTGAAAATATATCATGGCTGGTGGAACAGTTAGCCAGATTTTTAGCTTGTATTTGGCCATTTTGTCTGCCTTTCTAATCTTTCATAAGGACCTGAGATAGGCAGATGGTGGATGTCTGAATCAGACATTGGTCTGATGGTCTTAAAGGTTTTTATCATGGGAGTTAAGTTGTTCCAAGTAGAGCTGCCTTTTTGATGTGGATTTTGTCGATTCAAGTGGTGCTCTAGATGTTTCAGGATTGCAACCAAATACCAATATCAGCATTTGAAAATCAACAGAGATTTGATGCGGCAGGTTACTGATATGTGTTCCCTCCCCTAGTGAAATATATGCCAATGGAGCTTTCAAAATATCTCTGAGGGACATCTAATGAGACATGATTTCACCAGATTACCTCAAACTCTAGTTGGCACTGCAGTACTGGCTTCATTTCCTGACTTTTATTTTGACACATTCCTTCATGCTCACAATATGTTCCATTAATTAATGGAAATCACTCTGAATAAACAGGTAAATAATTGCACTAACTTTACTCTTAAGAGAGTAAAGAGTAACTTCTTAAGCAATTGTTAATTGATTACCGTATTTTTCGGAGTATAAGATATGCCAGAGTATAAGATGCACCTTAGTTTTTGGGGAGGAAAATAAGAAAAAAGCTGATTGGCAGGTGGATCGGCCTCCCAGAACACCCCCAATCAGCTGTTCCCAGAGGTGAATTTTAGCAACAGGTTCCTTGGTTGTGAGCTCTGTGCCTTGCTTTTTTTTTTTTTTTTTTTTTTTTGCTTTTTTTCTGCCTCTGAAAGCCTCCTAACAGAGCTTCAGAAAAAAAAGCCTCTGAAGCTCTGTTTGGGGACTTTTTTTCTGAAGCTTTGTTTCTGATGCTTTTTTCAGCCCCTGGGACCTACGTTTGAGAAACTGGCAAGGCTACATTCGGAGTATAAGACGCACCCAGATTTTCACCCTCTTTTTGGGGGGGGAAAAGGTGTGTCTTATACTCTGAATAATATGGTAATATATAAAGACCCATATAAACTCCAATGAATTCATCAGGACTAACCTCTGTGGAAATCTGTAGAATTAGAACTTAAGCCTTATGTGACTGAAGATCCCTGATATAAATCCCTTCCTAAAGGAAAGGCCAAATAAGAAAAGGGAGATCAGTCTTGTTCTTTTTGTGATCTTTCTGGTGATGTTACTTATCATTCTCCATTTAGGGAAGCAAGTTAAGACCTCTGACCCAGGGTCAATTGTCCAAGGACAGTTGTCCTGGTCTATCTACAAATGTCTTGCTTCTTTACATAATATATTTACTTTACGGTGCCTTCAAGCCAATGTTGACTCCTGGTAACTACTTTGACCAGTGTCACAATTTTCTTGCAAGAAAACCCAGAGGTAGGCATCACAACCTGTAACAACTGGTTTGCCCAGCAGTGTAAATGTGAGCACGCCATCTGTGCATGCGTGCATTAAAAAACATGGCAGTTTGTTTGCGTGTGCCATTTACACATGCGTGTGATGTCAAAAAACACAGCGATATAGGACAAGATTGTGCCCAGGTGTCAAATCCCAGTTCGCCTGAACCAGTCTGAACTGGCAGCAGCCCACCACTGGCTTGACTCTTCTTCTTAGGTTGAGAGAGAGGGACTGGCCAAGGTCACCCAGCTGGCTTGATGCCTAAGATAGGACTAAATCTTCACCTGGGCTTCTAGTCTCATCTCTTAACTCTTAACTTCTCTTTCACCTTCAGAGAAGACATTTATAATAAAACTTCTTCTTGTAGAACATTATTTTTGTTGCCCTTGTTTTCAATCTAGTTTCCCATTAATCTGTTGCAGAAACAATAGGGAGGAAAAAGTAACCACACTTTACATTCTAGTGAGTCCAGCATTCCCTTTGTGACCAAAATAATTTTGGACTGATTTAAAATAAGTTATTCCAGACTGACTTTTTTCATGGTATAAGCAATCCCCCAACCTCTTCTCTCAGGCACACACACACACAAACACACACACACATACAAAGAAAGAAAGAAGAATGGCCTTGTGTATTATTCATCCATGATGAGCTTGTGCACAGCAAATCTGATGAAATATAAACGGGTGACAGTAATTCCTCAAGAACATTTAATATGCTGAGCATTGCACTAGGAGCATCAAAGCAACTTCCTACAACATTATGAAAATGGATAAATCATTTAGATTTATCATGCAACATTCAATTTTGTGTAGAATTTTAAATTCCCTGAAAGCTCCTTTCCCCTGGTTTTATGAGATGTAAGAGGTTATGAGATTCCCTGTACTTTACACATTTGGATACAGTTTTCAGTATAGGACTAATAATTAAAATAAGTTTGTTGGGAGTAATACATATTTCACATTTTTAGCTGTCAGAAGCTCTAGCCTATACTTAAAAAATGTTAGTTGCCAAGGAATTATCCACCCTTCCCTGACTCTTTGTCACTTTCAAAAATAATATTTAACTCACTGTTTCTTTATTTTCAACTACTGAAACTGCTGTTGTGATGAATACAAAGTCTTATGATGCATCTTTTTCCTTCCTTTTGCATTCCAACATGCAAACAAAAAACAACAATAATAGGAAATGGTGCACTATGTCAGTAATACATAGGGATTGACAACCCAACTCTTTTATGTATTGTTAATAGACCATCTTGAGAACTTTTCAGAACATCACACTGCCTTTTAAGAAAAAATAAAGAAACTGGAAATCATCCAGACAATTTCTTTTTAACTCTAGCCACTACATACAAAGAAAACCTATACAAGATGTTTTATAGGTGGCATCTCCCAGCCACAAGATGAATAAAAACCTAGACACAAAGACAGTTTTTTTCCCGAACACCATCACTCTGCTAAACAAATAATTCCTTCAACGAAGACCAGTCTCTCTGTCAGTAATATATGCAACATTACGTATATTGTTCCTTATTTATATTTGTCCTTTGTGATACCCAATAGAAAGAGTTCTGGCTTTAGATCTATGATTTGATTTAACATTTTTTCCCACCATTGTTTTATCTGGTGCCAAAAGTCCCTAGCTTTCGGACACACCCACCACATATGGTAGAAGGTTCCTGGTGCTACCTTACATTTCCAGCACATCAGTGAGAGGTTTTTATTCATCTTAGTTAATCTTGTGGCTGGGAGATGCCACCTATAAAACAGCTGCAGTTTCCAGCTAAAGAAACACTGTTCTTCATTTTACATAGCCTACTAAACCACATTATGCTGGATATACAGTATATCAGTGGTGGGTTTAAAAATATTTTATTACTGGTTCTGTGGGTGTGGCTTGGTGGGCGTGGCATGCCTTGATGGGCATGACTAGGTGAGTGTGGCAGGGGAAGGATCAGGGGTGAAATCTAAAATTTGTTACTACTGGTTCTGTGGGCATGGCTTGGTGGTGGTGGGGGCAATGTGACTGGGTGGGCATGGCTAATTTTTTTTTTTTTTTTTACTTTTAAAAGCATATATTTTTCCGACAACCTCTTCAGCTGAAGGGATTGCAGAAAAAAATGTTTTGAAAAGCCTCTGACAATCCCAGCTGAACCACACAATCATCAGAGGCTTTTTTTTTTTTTTTTAACTTTTAAAAGCATTTTTTCGGCTGAAGAGGTTGTAAAAAGTAAACCTGAAGAGGTTGCTTTTAAAAGTAAAAAAAAAAAACAGCCTCTGATGATCGTGCAGCTCAGCTGGGCATTGGGGAGGGGGGGCAGGGATTTTTGCTACCGATTCTCCAAACCACCTGCCACCATCGCTACCAGATCGGGTGATCCGATCCGAATCAGGAGCATTTCACTCCTGGAAAGGATACTGTAAAATCTCCATTCCCTCCCCACTCCAGGGGAATGTTATTGCAAGATCCCTATTTCCTTCTGCTCCTCTGGGACTCGGGAGGCAGAGAATAGATGGGGGCGAGGCCAGTCAGAGGTGATATTTTCCAGTTTTCCGAACTACTTAAAATTTCTGCTACAGGTTTTCCAGAACTGGTCAGAATCTTCTGAAACCCACCTCTGGTATATATGATAATTAAAATACGACGGCACAGAACTGAAATAGCAGCAACCCAAATATCAACACAACATTACAATTATTACCCCAAGTTTTAAAATTGAGTGTGAACAGAGTTTTTGGCCATCTCGGTTGTGAATAAATGATCGTATTTTGATCCCCCTCTCTTTTATGTGTTTGGGTATGTCTGTGTATTATGCAGGCGTTTTTCTTTTCTTCTTCTTCTCCATAACAGTTTGGAGGATGGTTCATGAATTTCATTTTCAGAGAGGTTACTAAGCTTGCTGAGTGCTGTTTTATTTTTTTTTTTAAAGCTTTAAAAACATACAGAGTCAACTATCAAACAAATGCAAACATCTAACCAGCCTATAAAATATTGGGAGGAAGAAAAATTTATCTCTGAAACACCTGGGGAGAAAGTTAGCATTGTTACAGGCAAACATTGCTTTCCGAGTTCTGCTTATTATAGTCAGAGATGGGCACTACATAATTATCTGAGACCAGAGGTGCACTGTCTATTAATGCAAACTCAATGTGTGCAAGTCAGTGCTTTAAAGGCAAGCAAAACCTAATTGTTTGCATCACTTGGATATTTTAATAGTAACCTGAAGCAACATTGCCAATTAAACATCTCTAGTGGACCATCTTCCCAGGAGAAGAAATGGCTTAAAGTTTTCCAGTTGACATTTTAATGGATAAATTGCTGAGGCTATTAGTAGATAGCTCTAATATTGCTCTGTTAGTCATTAGTAGAGCAATGGAAAGACTCTGAAACTTGTTCTGCCAGTACATAACTCTGGACATAACAATGCCATAGGGTCCATTCTTTGCTGCACCAAGAGAAGTTAGATTAAGGTTGAAGTGACAGTAGGCACAGCAGATTATTAGCAGTACAAATAATACGGGGATGATAAAATGTGTGCAGTTGGACTGAAACACTCATTATGGATTTTCTTGGTTAGAGATGATGAGGTTTGGTTATAGCAACAGATGTTCTTCCTTTCCCTGAAATAATAGTTGTATCCAGAGTTAGTCCCACTAAATCAGAGGTAGATTCAGGTGGTTCGCACTACGTTGGGCGAACCGGTAGCAGCGATCACGGGTGGGCCCGCCCACCAGCCCAACCGCCCCGGCTCCAAGTCATGCTATTTAGGCATGTTTTTGAGGCCGGGAGCATGCATGGAAGGCAAATAGCATGCATGGAAAGCCAGGCACATATGCGGACAGCACACGGATGGCGAACCAGTTGTAAAGGTAAGTGAAGCCCATCCTTGCACTAAATTCCTCCTCTTAAAAGTATTCCAAAATTCCCTCCTTCCAAAAGCATTCCATTTCTACTTGGGTATGTAGGGGTTATTTTTAAACCCGGTTAATCCAAATGGGACATGGTGGCTCAGTGGCTAAGACACTGAGCTTGTCGATCGAAAGGTCGGCAGTTCAGTGGTTCGAATCTCTAGTGCCGCATAATGGGGTGAGCTCCCATTACTTGTCCCAGCTTCTGCCAACCTAGCGGTTCGAAAGCACGTAAAATCTTTGGTGGGAAGGTAAAGTGTTTCGTGCATCTTTGACATTGAGTCATGCCGGTCACATGACCATGGAGAAGTCTTCGGAAGTGCTGGCTCTTTGGCTTTGAAATGGAGATGAGCACCACCCTCTAGAGTCAGGAACAACTAGCACATACGTGCAAGGGGAACCTTTACCTTTAATCCAAATGGCAGCAGGTTTAGAATCAGGGGTAGTGGTGAATATCTAACTGTAGGAATAGCTGCTTTGACTGGATCTATGAATAATGAGTATAAAACTAAACTACATAGCATCTACTGTATTAACTAAAGTTCTGACAAGTCAGCTAGTGAGGAGCGGTAGGTGGCATCAGATTGTTGACTGAATTCCTGTATCTGGGAAAGCGATATCAAGATTCAGAGTGACCTGATTTGGTAGGCTTGGGAATAGAGGGGACAGTCAGCAATATTTCAATAGTGATGGGCAGGGGAGATACAGTGGGAGACATTGGGTGGGCCACTGTTGAGGAAGGTCTTCTCTGTCAAATATAAATTTTATGTTCCATACCCCTAGCCATCAGATCCTTGCGTTCTAGTCTCCAGCTATTGCTTTCTAACACCAAATCAGCTTGTAAAAATGCTTTCTTCATCCATAACTTTATGATGGATGAGAGAACTGAGCTGACATATATTACCAGAAGTGCCAAGGGGGGTGCCAAAAATATGCTCACTTGGATTTTAGATGTGGCATTTACTACAATACCAAGGAAAGGGCAGGGGTTAATTTGTTGACACTCGTGAGTCTTTTTTATGACTTTCAAAGATGCTATTCAGAATATTATTGGATGTGAAACCCTGTTTGTGAAGTTGAGCTGTTATTTCCTTTCTGCTGCGTATCAGTTACCTGCTTGAGATACTCAACCCTACAGCTGGCTGGTGATGGAATTTCCCAGACTTATAGTACTGAGACTTCAACTATCCATCTGTCGGCCTATTGTCTCAGGGCAGAAATGCTCCGTAAATAAGACCGAACAGCAGAAGTCTCTTTTGCAAGGGAAGAAAACTTGCAAAACTTTGGATGTGAAAGTTTAATATATTTGTGTACTGCAATTGGGTATCCTGTCTAGTCAGAAGGAAACTTATTGGGTTTGATATAAATTACTTCCAGGTAAATTAGCATGGGGTTGTTGTTTTCTTTGTCACTTTCTCTCAACAACTCCCCAGTCACTGGTCTTGGTACAGAAGTAAACAGCTGACCTCGATCCTCCTTAAGGCTTGCCTAAGGGAGAAAGAGTAAAGTTGTGACATCATCTTGAAAAGCTATTCCTCTGAGAATTCATGCCCTTCTTTTGTGGCTTCACTTCTTTAATGCCAATCGCTTCTGCTGCCTCTGTTATTTACCCGAGCATGGCTTAAAATAGGACCTTATGGATTATGTACAGTTGTGAATACTTGTGCCTAAAATAAGAACCAGAGGGGAGAAATATGTCTTGTTTCTCCAGTGTAAGCATTATTTGAAAAAAAAAAGAAATAGGTTGTATTTTCAGCAAACGTGCATGGAATCGCACTTAAAAGTATGTCTCCTTCTCTTTATTCACAAAGAATAACTCAATAAACATAATGCTGAAGCAGTTCATCAAGGAAAAAAAGGAAGGTAATTCTTTAGAGCCATAAGAGGCATCTGGTACAAATTATAAATATGCTGAAAGGATGAAAAAGGCTTCATGATGTCATCCCATAACCCCTTTCATATTTGTGTCTTGGCATCAGGTAGTTTCATGGCATGGCATGTTTGTCATCCTTCCCTTTCAGACGTTAATGAATTCAGTTTGTAAAATGAAGATATGTTGAGATTGGCCAGCAATTCAGTAAACCCCTCTAAGAATTGGACAAATTAAAAAAAATACTCATTTTTTCTTTCTATCACATTCATAATTTTTTTTAAAAAACTCAATTTTCTTTTATTTTGTTTAAGAATAAAATTCTTAATTCTGCTAGGCTCTTACACTTTTTTTAAAAAAGAACTAAATTCTCCTGTATTTGCATCTGCCACATTGCTTAGATTCAACTTTTTAACATCATATAGTGGTCTACTGTTTAGCCACTGTAACCAATCAAGTTGACTGAGAGAGAGAGAGCTTTCTTCCCTTTCATCTTTTTTATTGTACAGCAAACTTTCTCCTCAAACCTACCATCTCTCTCTTTTCTTTCCTTCTTACTTTCTCCCTTCCCTCACTTCTTCTCCTCCCTACTTCCTCTTCCTTTCTTCTTCTCCTCCTCTCTTCCTCCCACTCTTACCCTCGTTCCTACTCAAATTTCCCTTCCCTTCCTTCCTCCCTTCTCTTCCTTCCCTCTCTCTCCTTCCTTCATTCCTCTCTATTGCTGTATCCTTTTGTGAATATGGACTACTTAAAGGGCTGAAAAAGTTATTTTTGACTGGTCCTCGCACTTTTGACTAGTCCTCGAACTTACGACTGTCCTCACATTTTACGTTCTTTGCCCTATCTTATCACCATGGTGAAGAGAAGCAGTTGTGAAATAGGTGACATGGTTGTTAAGAATGCTGCACGGGCATAAATGTGAGGATGGTCATAAGTGTGAGGACCAGTCAAAAGTGGAAGAACCTGTCAGAAATAACTTTTTTCAGCCCTCTGAGTAGTCCCTATACACATAGCCATGGCCACCTGGTCACATGACCAGCTAGCCACGCCCACCCAATCACATGACCTCCAAGCCACACCCACAAAATAAGCCACACCCACAGAACCAGTAGTAAAAAAATTTAGAACCCACCCCTGCATAGGATCCATTCTTTTCTACACCAAAAGAAGTTAGACTAAGTGATAGTAGGCATAGCAGATTAGTAGCAGTACAAATAATGTGATCCAATGTGTCACTTCAAGTGCACTTAGTCTGAAACTCTCATTATTGATTTCCTTAATTAGAGATGAGGAGGTTTGACCATAGCAACAGATGGCAGGCATGAAGTAAGACTTTCAATGCTCGGTGATGGACTTCCTGCCTATCCATCAGACTCCAAACCAAGAATGAATGTCAGCTGCCACTTTATGCTCACTTGTGCTTCGCTATTATGCAGCAATAGTCTGCCATGAACTGGGGGGAGGGGGAATGAAGGGAGGAGGATGCTTGGGTGGGAAATGAACATAGAAGCCACCTCGAATTGCTGCTCCAAAGGTCACCCAGCTGGGCAGAAGGAAGTTACCACATACCAACATGAGTTAAGACTGTCCGTTATGGAAACATCTTGCAGGAACTTGATTGGTGGGCAGCCAGAGTGGGAAAAGTAGAAAATCACTTAGTGATTTTGGTGCACAATTCTCAGTTCTGGCTTTTAATTACACTTGATCTCTAATAAAATTATGCCTTCTTCAACAAATGGACCCATGGGTTTTTTATACTTAGAGGTTTAAGCTGAGTCAGGCCTGATGTGAAGATTCTTCTAAGCTAAGTTCTGTATTGTTTTACACCTATAAGCAAAAACTTGCCAGACTGAAGACTCTGCTATCTGCAACTATAATATATTCTCTGAACTATTAAGGGAAGGTCTGAATTTGCCTTTTTCTCACACACGTAATATGTAGACTAAGTTGTCTCTTATTCTGCTGGAATGGAACCCCTGGTGACACAGCGGTTACAGTCCAGTACTACAGGCTACTTCCTACTTCTGCTGACTGCCGGCTGACTGCAATTTGGCAGTTCAAATCCCACCAGGCTCAAGGTTGACTCAGCCTTCCATCCTTCCTAGATGGGTAAAATGAGGACCCAGACTGTTGGTGGGAAAAGGCTGACTCTGTAATACCGCTTAGAGAGGGCTGTAAAGCAGTATATAAGTCTAAGTGCTATTGCTATTTGTCTTCCTCTCCATCTCCTCTCTACATTCCGTCAAACTACCACAATATAGGTGCACGTTGCAACCCATTTCTAGTCATGTACTGCATCTTTTTTCACATATAGAAGAACGGGATGGTTCTTTCCAAATTTAATTGGGGAATTGTTAAATCAGCGCACATCATATCTTTCTTCCAAACAATAACACATTGTGCTGCTCTAAATACTTGAGTTTTAATGCGTGCAGATTGCTTTTGGATGAAAAACTGAAGGAATCTGAATTAATGCTGGGCTGAGACTAAGGAAAAAAAATAAGAAGGAGACAACCGCAAGAACTAACATGTGAAGTATCATGTTTCTTAGCAAAATAAGACCCATTCTTTTCCCCACTTCAATAAGCGGGAGTAGTTATTCTCCCAGTGAGTTCTTTATTATGGTGACAGTTTTCATGTTTTCATGAGATGCAATCCTCAGTGAGATGAGTTTTTCCCTGCTGTGCCCACTTATTGATGTACTGTCCAAAATTCTCAGCAGATGAATAGAATAACCCAAACATTTCTATAAAATCTGTCTCACCCTTTCAATCAGATATTTTCTTTTTTCTTTCGCAGCCTGCCTTGAGAAGATTACATTTCGCAGTCCAGGTAGTTACACACACAGTAATGAAGGGTGGAAGCAAAACTAATGTATTATATTCGGGGGACCTTGCACATTGAAAGTATACTTTAAAAAAGCAAATAATTACTAACTGAACTAAAAAAAAAAGCCAAGGACACATGCATCATTATATTTTAGGCATGTAAAAAGGCACAAGGCTGGACCCAAAGGGATAAGTTTAAGAGTCTTGTTTTCGGGAAGTTTTTTTTTTTTTAAATGACCAATATCTAAGCAAAACCAGGATTGGCTAATTTGATGCTGTTCATTCTGCCCACATTTTTATGTTCTTTATAAACATAGTTGGCTGACTATATTGCTTATAAGTGATAGTTTTATTGATTAATATTTTACAGACTTGTTTCTACTACAAGGTCCTTAACCCCATTAACACAGGTAGTCTTTGTTTAATGACTGCCTTGCTTAGCAACTATTTGCAGTTATGACAATGATGAAAAAGTATTTTTGCAACGAAGCCTCACATTTGCAACCTTTGGAGGTTTGCAAAGCAAAAAAAAAAAAAAAACTGAAGTAAGATTATAAGTGTTACCGTGGATTCAGTTGGCAGTCACTTTGCTTAATGACCAAGTTGTTAGTCCCAATTGTGGTCACTAAAGGAGGACTCCCCTGTAGTGTTTGTTCCTCAGCCATCTGAAGCCCTTCTCCTCCTTTCACCATGCCCTTGGCAAATTGATGTAGAGATGCCAGCAAAAACACATTTAACTTCTTTAACTACTTTTCCAGACCACATTTGAGTTAAGATGAACATTTCATTCGATTATAGATAATTTTTAAGCTCATCTGTATAAACCATTTAAGATATTGGAATAGAACTTGTATATAGCAGAAATATGACTTTTTTATTTAACAATGAAGCACATAGCAAAATTGGTTTCAGTTATTAAATTTTAGTTGGAGGGAGAGAAGGGTGGGAAAAGAAACAATAATAGATTCATATATCTCTCAAAAGAGAATTCTACACTGCAGAAACCATCAGTAATATTTTTCAACTAATATGCGTGCGTGCGTGCGTGCGCGCGCACACACACACACACACACACACAATAGCACTTAGATTTATATCCCACGTCATAGTGCTTTACAGCCGTCTTTAAATGATTTACAGAGTAAGCATATTGTCCACAACAATCTGGGTCCTTATTTTACCAACCTTGAAAGGATGGAAGGATGAGTCAACCTTGAGCTGGCGAGATTCAAACTGCTGAACTGGTGGCAGTCAGCAATCAGCAGAATTAGCCTGCAATATTGCTTTCTAACCACTATGCCACCTATATCTATATTTTATATTAAAAGACATACCAAACCACTTAAATATTTATCTAGATCAAAAGAAGCTATAAGTTTATATAACTAGACCTAAAAAGGAAGAAAAGGCTGAAAGGCAATTAAAAAGATTTATTTATTATTGGACACATGCATATGTTTTCCTAAAGGTTTTCTCCTCCCTCCCTCGCTCCCTTTCCTTCCTTCCTTCCTTCCTTCCTTCCTTCCTTCCTTCCTTCCTTCCTTCCTTCCTTCCTTCCCTCCCTCTCTCTTTCTTTCTTTTTGGAGGCCATATGGTAACCGTACTATAGGTCAATATCCCTTAATCAGTGGACAATAGCTGTGAATATGAAAAAAAATATTAATCTGTTGCAGAAAGAAAGTCTTGCTTTCATTTCCCAAAGACAATTTAACATTCTGAGAAACCCAGATAATGACAATTTAGACCAAGATGGTGCTAACGCCTGCCAATTGAAGATTGACATTTGCCCTTGAAACAAGAAGGTAAACAGAAAAGGCAAAACAAAATTGGTCTCCTTGCTGAAAGAAGGAAACTAAAACAACTTCCTGAATTTTTGAGAATGACAATCTAACAGTTCTCAGCTTTATCTTTCAACCCTAACCCTGTAACTTTTTGACTCTGTCATCACATCCTTGGATAAACTGCAGTTTCTGGCTTATCTTGACCTGGTTTATCTAGAATGTGTGTCAACTACTTTGATTATCATGACTTTGACTCTGGATTGCACTCATGCTTTTTGGCTTCTGCATTTGATACTTTTTGACGGTGGCTCAACTTTTCTCAAGTTTGTACTGGAGACTTCTGCATTCCTGTAGTGATTTATGGCTACTGATTCCCCACCCACCTCCCACTTTCTCAGCACCTGAAATCTTGGCTTCTGTCTCTGGGTCAGAATAACAAAAGTAATGTGATAACCTTCTGACGCTTATTCTCAAGTAACCATCCGTCAAAATCCAAACTTGCCAGTAAATCTTACATGAGTTCCAACCTAGTTATTACCAATCTAGCAGTCTTGAGTAGGACAGTTCAGTTCAAGCACGGTGACTAGCCCAGTTACCTTCCATAGGTGAAAGGAGACCTTGGATGTAAGTTTAGTTGTTTTCATCACACACTGACAATCCAAGTCAGACCTAGCTAAGGTCAAGTCTAGAGGTGATATATATCTTTGAACTGGCACTGCTGTCACTATGCAAAAGTTTAATCTATACTTGGGAACAACTGAGATTAAGGCCCCTTTGAGAAATCTAAAAGAAAGTTCTCACTTCTGTAGCCAGTAAATTCACCTTGACATTTCTTGAAGGCTTAATTTGACTAGAATCACTGTGGCACCTAACGATTGCTACAAATACCTGGAGAACTCTTACTTAATTCTCATGGGTGTCATTTGTTCCTTTTGACCTATGTCTCTGTTCTGAACATTTTCGTTTAATTAAATGAAACTATGAAATAATCAAGTGAGGCCAAAAGCCTGACAACTGCTAATGAAGGGTCTCCTGACACCCAAATCCAATCCGTTATTTTATCACTTACAGCTTACATGGCCCTTCAGTAGCACTTGGGTACAAAAGCATCTTTTTGTTTTTCAACTTTAAAGATATTTTCTTAAAGATAACACCCCTAGCAGACAGTCCCAGTGGCAGCAAGTTATAAATAAGAGATTCACTGAGGCGTAATAAAAGGTGGATGTCCCTCCATGCTTCTTAAAGCTCAGAAAAAAAATAAAAGCAAGAAATTAAAAACAAAACAAAACACCTCCCTCCTGACATAAATTTACTTTTGTGAACAACAAACAATAGGGCTTGTTTTTATTTCTCAAACTCTACATTTAGGATTGGGAGAAAACAGTCAAATTTTGGCAATGAAACTCAAAGCCTTTGAAGCTGAACAGCTGAAAAAGGGAGGAAGATGATAATTAAGCTCTTACATCTGCTGGAGAAGACTGTTCAAGATCTGGATTGGGTGAAATACAAAACATATTACATATATTAACATAAACAATGATATAAAGGTTTAGTAGAACTTACTGGTTTGAGCAGAGGTGGGTTTCAGCAGGTTCTGATCAGTTCTGGAGAACCGGTAGTGGAAATTTTGAGTACTTCGGAGAACTGGTAGTAAAAATTATGACAGGTCCCGCCCCCATCTATTCTCTGCTCCTAAGTCCCAGCTGATTGGGAGGAAATGGGGATTTTGCACCTTCCCCTGGATTGGGGAAGGAATGGAGATTTTACAGTATCCTTTCCCTGCCATGCCCACCAAGCCACACCCACAGAACTGATAGTAAAAAAATGTGAAACCCACCACTGATTTACACATGTAGTATTAATGTATAGCGTTTAGGTGGCAGAGACATCTCCCTGCCAACAAAAATGTGCATAGTCAGGGCTATGGTTTTCCCAGTTGCAATGTATGGCTGTGAAAGTTGGACCATATGGAAGACTGAGCACCAAAGAATTGAGGCCTTTGAACTATGGTGCTGGAGAAGATTCCTGTGAGTCCCTTGGACTGCAAGGCAATCAAACCAGTCAGTCCTAGAGAAGCTCAGCCATGACTGCTCTTTAGAAAGCTGCATCCTGAAGATGAAACTCAAATACTTTGGCCACCCAATGAGAAGGAAGGACTCACTGGAAAAGAGCCTAATGCTGGGAACGATTGAGGGCAACAGAAGAATGGGATGACAGAGAACAAGGTGGCTGGATGGAGTCACTGAAGCAGTAGGCATGAGTTTAAATGGACTCCAGAGAATGGTAGAGGACAGGAAGGCCTGGAGGAACGTTGTCCATGGGGTCGCGATAGGTCGGATACAACTTTGCAACTAACAACAACAATCAAACTCAATTTCATTGAGGGCCACATCAGGGTTGTGCTTGACCTTGGGGGGCTGGGGTGGATATGGCCAACATGGGCATGGCCAGCTCATTTGGGGATGGGGGGCGCTGTGGCAACCCCAATGCTCTGCCAGCAAAAATAGGTTTCCAAGCTCAATTTTCGGTTGTGATGGCTTCCTTCAACTGTCTGCCCACTGGACCGTGGGCTGGTTTCCAGCGTAGCCCCTCAGGCCAGATCTAAGCACCCCACAGGCCTTGAGCTTGACATCCCTGACTTACATCAACACTTTTAAAAAAAAATGGAAATAATCACTGAATGCAATAATCATTGTATTTGCAGGGCTATTTCATCATTTTTTAAAAAAGGAATGTCAAATAAATAAATAAACAAACAAACAAATAGTCCTTATGATTCCCTTCAAAGTGTAGATTCTTTCAAATGATTTTGTTAGAGAATAGGGATTTAAGAAAACAAGGCACGGACATTGTATAATTATGATCTACATTTGTATCAGTACTATGTGTGGTTTTATTGCCATGGCAGCACATATTTACAGAAGGCTGCACTGATTCTTCATCTCAATAGAATAATCCCACAGTGCTGACTTGGTGGTTCCACATTAGCAATTTACACGGATCGCTTTGCTTTGGCTAAGGGAATAAAATACCACATTTTGTTAGTAATCTGTGGGCTTTCACAAAAGCCTAATAAAGTGCGTAATATACACTTGTCTCCTTGTCATGTCCAGAAGTAGAAGGAGGGGAGATGTAACCCATGTTACTGTAATTCAAAGGGTTGTATTGAATACCATTTAGAAATTTCAGCGGTGCCTAATACAGTGGAATGAATGGATATGAAAGACCTACAGTACAGAGTTTTATGGCCACTATGTAGGACAAACAGGAAGAACACTAGCAGAGCGCATTCATGAACACCAGCTAGCAGTCAGAAGACATGATGAAAACTTCCTAATTGCACAACACCTGGGAAGATTTCACCATAGTTTCAACTGAGAGACAGTGAGCATCCTAGTCCAAAAATTGTAGAGAATTCCTGGCACTTGGACAAATCAGCCATCAACAGGCACATAGAGATAAACAACATCTACACACCATTCAAAAGAGACAATAAAAAAAAAGACCACCACACCTCCTGACCAGCAATCAGTACTTATATAAGAACAGATTAATACCAAACAGTCAACAATAACCCCGATAAAAGAACTGCCAACTCAATAAACAAGAGTGTAATCGAGGAACCATCAAGAATAGTCCCATCAATACCGACAGAGCAAGTCACTTGTATATAAATAGAAAATAAACCCCTTTCCCTGCTAACACTAATGGCATTACCTAGTTGAGTAATGAAACATTTGCAAGAAAATATTTGTTTCAGTGAGCAACAGGATTCTTCCTACATATGGAAGAATCTTGACACTGTTATTTAAAGCTGGTATAGCAATTGACTACTGGTAAGTTTCTATCTATGGGGTAGTACAAAGAGAGGGTCTGAAAGTGGCCATTCTCTGTGGAACCCAGAAGTGGGTTTTAACACCTGTTCACTGCACACCAAAAATGTAAGCACATGCATGCATATGCTCGCTTCTCTCAACACTTTCTGCATGTGAGCCCTGCCTTCCATGCATACACTTTGCTTTCACGTGTGGTTTGCATGCATACACTCAGCTTAGAAAACGTGGCTAAATAGGATGGCATAGTACTGAGGTGGTTGGGCGGCATCCACAGGTCTCCACTACTGGTTTTCCCAAACTGGCTGAATTACACCACTGATGGAATCTCTTCACTTTAGATTATCTTTTCCCTGCCACTTTTAAGATAAAGTAGATTCTTAATCTCATTGGTTTTTGGAAGCTTCTTAATTCTTGGCTGTATCGTAAAACCTTCAGAGATGAATAAATTTCATTTGTTATTGGCAGAGAAATGTCTGAAGTTTTATTCTTGCATTTATACATCGGTATGTTTTTAGCTCTTTAGCGCTTATGAACACCACTGTTGTGTCTTTAGATTGAAGTTTTCTATAAACTTTATAAATAAATAGTAGACCATCTGTCAAGTGAGGAATTTGAAGATGAGATCCCCATTCCCATCTTAACAGCTCTAGAGGAAGCGCCAATTAAAATGCTAACAACAAATGCAAAACGAGGATGTGTGGCCCAGTGAAAGAATGGTACACAATCCTAGAGAGGAAAGCAATGACAAACTTAGATGAGATTGTGAAGGATAAACACATTTCTATGATAGAATATAGTTATGAAAACTGGATATTGAGAAAGAAAATAGATAACTTTGAATGCTGGATTTGGAAATAGTTTCTAAGAATATTACGGACTGTAAGAAGAACCAATCAATTGGTTGTGGATGAAAGAAAGGCTGACTATTCCCCATAGACAATGATCAACAAGCAGAAATTCATTTACTTTGGGTATGTGATGTGAACAAACAATGGCTTAGGAGAAAAATGACTATGCTTGGCAATGTTGAGGAAAGGAAAAGAAGGGAGAAAGACAATAAAGAGAATAAATAAAGTGAATGGATGGGATTGGAAATATCACCTGAACATTCTCCGAAGAAATACATATTGTTGTCAGGGTCAAATCAGAATTGAAGGCATTTGTCTCTATAGCTGTCAGGGACTGGCCTGACAGTACCTAACTAACTGCTTCACAAAAATGAAGCTTAAATGTGGCCTCTTTATGTTCAAGCATGGCTTTTTACATCTAGTTTATAGTTTAGTATTCCTCATGAACCAGACAATTATGGTTTAAGTAAATCATGATTGACTCAACCATCTCTTAGCATGCAGTGTCAATACAGCCCTATTGAATCTATTGTGTGGCCATCCATTTCAGGATCATCATTTCTGGGCTGCATATTTGAAATGCTTTGAATTTTCCTGCTAGAATTAATTTTGGTCAATGGTCACTAGAGTCAATGTTGCAAATACTGTGTATTTAACATCGTACACACATTATGAAAGTTGCATCTAGAAATGTTAGTGACACATTTCAGCTTCACAGATATGAAACTGATTTTTTGAGCCTTTTTCCCCCCTGGATTGTATTGATAGAAGGGAATTATATTTACAATGATAAGTAAAGGTCAAAGTTTTCCCTGCCCAGTTGTACCTGACTTTAGGGAGCAGTGCTTATCTCTGGTTCTTAGCTGAAGGAGCCAGTATTGTCCGAAGACCCTTTCTGTCATCATGTGGCCAGCATGACTAAAGGAGCCTGGTGGAGCAGTGGACTAAAGCGCTGTTAAATAGCACTTAGCTGTCAGCTGCCTGAAATTACTGCAAGTTCGAATCTCACCAGGCTCAAGGTTGACTCAGCCTTCCATCCTTCTGAGGTAGGTAAAACGAGGACCCGGATTGTGGGGAAAATAAACTGACTTTGAATAAAAAAGAACACTGCTGGGGGGTGGGGAAAGCCCTACTAGGCAGGTATATACAAAAGTATGGAGGCTATTGCTTAACGCATTGTAAGCCGTCCTGAATCTCCAGAAAAGGGCGGCATATAAATTGAACCAATAAATAAACAATAAATAATAAATAAATGCGAAGGCACACAGAACACTGTTACCTTCCCACAAAGTGCTACTTATTTATCTACTCCAGAGATGGAATTCACTTACCTTCCCTACCAGTTCGCAAATGTGAGCACGCATTGCTAGCACATTACATCTGGGCAAGTGGGCAGAGCCTCCCACAGTCGCCACAACTGGTTCGCCCGAACGGATAGAACTGGCTGAATCCCACCACTGATCTACTCTCATTTGCAGTCTTTCAAACTGTTTGGTGGGCAAGAACGATAAGTAGCTTGCCCTGCCAAAATAAGCAGTAGAACTAAACTATACTTTATTTCCCAACTTTTCCTTTTCACATAACTATTTATCCTTAAAGTTGTTGATACTTTCCATTTTTCTTCAACATCACATTTCCTAAAATGTATTGTGTTTGTTTATTTTATCTATGACCGCAACACTGTAATTTAGTACAGAATAAGATAAAGTTTCTTCTCAAAAGGCCAGTTTACCAAGAAGGAAAAACAAATCTCCTATTGAATGTCTGATTTTCAGCATGATGCATCGTTTGCGTAACACGATGCGTAACTATGGATTTGAGAAATTTAAGATTTACAGCCCACAGCGGTGAAGGTTTTGTACAATATTCTAAAACAAAATCAATCAAACTACATTATTGCTTTCTGCAATATGTAGACCTCATCTGGGTGTTATTCATTTTATTGATTGGATCCAGACTTGGGTTGTATGTAAATAGACCCGACTGATGTTAGACCTAAAAATGTGTCTGATTTCAATTCCATTTACTGAAGAATATTTTCTTTAGGAATACCCAGGACTGGTCTAAGAATGAAATCTATTAAATATACCAGCATGTTCTACTATCAGACAAGATTTTGCAACCACTTCAAGCTGAATTTCTCATTAGCTTTGTCTTTGCTTTCTTGCTCGTATCTAGCTTAACAATATAGCTCAACTTCTGTCTGTTTATGTACAGCAACAGCAGATAGATATTGTTCTAACCTGACACAGCCAGCTTGAGAGAATACACATGGAGTGGGGAAGAGACTTATTACAGTATAATAGCAATGTCATCTCTGACATGTTTAGCCGAACCTCTTCATGGAAGCAATACCACATACAAACATTTACATCAGGGGTAAAATACACCTACTTTTGCTACCAGATCAGAAATGTGAGCATGCATGAACCTCCTCCACAAAGGCACAGAGCCTCCACGCATGCGCAGAGGGTCAAAAGTGGGACGTGATGATCAGTGGTGGGTTGTCCCCGGTTCACACCGGTTCTATAAAACCGGCAGTAAAACCGGCAGGAGGCTCCACCCACTGACCCCAATGTCATCAGAACGCTTCTGCGCATGCACAGAAGAGCACGTGTGTGGCCCTGTTGTGAACCGGTAGTAAAGGTAACTAGAATACGCCCCTGGTGATGATGTCCAGGTGGGTGAGCAGAACCTCCGTCCACCGGCCCTACTGCCTTGTGCTAGCCAGATAGATCCGGCTGAATTTCACCCCTGATTTACATACAAGGTGTTTTATACTGGAAAAGCAAATCTTATGTATGAACAGGGAAAGTTTCAAATATCCAAATATTTCTATCCTGAAAAAGCAAAGGTACATATGAACAGCGAAAGTTTCAAGTATCAAATATTAAAAATTTCAAGTATTGCCTAGTCACACAGTTTTAGTTAAATGAATGAAATTAGAGCTATTCCAGAAGATATTGTCTCTCTTGGTTTGGTACTGTACCTTCACTTCATAGTCATGAAAAAAGCAATGCTAATTATTCACACTTTCAACAGGAATACATGATTATCCTTTCTTTTATCGTACAACTCTTCTTTGCTCAACCAAAAGGACAATATTATAACTGAAAGAATATTCAAGAACTGTAAATGCATTGCAGTTTCCTGCTTGTTTCTTAAATGAACCCTCATCACAGTTTACAAAACACGTTGAATCTGAACATAGTCTACACACCATAAATGATGCATTTTGTGCATTCATTTAATAAATCATGTGACGGGCATAATGAAATGTGCAGATCCAGCCAAAGTGCAGAAAAGCTAACATAAGACACTGGAGAAAGACTGACTATCTATGTTGTTTGTCTATATTGCATCCTTTTGCAAAATTCAATGCAGCCTAAGTGTTCTTTAGGTATTAATAGGATTCCCATCCTTGTGAAAGACTCATGTAGTCCTTCTTTCCCACATATTGTCTGGTTTGGTTCTGCAACACAACAAGACAGACACAGATCTCAGAGGATAACTAGAATTGCAGAAAAAATAATGGCTACCAACTAGTCTTCCATTGAGGATCTGTATACTGCATGAGTCAAAAAAAGGGCTGTGAAAATATCTACAGACCCCTCACATCCTGGACATAAATTGTTTCAACTCCTACCCACAAAATGATGCTATAGAGCACTGCACACCAGAACAGCTAGACACAAGGACAGCTGTTTCCTGAACGCCATCACTCTGCTTAACAACTAATTCCCTCAACACTGTCAAACTATTCACTAAGTCTGCACTACTATTAATCTTCTCATCGTTCCCACCACCCATCTCCTTCCAATTATGATTGTATGACTGTAACCTTGTTGCTTGTATCCTTACGATGTATATTGATATTGTTTCCTGATTGCTTATTTGTAACCTATGACTATCAATAAGTGCTACTGTACCTTATGATTCTTGATGAACATATCTTTTCTTTTATGCACTCGGAGAGCATATGCACCTTGTGTGTCCAATCACACTTGGCCAATAAAGAATTCTATTCTATTCTATTCTATTCTATTCTATTCTATTCTATTCTATTCTATTCTATTCTATTCTATTCTATTCTATTCTCACTCCATTCCACTCCACTCCACTCCATATTTCTAAAGCAATGAATGGGAGTTGGGATAATGGAGGGGGGGGGCAGTGAATGCCTTGCTGTTCTCCTTTTTATACACTACCTGAAGATGGTGCTAGAGATGAGAATAAATACTGTAGCTTCTCTTGAATGTTTCCACTTCATTCCAATCAATACTAAACTTACCATATAATGCCTCAGCCAGTAGTTAATGATGAGATGTTATGCATTCATGCTTGAAATTGTGGGTCAGTTTTGATTAAGTCTCTTTCACAGAAAATAACAAATGGCATTCTCATTCCAAACTGCAATGTATTATGCAAGAGTTTAACAGCTAAACTTGTTAGAAGTAATATATGTAATGCTAAGTAACAGAAGCATGCAAAACCAAGGGTGCTTCCTTGAGTTTCAGCTCAATCCTTAGATCAATATTCCCAAACAAATCAGTTTGTTGTGAAAACAAAACAAAACGACGTGATCATTGTCTCTAACCGCAAACTCACTGAAGCCAAAATGATGGGGGCAAAATGGTGACAGCATGCATCTGATCCTTTCCCCCAAAACATAATTCACTGTCTATTCTAGACTAAATCAGTGTCTTAAGAACTGCATCTTCAGGAATGGTTAAAAATGGAATTACTTAATAAAGAATACTGTCATAGACAAAGTAGGTACCAGAAATAATGAGAAAGCTCCTCTATTTATGGTGCCCCACTGGAAAAAAATATGATAAAAAGGATTATATACACTCACGCCTTATTATTTTTGCAATAAATATTAATCTAATGAGCTCGCATGTTATTAAAAGGAGCTGAAAGATTGCAAGGCAGAACATTTGTTTCAGTATTTATAATTACTTTAGGTTTGCCCAGGCGATCTTAGCTGAACATGGTCATTGAAATATTTTAGGTAATTTCCTGTTAATGGTTTAAAGAAAACTTAATGTTGTTCTTTTGCTTTAGGACAGCATCTTTTAATTGCTTGAAATTATCAGCAATGTCTGAAGCATTTTGAGTAAATATGGAGTCAGGTCAATTAACTTTTTCACTCTTCAATATAAAAGCATTCTTACACCATGACCTTGCGCGACTTTATGATGAAGTCCCACTGCTGAGTTTCATAAGTTCTATTTATTACAAAGTAAGTGCTCTTACCATGGCTGTTTTATTTAATTTTCCCTAACCAAATGCAAACTTATTGAAATAAACCCAGTGGCATTTGTTTTAAAAAGTTGAAAGGGGAGGAAAAAAAAAGCTTGCATTTGTTATGCTTATGGTCAGCTCACATGCAAGACTTTTAAAACAATCATTGGATAAAGGGAATTATTTAACTTGGGAATAGTTTTGGAAAGATTTTGCATCAGCTTCAGCTTCTGAATAGTCTTCAAAGGTAGCCCCATCTCAATTTTATTCTAATACTTTGTATCATGGGTGAAATCCAGCAGGTTCTGACAGGTTCTGGAGAACTTTTAGTTGAAATTTTGAGCAGATCGGAGAACCGTTAGTGGAAATTTTAAGTAGTTCAGAGAACCAGCAAATACCACCTCTGACTGGCCCCAGAGTAGGGTGGGAATGGATATTTTGCAATATCCTTTCCCCCAGGAGTGGGGAGGGAATGGAGATTTTGCAGTATCCTTCCCCTGCCACACCCACCAAGCCACGCCCACAGAACTGGTAGTAAAAAAAATAGGATTTCACCACTGCTTTGATGGTGATCGGAACATGACATGACATAAAGGCCACCCTACTCACAGTTACCACTTGTTGGTAAAATACTCATGCGTCCAAAGGAAAAGAATTGCAGATCATCTAGTAGACTGATCAATACCATTTCAGGCCCATGCCCAAATTTGAAGTTTTATTGAACAACCTTCCCTAAAATGTTACAATGGGAAAATCACTATAATTACCCAATATTTGCTCATCACATTTTAACAAGTATTCATAAAAATTAAAGAAGATGCAACAGAGATGATCAAGGAGTTGGAAACTAAATGTCAGAGACTGTGCATGTGTAGGTTTAAGAGAAAAGGATTGATGACTTTTTTTTTAAAAAAAACCTGAGCAGTTGTCCCTTCAAAAAGTCTTGAATCAAACCAGTGGTCGTAAGGTAGAGAAGTCAGTTTCCATTTGAATTCCATGGCGGGAAGTCATGCTAAGAGAGTAGTTTGGAATGGGGATGCTGAATTTGAATTTTCACACCGAGCAGAGGGATGCCCTTGAATGAATGTCTCCTTCAAACTCTGTGTCTGTAAGAGCCTCTGACCATTGAGTCCTGTAGCACAGAATTCCTTCTATTGGATGTTACAAAAATACAATCAACCAAGTTCTTTTAAAATGTTATCTAGAAGCCATATCAGCGGTGAAATCCTCTGAAGTCTGCTACCGGTTCTGTTAGTCTGCTACTGAGTGCATGTGAGGCATACCCACACAGCGCTAAAAAGGAACATTTTGAAGCCTTCCGAGTCTGCAAAGGTAAGTAGAACAGCCGGGGGGGGAGGGGGGAGAGAATCCGCTGTGCCACATGATTTAGATTAGCTAGAAAACAGGAAATTCTAGCTAATATAAATCACATGTCACAGCTGATCGTCACCCGGCTGATCGTCACCCAGCTGATCGTCACCCAGCTGATCATCCCAGCTTTAGACATAATTCTTACTAGCTAGCCATTTTAAAAACTGGCAAGTTTCAGTCAATAATAGGAACAATTTTACAAATCAACTAGGCACTATCAGTTTCTGAGTGTAGCCAGACAAATATTGACAAGTCCATCTGATTTTATCTTCTCTGTGTTTGTCATCCTCATTAGTGTTGCATAGTTTGTCATTATGTTAGAATTCAGGGATAAAGGAATCCTAAAGTATTTCTTTTGTCTTGTGAACTGATTAGAACTGCAAACAATCTTAGATAGAATCTAGGGATTTATCATTTAAACAATGCAGGCTTATCCCATTGATTTAGGAGCATGAGAATGACAAAAAAAAATGAATGTTAAAAGTAAGAAGTGGACAAAAGATTAATGAAATGCTAGTATGTGTCATACAATAAGAAGGAAGGAAGGAAGGAAGGAAGGAAGGAAGGAAGGAAGGAAGGAAGGAAGGAAGGAGTAGATGGTTTCTTAAAGCTCAGAGTTTTCAGAGTTCTAACGTATGTTTTTATCTTTGTCTGCAATTGTGTCTGATATAAATGTTGCTTGTAATTAGTGTCATGTACAGTAATATATTTTTATGTGATAAAAATGCATGCATGTTTCTGCCTTTTTTCCTTAAATAATTGCAGCTAACTGTAAATGGATTTTTAAAACACTTAATCAAATTTCTGGGTAAAGAAAATGACTGTGTGAATCTTTTCTGTTTCCCTCAGAGAAGTAGACAATCATCAACAATTATTCAAGAATAGGTCTTGCTCTTAGAAGAGATACTAGCACTTTTATTGAAAAAACTGAATGGGATGAGTTTATGTCTTCCCTTTGGGTTTAATTAATGATTGAAGATTGAAATTATCAAATACTTACACACTTTTCTCAGCCAATATGCATTTAACTAAGAGCAAGAACTTCAGACTCTGGTCATAAGCATGCATCCAAAATTCTCTTCTGCTTTAAAAGAAATTCAGAAAGAAATTACTTTTCCTCAGATTGACAGAAACCTGATAAAAAATATGCAGGAAATTGCTCTGTGTGGCAGGAAAAAAATGCTATTATATTTGTCAGAGAAAGAAAAGTGGGAAGCACTTTCTGATATAATCTTGACTCTCATACAACAAATTGGACAGACAGACTTTATTCCAGATTCTAAATTCCCAATTTTGTCATAACTACAAATTGGTGACCAAATATCCCTTATTTTCCTACATAGTGTTCATACACAAAATTTAACTTTTCTCTCCAAGCAGAAATGAAGATAACACAGGGCATTGTGCTACCAAGAACAATCAAGTTAAAATATCATATTGAGCACTATTTGTTGGGGAAAAAATCCACTAGTACAAAAGTATTTAGTTTACATAACATAATGGTTATGTTCATACGCAAAAATTAAATAATTAAATAAGAACGCAAACCTTCCTTGGATCCATAGTCTTTGGTTCATTAAAGTTACCTGGGGAAAAAAATCTCCTATTCTCACTTTATCAGAAATACACTCATTTGACTGCTGAAAACATAGGAGAATCTAAATTTGGTATTGCAGTCACTGCTATTTTAAATACCATTAAATAGCACCCATTTGCATCAATGATAACTTGTACATCAGTTGGAAATCCTTTTTGAACTGAAATGGCCACACCTTTAGTTTTCATCAAATTTATAAATTTCACACCCATAGACTAAATCTGACCAGACTGAGGACTCTAGTATCTTCATCTGCAATAAAAAATCCTTCCCTTTTTATGACCCTGTAATCCCTTAATTCGAGGTAGAGTCAGGGTGACTGGATGGAGCTGAGAATTTACTGGCCAGCTGCCCTTCCTGATGCCTACCCGGAGTACCCAAGTGGGAGGCAAATGTCTTTGCCTCCCACTTGGCCACCACACCATTCAGTATCTGTATCTATGATATATTCTTTGAATCATTACAAAGGGAGTTGTCTTCACCCTTCTGTCACACAAGTTATTGTCATAGTTTTAGGCAGCGTAACTAGTATTCTGAGATAAACCTAGGAGTAAAACATAGCACGCAGCACACAGAGCCTTTTATATAAATAACAGTGGTTTATCTACAGTGAAATATTTACAAACTTATCCATAGTTAAATACCTTTACAGCTACTGATACAGAGCAATGATACACACGATGAGAGAACAGAAAGTACAATGCACGAGGAGAAGGCTTGAGGAGAAGGTTTGAGGAGAAGGGGAAACACCATCTAATGGCTTCCCTTATATAGGCAGCTTCTGACCCAGTTTCTTAAAGTGATAGTAACTCTGATGCTTCATTCCATTGAATCAGCTTCCGGCTGCTTCCGCTTACAGCTTCCCATCAGCTTACAGCTATTAACTCTTTACACCCTGACAGATATACTGGGCTGAGTTCAGTGGTGGTATTCAGCCAGTTCTATCCAGTTCAGGAGAACCGGTGGTGCCAGCGGGAGGCTCCCCCCCCCCCGCCTGGGGATAATCACATCCATTTTTTATGCTCTGTGCATGCGCAGAAGGTCCTGTGCATGTGCAGTGGTGGCACATACTGTCCTGCCCCAGCTACGGACCGCAAAGAACGCAGCACACACAAACTCTATACAAAGCTTATTTTACTCAAATAACTTAGTCTTTATCAATCAAAGGCTGTTAATAAACTGTCTTAACAGCCTCCCAGAATTCTAAGATAAGCTAATTGGCAGAAAGCCCAGAAGCAATTTTGCAGAGAATCCAGACACGAAGGAGAGTGAACTAAAGTTGTTCTCTACAGCTTGTTGCAAGTGGCATTCCTTCTTAAATAGGCTAAGGGAGTGGCCAATTAGCCCGAAATCTTACTCTCGAGGAGACCTCCTCTTGAGGAACTGCTCCTGCCTTTTGGCAGCTCTGCGCGCCTGTGCATTGAGAAGAAGCTCCTCCTCTTTGTCCTCTTCACTTAAAGGAGTTTCTGGAGGTTCTGAAGGCCCTGGCTAAATCCCTGCCTCTGGCACCACATCTTCTCCAGCTTCCTCACTGTCCGACTCGAGCGCCAGCTGCACAGGCTGATGGCACAGCACCACACCAGCCTCCTTGTTGTCAGAATCAGCTACAATCTGCACAGGCCGCTGACGGGCCACAACACATACGGTCACATTTGCGAACCAGTAGCGAAGGTAAGTGAATGCCACCTGTGGCTGAGTTGGTTCATACTGCTTTGGAATGAGCCCCTTGCCTCCTGGGAATCCACATCCTTTCCATGTTCAACCACATTATCAAAGTTCCGGCTATGGGAGGTACAAATTCTATGTTAAATAAATAAGAAAAAATTATTCTGCTCCCTGTCCAGTGATGTCACAGCATTATTATATAATGCTCTACAAAGCACAAAATGAATATATTTTTAAAAATGTGTTCTTGGCCACAGATAGGTTGCTCAGGATCTCTAGAGGAAGCACATGTTGGCTTATATAGGGCTGGGACTACCGTATCCCGAATCAAGGAAGCTTAACATTTATGGCTGCCTACCTCTCCCATCCCATTTATCAAAATTCACCACCCTTCTCAAACCATGAAGGGTGACCATAATCTATTGGCAGCAATTGGGGTGGGTGATTTTTTTAAAGAGTCAAAACATGATTATGTTGTTCCATGTGTGTTTATATAGCAATAGCACTTAGACTACCATACCACAGCACTCTCAAATCAGTTTACAGAGTCAGCATGTTGCCCTCAATAATCTGGGTCCTCCAACTTCGGAAGGATGGAAGATTGAGTCAACTTTGAGCCAGTTAGAATCGAACTCCCGCAGTGGGAACATAGAGTTAGCCTGCAATACTGCATTCTGTGCACAGGGACTCTTTATGGACTGGACTCAAATGTGCTTTCTTTACAGTAAAGGGAGAACAATGGGATAAGGGGAGGTGGGGGTTCTGTTGATTGATGCACCACAAGACTTTGCTTAGCTAAACCTTCAGTCTGCGGTAATGTAGATTCCCAAATCTGATCTATATACATTGCATTTGAAAGCAAAATCAATCTCAGTCTCACATTGCCATCCTTAAGGGCAGGATAAATTTCAATAGAAGGCTTATCCCATCTTTGCTGAAGTCAGTGGCATCATCAATAATGCAACTTTTTTGTGTTGTTACAGAGAGCTGAAGCAATTTCTGCTCCAGGAGACACTTCTTTTTCTTCTGTTTGATTGGTTACTATTTGATCTCTTCAATAATAAAGAGATTTCTGTTGCTGCATTTCCCAGAAACATTGAATCATCACCTGTATAACATCAACAAATGAAAAAGATGAATTGCTTTATTGCTTGCTATCCCCACTTTTTCATTGACTATGTATCAGCCAGGGAGCATTTTAATCAAGGAGTAAACATGTTCTAAAGTCTTCTGCACCCCACTGTTATTCTCCTGATTCTCTTCTTCTGAAGAGAAACATTGTTAGATATATAAACCAAGTGATGTTCAAACTAAAAAGCTCCATATAGCAGTACATTTTCCAACTCAATTTAAATATAATGAGGAACAGTTGAAGATGATTATGTTAATTTGGTCCACCTCTAGCATATACAAAGATTAGAAAACAAAGAAATAACAACCAATAATCATAGACAACTTGGGCGCAATCCCAAACCATCTAGAGCACCAGCATTGACTAAATCACCACCAGACAATTGGATAAGGCAGATTTACTTAGAACAGATTATACCCTGCAAAGAGGCCTTTAACATCACCAAACAACCTGTTTCTAACTCAGATCTTTCAGAAGGACTCAAGAGGTGGATTAAAAAAATGTGAAGTTCAATATTATAAACATATGGTTGATAATGTGCAATGAACCATCATCATAATAAAAACACTGTTTCCTTATTTCCTTCCATTTTGACTACGGACTCTAACCAACAGGGTAGAACAATAGCATGGATTTGAGTATTTCCCTGTCTTATCAGTGCAAAAGTCAAATACCATCACTGAAGAATAATTGCCTCTACAAAGTAAGTCAAGTATGTTCTACATATGCTTTCATGTTTACTCTTTTTAAAGCATTAAGAAACCTTTGTTTACACTAGGGTGGTCATTCATAGGTAAACTGTTACCCTATAGAATACCCACATAATTATCTATCTTTATGTAAACATTCTGTCAACTTTTAATGCATTCTTAGTAGGGGAATAAGGGACATATTGGCTCAGTGGCTAAGATGCTGAGTTTGTCGATCAAAAGGTCAGCAGTTCAGCGGTTCAAATCCCTAGTGCTGCGTAGCAGGGTGAATTCCTGTTACTTGTCCCAACTTCTGCCAACCTAGCAATTCGAAAGCATGTAAAAATGCAAGTAGGAAAAATAGGAATCACTTTTGGTGGGAAGGTAACAGCGTTCTGTGCATCTTCGGCATTTAGTCATGCCAGCCACATGACCACAGAGACATCTTTGGACAGTGCTGGCTCTTCAGCTTTGAAATGGAGATGACAACCACCCCCAGAGTCAGGAATGACTAACACATATGTGCGAGGGGAACCTTTACCTTTAGTAGGGGAATATTCTGATTCACATGCTATCCAGATTTTTAAAATTTTAATTCAGCACAGTGTTCAGTCTATTTTGTTCAGAAGTAATGAGAAAAATTATGTGAACATGCAGTCGTTCCATCGTGTATTTATTTTATTTTATTTTATTTTATTTTTGTATTTTTCCAAGTATGCTAACAGGTTTTGATTAAGCACAGAAAAAAAAAATAATGGTTTTCTATAGCAGTATGTTAGGGATCACCTAAGTCGAGTAATGACTTACATGATTTATGTTTCAATTTATGTAAGTTAATATAAGTTCGAAGGAGTATACCATATGTGCAATTTTGCTTTCAATCAAGTAGAAATCATCAGTGATTTACTGTATTTATGTAAATTGGCAAAACCGGCACATGCCCAATGATAGGCAGATAATCAGAAATCTGAACCATATTTAATGCAAATTAAACGTAGGATTCTTCTGCATCTTTAAATTTTAAAACAAGATAGGTTGGATGTGATAGTTAAGATGCTGAACTGGGCAAGTATGTCCTAGTACTCACAACACAGTACGTCCTAGTACTCACAACACAGGAAACTCACCAGGTGATGCTACATAGTATGAGCAGTCTATTTCAGTCCAGTCTCCTTCACAGGTTGTTATAGAGGACATTCTATTGGAAGTTTCTTGAGATCCTACAAAAAGGAACAAGATAAAAAGATAGGATAGAAATCTATCAAAGGAACACACAAACAAGTCACTGTTCTTATATGAAGTTTTGTATCTATCAGAAAAGTAAAGGTTTCCCCTGTCCAGTCATTTCTGACTCTAAGGTTGGTGCTCATCTCCATTTCTTAGCAGCGTTGTCCAAAGACACTTCTATAGTCATGTGGCTGGCATGACTATACACCAAGGCCAGGGAGGGCTGCTGGGGGTTCGCAGGGGTTCAGGAGAACCTCTAGCTAAGATTCTGTGCAGTTTGGAGAACTCCCAAATCCCACTCCTGCCTGGCCCTGCCCACCCCACCCCATCCCACCCTTCTCAGGAGTCCCCACATGGCCTGTTTTGGATGCAGGTGAGTGCAGGGCATGTGCGGAGGCTCGGGGAGTGTGAAAAATGGGCCTACCAGAAGTTCAAGAAGGCATGAACTTCAGAGGGCATCCAGAACCTGGGAAGGCTGTTTTCATCCTCCCGGAGGCTCAAAGAAAGCCTCCGGAGCCTGGGGAGGGCAACCGCCACCATCATGGTGCAGGAGGCCGACTAGGCCATGTCCACCATGGCCATGCCCACCCAGCAACCAAGCAGAGAACCCCTTGGTAAAATTTTTGAAGCCCACCCCTGACCAAGGCGCATAGAACACCAAAGGGATACCTATTTATCTACTTGCATTTGCATGGAAGGGTTGCAGGAGTTTGGGCAAGTTACAGGAGCTCACCCCATTGCACGACCCTTGGGTCTTGAACCCGAGCTGTCAGACAAGCTCAGTGTCTTTAACATCGTGCTCCTTCTATCTATCAGAATACTGGACTAATATATCCACACTAATATATTAGTTCTCCGTGTGATAAAGAATTCTTAGTTATTTTCATCACTAACTCCTGTTAGTCCATTCCAGCTCAACCATTTTCTTTTTGCTTCATGCAAAACCTTAGTACGCCAGTTCATACTAAATAACTTATGACAAGAACATGCACATTGTTTTCCAACCAGTGTTTTCATCATGCTATGAGCTTCACAACTTATTTAGTTGTTTGCATGCTTTTGTTTATGACATGTTCATTATTTTCTTTTAATTACCTTTAGAAAGGTAATCAAAACAACAACATTTTGGAGGCTCCAATGTTGTAGTAAGCAAAAGACACTAGATGTGATTCAAAACAAAGTAATTTGGTATGATTTCAGCACTTGTAACAATGGCATGCCATTCTGCTTTTAATATAATGATGACATATTTGCATAATCACAGTGATCTATGGGCTGTAATTGAATTCAATTACAGTTGAATTGAAACTTCAAATACAATTCTATAAGGCTGGGTACATTATTCTTGGAATGTAAGTGTCATTTAACTTGAATTGATTATTTGACCAGAGAAGTTTTATTTTAACTTTATCATGGCTGTTTTGGAAATGCTTATTTAATTCTCAGCTTGGATGCTTTACACTGCCCTTATCATGAATTCAATATTGTCAGCAATCAGTAATCCTAAAGAATTTGGTAGCATCTGACAATCCCACTTCATAGGCTAGGCTGAGAATTCAGCTTTGTGGGAAGTCTAAAACTACTTTTATTGACCCTTGCTATAACAACACAATCTCAAAAGTCTCTATCTCCCACAGTTTCTTATAGTTCAATAAATTAGTAAATTACTGAATTTATTCATTAGGGAGAATCTGTCTGAGTTGGTTCCAAATGTTATCATGACATTGTAGGTTTCTGTATTATTATTTTTTTTACCCCTTGTTGCCTTGACAATGGAGCTTGCATATCTCCATCAAGGTCATCTATCTTGCTGTCTACTTTGATGCATGTAATAATTGCATTTCATACATCTCAAAGATAAGAACTGGATCTGAGTGGTCATATTACCTTTATGAAAGAGCTGAAATTTCATAGTCTGGAAAGCTAATGCAGTATTTTTTTTTCTATCTCTCTTTCTCACTCACTTACTCTCTTTCTTACAAACACAAACATATAAAAACGTGGGTGCAATAAAATTCAATGATGCTTCAAGGCATACTTTACACCATCATGTGTTAAAGCAAGCTATTTTTATTTTATAATTCCGTAGGTCGGAGTCCTCTGTGTAAATCTAATTTTCTGACTAAATGCAGACGATGAAAAAAAAATTGATAATGTCCACCAATATGTATATGAACTGGAAATTCAGTTACACGCCTGATGTTCAGCTGTTCTTTTTAAGGTACCTGGGGGTGGTAGTGTATATGTGTGTGTATGTGTATATAATTTATGGCTATCTTCACACAAATTAAGTCATAGTTTCCTTAATTATGAATCCTAGAAAACTTTTAATTTAATTTAATTTAATTAATTAATTATGAATTATGAATTGATAATTATGATTTAAGAATTATTTAATTATGAAATCCTAGATAACTTGTCAATCAAAAAGTCGGCAGTTCAGGGGTTCAAATCTCTAGTCCCACGTAACAGGGTGAGCTCCCGTGACTTGCCCCAGCTTCTGCCAACCTAGCAGTTTGAAAGCACGTAAAAAATGCAAATAGAAAAATAGGGACCACCTTTGGTGGGAAGGTAACAGCGTTCCGTGCGCCTTTGATATTTAGTCATGCCGTCCACATGACCACAGAGGCGTCTTCGGACAGTGCTATCTCTTCAGCTTTGAAACAGAGATGAGCACTACTCCCTAGAGTCGGGAACAACTAGCACATATATGGAAGGGGAACCTTTACCTTAGAATCTAGTCAACTAATGGTCAGCGCTAAATTGGCACTATATCAAAGGAATTCAAGAGGGGTTGGACTTAGACTGCTTGTGGGATACAGTGACTCTAGACTGATTACTCTCTTGACTCCACCCCACCCCCAGATTCTGCCTGTTCTTCTCCTACAAAAGCAATGTTGTTGATATTGTTGTTGATGTTGTTGTTTTACATAAAAAGGGTTATTAGTGTAGAACTACAGATAACTTTTAGGAAATTCTGGAAATGTTTATACGTATTTAACTTAAAACCAAAAACTTTTCAAACAAAAACTTACATACATTTATTGTGTGATCTAATATATTGCTGCTAGGTGTTGTAGAAATTGAAGAATGGCAAGGAGAAAAACAATGGAATGAAAGTGTGATGGCAATTTGTAATGATATCCAGACTTATCTTTGAAGGTGAACCATGATTTGACATAGACTATACCAGATGGACAGATGGAAGACATGATTGACTGCTGCAGTTAGTCATCAAAGCAGATAAATGGGGTTATTACTTATGAGTTGCACTAGCTGAGCTTCTAACCAAAAGATTAATCACAAGAAGAAAGCTTTGCCCTGCAAAGGAATCATGTAAGTTTCCAGCTAGAAACTCATCCATGGGAGAGAGATGGAGAACAAAGCCCTGTGAGATATTGGTTTATCTAGCTTTGTATAGAATAGTAAAATTCACAATGAGATATAAGTGTGTTTAATTGAGCCTAAGCATAGTATGCAACACCAGCTGGTTTTATTTTCTGCCAGAGGTATCATGTTCAGTTTGTTACTTAACTTGCATATTGCTTTTATTTTGTAATAAAAGTCAGAAGCAAAGAAGAGGCTTTTATTACCACCACCAACATCAAGGAAAAATATTTACAAAAGTTTCATATTTTTTTTCTGAAATTTAACCCTATTTCTTGATTTATTTTAAGCATATCCTTCCTCTTGAACTTCCACCAATGAAAGTTGCCAGTTCTTTTATAGGCAGTTCTTAACTATGGCTAGAATTGAGCCTAGAATTAAGGTCATAAGTCATGCTGGTTGTTAATTGCGTTATTGTGTGGCTGTCATTAAGTGAGCCTATTATCTGCAATGGACATTTTATGTTAGAAACAAGAAGTAAAGACAGATTTCTGGTAAACAAAATGTCATAAATTGCAGTCTGTGACTATGGGATGCTGCAAATAGCCATAAAGATCATGTGAAGGAAGCCTTAGACCAGGGGTGAAATGTCTCTGTTTGGACCGGATCACCTGATCCGGTAGCGATGAAGGAGGGTGGTCTGGAGAACCGGTAGGAAAAATCCCCGCCCCCCATGCCCAGCTGAGCCATGCAATCATCAGAGGCTTTTTATTTTATTTTTAAAAACATTTTTTCTACAACCTCTTCAGCCAAAAAAATGCTTTTAAAAGTACAACAAAAGCCTCTGTTAATTCCACAGTTCAGCTGGGATCATCAGAGGCTTTTAAAAGCATATTTCCTACAACCTCTTCGGCTGAAAAAATGTTTTTAAAACTAAAAAAAAAGCCTCTGATGATCGCACAATTTAGCTGGGATCATCTGAGGCTTTTAAAAGCATTTTTTCTACAACCTCTTCAGCTGAAGAGGTTGTAGGAAAAAATATTTTTAAAAGTAAAAAAAAAAAAGTTGGCCACACCCACCCAGTCACATTACCCCCCACTACCACCACCAAGCCACACCAACAGAACCAGTAGTAACAAATTTTTACCACTGTGATTAGACCTTACATACAATTTGGGTAGTATGTAGGGGAATGCTCAAAATAACTTTGAATGGTCGCTAAACAAGTGGTCCTAAGTTGAGGACTATCTGCATTGCCTTCTCACTCTTGATCAAACTTTTTTCTCTTGATGACCAAGACCAACATCATAATTACAAAGAGATGCATCAGCCACCATTTCAATATATGTGTTATCATTTTACTGTCTTCCTGTTATTACAGAATGCTTTGAAAAATGTAAGAATATGCCCACCCATATTCACTGAGTTCATGTTCATGCAAAAGAGCCTGGATAGCTCAGCAGACTAATGCAATGTGCATTGTGATTAACTCCAGCTGTCTGCAATTACTGTAAGTTCGAATCTCACCAGGCTCGAGGTTGTCTCAGCCTTCCATCCTTTCTAAGGTAGGTAAAATGAGGACCCAGTTTGTGGGGGCAATAAGCTGACTTTGTATAAAATATACAAAAGTATGAAGGCTATTGCTTAACGCATTGTAAGCCGCCCTGAGTCTTCGGAGAAGGGCGGCATATAAATCAAATCAAATCAAATAAAAATAGGATCTTCCTTTTCAGACAAAAGACCTAGTTACCACTGTACTTTGTATCTTTAGCAGTCAATGAGATACACAACAGAAGCATCTCATTGACCCATGTTCTTACCCAGGTTCCTTAGCAACGGGCAGGGCTGGGCTTCAAAAATTTTAGCAAGGGGTTCTCTGCTCGGTTGCTGGGTGGATGTGGTCATGGTGGGCATGGCCTAGTTGGCCTCCTGCACCATGGTGGGGGGAGGGGCATTTTTGCCCTTCCCAGGCTTTGGAGGCTTTCCTTGAGTCGGCAGGAGGGTGAAAACGGAGGCTTCGGAGGCCCTCTGGGGGCCGGAAATGTTTCCAGCCTTCCCGAATTTCCAATAGGCCTGTTTTTCACCTTCCCCGAATCTCCGCGTGCACCCTGCGCATACTTGCATCCAAAACAGGCCGTGTTGGGACTCCTGGGAGGGGCGGGGCAGGGTGGGGCGGGCCAGCCAGGAGTGGGATTTGGGGGTTCTCCGAACTGCACAGAATCTTAGCTAGAGGTTCTCCTGAACCCCTGTGAACTCCCAGCAGCCCAGCCCTGGCAACAGGTATCCAGAGCTGTTGCAATTTAAAGATCACACATAATACCCTCTAAGTTGTTCTTTTGCATTTCTCATTTTGCATGACATTTTATGTAGGTTTTTTTTTAAAATAGCCTTATATTTTTTCCCAGCCATGCTTTTTTTTTCTCAAGTAAATGTTTTGGACCTTGTTTTCCTAAAAATACTTCCTTCATTTTTGTATTGATTTGCTTGTAAGCCTGCATCACAATATTTGGTGAACTATTTAGCCCTTTGTTTAGAAGCACAATATTCAACAACTTTACCTTAAAAATGCTAACAGAACAAAAGTCCTACCTTCCTGTAGTTGACAGTCATATTGAACGATGACAAATTACACCTGAATGAGCCATTACAATTTCATTTTCAGAGACAGGGCTTTTATAATTAACTGTCACCATATCACCAGAGGTTCTGATGGTCACAGGCTTAGATAGCTTTAAAGAGGGATTCAAGGATAGAGCTATCAATAGCCATTAGCCATGATAGCTAAATGGTGCCGTCATTTCAGAGGGCATTATAAGAGGAGATGCCTGAATCTCTGAGAGACAAATGACAAAGGAGAGAGAGTCGTTCTGCATCCTGTCTGTAGCTATGCATCTGGGAAAACAACATGCTGGGTCCTATCCTTTCTCTCTCTCTTTTTTTCTTCTGATGAGATACATGTCAATGTTTAACATAAAATCCCTCCAGGAATTTAACCAAATGGTGAATGCTGCTGATTTTAGAAAGCTTTGGAACGAGAGACAAACAAATTAATAGGATTTGTGTGGCTCTCAACCCAACACCAATAGCCTATCAAAGTTGCATACTGTATGACAATACTGGACTTAGTCACTTCAATATGAAGGTGAAGGTAGAGGTGAAATCCAGCAGGTTCTGACAGGTTCTGGAGAATCGGTAGTGGAAATTTTGAGTAGTTCAGAGAACTGGCAAATGCCACCTCTGGCTGGCCCCGGAGTGGGATGGGAATGGAGATTTTGCAATATTCTTCCCCCAGGAGTGGGGAGGGAATGGAGATTTTGCAGCATCCTTCCCCTGGAGTGTGGTGGGAATGGAGATTTTGCAGTATCTTTCCCCTGCCATGCTCACCAAGCCACACCACACCCACCAAGCCACACTCAGAGAACCGGTAGTAAAAAAAATTGGATTTCACCACTGGGTGAAGGGGTTGTGTCTTTATTTCTTTAAGGAATGAAATCTCTGCTTGTTAAAAGCTAGCGTGCCATTCCCATCATGTGTTGCTTTCTGTATACTGGAATACTGAGTGAAAATGAAGAAACCTGTCAACTCTGAAGCTGGCCTGAGAGATGCCAGTTTTGGGGCTTCAGTGTTGTCACACTGGAGCTGAGGGGGGAATAGAGATAGAGGGGGCTGTAGTCAAAACAAAATATTTTCTCTTGGGAACCAAGGACATTCTTGGAGAGAGGTGGAGTAATGTTACCAGGCAACAGGAAGGAAGGAAGGGAGGGAGGGAAATAAATCATTAAATCAGGCAGAACAATTAACCAAAAGAAAAAGGGGAAAAAGGATCCCTTGCATTTGCCATCTACCATTGGCAAATGTTAATTGAAATATTTTTAAATAAACTTGATGGGAGCAACAGTTAATCACAATTGATTGCAAGATGATTGATCAATTATGTTCCATCAAATCATCTTTAACTCATAACATCTCCATAGATAAGCAATGTTGATTTTTTTGTTATTATTATTTTTCTCAATGTTTGGATTTTTCCCCCTTTAGAATGATAACATATTTCCATTTTAAAAAAAATATCTTGCTATGCCTTCATTAAATATCACAAAAGCTATACAACCCCCATCCCCATTTTATTATTTGAGTTTTTGGGGTTTTTTGCTAAGTCTTACACAGAGAGCTAAGTTGCTTAGCTAACACCCTTTTTTTTTAAGGAGAACCAGCTAGCAAGGTATAGTAAGTCGAAGCAGAGCAGTGGTAGGTTCCTCGCCGTTCAGCCCGGTTCCGCTGAGCAGGTAGTGGTGATGATATGATGTCACTGAACCGGTTTTGCGCCCCCCTGCCGCCCCCCCCCGGGTTATTCTTATCTTTTATTTGGCCCCAGCCCCAATCTATTGCTGCCTCCTAAGTGCCAGCTGATGGCTAGAGGGAAAAAATTGTTTAAACTCTTGCCATGAGGCATCAAAGGGCCACCCTACAGCTGATCAGTGGTAAAAGAAAACAAATGAGTAGACCAGTGCCTGCAAAAATAAATGGGTAGACCAGTGCCTGCAAAAATATATGAGTAAATCAGTGCCTGCAAAAATAAATGGGTAGACCCAGTAGTGGGATTCTACTTCAGTTAAGTAGTTAAGTAGTTTGGAGAACCAGTTGTTAAAAGAAATCTCCTTTTGTTTTTTTTCCACTTTACAGGGTTAATCCTGTAAGGATTAATTAAAACATTTGGTGCTGTTTCCTAGCCTAATCTTTATTACAGAAACTGCCTCTCAGGCAGTATGCCTAGACTTACTTTCACTTCCAGTTCCGGAGGCTATTTTTTTGCTTGACTTTCTTAAAGGGGAAGGGTTGTTTTAAGCTTTTTACATCGCTGTTGGGAGGAAATACTCCCCTGTTGGAGTTCTTCCAGCCAGGATGCTATCATCAGCACTTTGAAGAAATAATTGAATCTTTTTGTGCATATGGACTACTCAGAGGGCTGAAAAAGTTATTTTTGACTGGTCCTTGCACTTTTGACCAGTCCTCAGACTTACGACTGTCCTCACATTTTACGTTTTTCGCCCTATCTTGTCACCATGGTGAAGAGAAGCAGTTGTGAAATGAGTGACACGGTTGTTAAGAAGGCTACAATGGGCATAAATGATAACCAGTCATAAGTGCAAAGACCGGTCAAAAGTGCAAGGACCTGTCAGAAATCATTTTTTTTAGCCCTCTGGGTAGTCCTTTTGTGCATATGGACTACTCAGAGGGCTGAAAAAGTTATTTTTGACTAGTCCTCACACTTTTGACTAGTCCTCAAACTTACGACTGTCCTCACATTTTACGCTTTTTGCGCTATCTTGTCACCATGGTGAAGAGAAGCAGTTGTGAAATGAGTGACATGGTTGTTAAGAATGCTGCACGGGCATAAATGTGAGGATGGTCATAAGTGTGAGGACCAGTCAAAAGTATGAGGACCTGTCAGAAATGACTTTTTTCAGCCCTCTGAGTAGTCCCTATACATATAGCCATGGTCACCCGGTCACATGACCAGCTAGCTACGCCCACAGAACTGGTAGTAAAAAAAATTAGAACCCACCCCTGAAGCAGAGGTATATAGATCTGTGCTGAACGTATTTGGCTTCAGGGAATAAGTTGCATCCTTTCAACAGAGCAGACATTAAAGCTGAAAGAAAATCCAAATTTAAAGCTATCTGGGTTGGTGGCAAGGAAAACCTGTCAATGTCCATGAGTCAGATTATTTTTTACATATTAAATGTTATGAGGCATTTCCAGCTTGATTCATCAATGTAGTTATTATTTGGATCTACAATTTTGCTTTAGGCATCAACCTGGCTTATAAGGAGGCTTTTTTTTTAAAAAAAAATGAATTCTTAAAAGTGGTGAAGGTAGGAGAAAGTGTCTGTTTGGTCATTAGAAATTAAAGAACAGCAGGGGGGAAATCCCAGTTTTGGTATCAATGTAAATGGAAGCTTTTCCAAACTTTTTAAAAAGTGCTATTTCATTTAACTTAACAAGCATGTCTACATTTGCAAGTTTCTAATACTGTACATGGCTCAAATTACACATTTCAAGAAGCTTAGCTCCAGAGTTATAATATGCAACAAGACAGGTGAATTTCTAAGGCAACAGAGACAAGAAATAGGTAACAAATACATTGGCAGTTGAATATTTAAGAGCTCCTAATAAATATGTAACCCAAAAACATTCAGAGCTCACTTGTCTGGGGAAAAAAAAAATAGACTACCTCAGTTCCATTGTATATGGGAAGTGGCTTCTTTGAAATAGTGGGTAAATAACATATCAGGAAGATCTGTTCATGGGCACAATAGAGTCAGCCTTCAGGGTTCATTGACCTTGTTTCAGGTTGAGAGAAGAATTATCCGAAAATCAAGATCATATGAAGTTTTAATATCACTTGGAAAGACCACCAGTTGAAGGAATTGGATACGTTTAGTTTAATGAAAAGAAGTACTAGGGGTGATATGATAACAGCATTCCAATATCTAAGAGGTTGCCACAAAGAGGTTCTTCAAAGCACCTGAAAGTAGGACAAGAAGCAATGGATGGAAATTAATCAAGGAGAGAAGCAACCCAGAACTAAGGAGTGATAGTTAGAACCAGGGGTGAAATAAAGCAGGTTCTAGAGAACTGGTAGCGGAAATTTTGAGTAGTTTGGAGAACCAGCAAATGTCACCTCTGGCTGGCCCCAGAGTGGCATGGTAATAGAGATTTTGCAATATCCTTCTCCCAGGAGTGGGGAGGAAATGGGGATTTTTGCAGTATCCTTCCCCTGTCACACCCACCAAGCCATACCACGCCGATGAAGCAACACCCATAGAATTGATAGTAAAAAAAATTGGATTTCGCCACTGGTTAGAACAATTAATCAGTGGAATAACTTGACTCCAGAAGTTGTGGGTGCTCCAACCCCAAACGTTTTTAAGAAGAGACTGGACAACCATTTGCCTGAAATGATATGCCTGAGCTGGGGATTGGACTAGAAGACTTCCAATGTCCTTTCCAACTCTGTTATTCTGTTAAGTCCTAAGATAGCTTGTTATACATCCATGATTCATTAGGACCAGAGTGGTTATGTTCAAACAAATCAGAGGCTAAATAAAATTATTATTTTTTCCCCTACTACCCCACCTGAATGCAAATTCAGGCAGCAAATGTTGTAAGTACCAACAAGCTTTGCTGAGTAAAGAAAAGCTAACTGCTTCTCTAATGGCCAGGATCAAAGGACAAGACATTTAAAATGAATAAGCTTTGCTCTTAGAAGATTATGTTTGATGATCTCATTTGTTTTGATCTCTAGATAGCATTTTGTATAAATCCTAGAGCCCTTCCCACAGACCTGCTAATCCATTTATCCATATCTTTGTTCACTTTGATACAACTTCTTTCATAGAGGGAGAAAAATGGATATGCAAGACACAAAATTGCAGAATAACATTTTCCATCAAGCAATGATCCTCCTTCCACATTGTTTCAAAATTCTGGCTGAATCTGAAGGAGGCGGGGAATGAAATCAATTAATCCAAAGGAAATAAACATTGCATAAGGATATTATATCGATAAAAAAATATGACAAATGTCCAAACAGACATCATGTGAATGCAGTCTGAAGGCAGATGGCAACCTGTTCTGCAATGGAGTAGATAAACATGCAATCTTCTGCTTCGCCTGGATTTTAATTGGTTTGAGTGAGCCAATTTTTCTTTTAAAAATATCATGTCCCAGAGGCAGCCACCTGATTTGCTGCTGGCCAATAAATCATGAACAATATCTATGTGGCTGAAAATGCATACACTATGATGGGTATACTAAGCTATTATTATCCTGAGATTATTAGTCCTTTTGCCACCAATAGCCTCCCACCGACCAGTTCGTTCTCACAGGGAGGGACTACTCAGGGTACTGTCAGTCAAATTGTGCCAACTGGCGACTCCCAGGGGGAGGGCCTTCTCTGTAAGGGCTCCAACCCTTTGGAATGAACTGCCCCCTGATATACGAAACATCCCTAATCTCCGTGCTTTCCGCTGTGCCCTCAAAACCCTGATGTTTAATCAGGCAGGGCTAAGCACGTTAACTGGGAATGATTAAAATATTATATAATTCTGGGTTTTATTTATTTGGGCTAAACTATGCTATAATTTTAATTATCAATTTTATGATGTTTATGTATCTTTTATTTTTTTCTTGACTGTACACCGTCTTGAGTCCTGCGGGAGAAAGGCAGTATAGAAATATAATAAATAAATAAACAAATAAATAAATAAATTATCATTTCATTTGAAAGTATTAACATTGTATGGGTGCTTCCACGTTGTTTAGAAAGATGAAATTAGAAGCACATATTGGGCAAACTCTGTGCTACTTTGCTGTGTCTGTATGTGCACAAATTTAGCATATTATCAAACCTCAACTAATTTGAGTTTACTATGCATTGAGCTACAGTTGTTATTAAGTCTTAGCATAAGGCTTCTTGCTTATTGGTAGAGAAAGAGAACAAATAACAATTCTATATTCCCAACTGGATATCATGAAGTGCATTACAACGAGACAATATTTTAACACAAAGCAAGCTTAAAGTTGCTATTTGATGTTCTTGAAGTCAAAGATGTATTATTAATTGGAATATTCTAGGAAACTGTTTTAAGTCTAATATGCCAAATGTTGACTGAAATAGCTAGTAAGCCAACTTGCAAAGTTTTCCACTGTCATTAAGAAATCCAGCACGGGCTCATAAAAAAAGGATATAAGGTAATAGCAAAAGACATGCCTATGCTTGTTAAAGAAAATGTCCAAATAGTTATGTTGGAGTACCATAGGCAAAGGTCTCACTTTTTATTTTATTTTAATTAGAATCAGTCAGAGAAATTATCCTCTGGTTTTCTAGCATTTTCATCTAATTAAATGAAATAAATTTTCCTAGAAGTTCCTTGCACTTCTTTTAATGATGAGATGGCCAAAAGTATCTTGAATGTGTTAAGGCCCTGAATCTTATAGACACGGATTCTATAGTAATCTCTTTATTTTACTGGTCTCTTGATGTTCTCATGTTTCAGAAAAGTTCCAAGCATATCCTATCAGACCTATTGTATAATGGAATGAAGAGAAGAGGACTCTGCCTAGGAAACAATTGGAGAAGAGAGACAGGAGACCCCAGGGACTTACTGACCAGAGAGATAAAATTAGGATTGGACTGCCATTTGTCAGAAATGGTGTAGGGTCTCCTGCTTGGGTGGGAGGTTGGATCAAATGACCTACAAGGTCCCTTCCAACTCTATTAATCTGTATTTAGGAAGGAACCCTTAACTTCTCCCTTTTTAGAAAGACAGAAATACAGTCACAAAGTTGAATATCCTTCTTTACAGGAAGAAGAAGAGGAAACATTTCTAACTGTTGAAAAGCTTTTTCTCTTTCTTGTGAGTTTTGGTGTGTTATTTCGAGTTACCCTGTACCTGCAAGATTGAAAAGTTAATAATTTAAGATCGGAGAACTCCCCTATGCTCCTTGCTTGCCTTGACATTTTTATGCCTGCATCAGAGTTTGATATGTGCAGCAAAGTTCAACAACATGCAATAAAAACCCCTCAACAATCTTGAAACAAAAGCATTTGCTACTGACTTCGAGAAGCTGATGAAGAAATACAATACACTAATCCAAATTATTTAATTTATGGATAACATGTAAGACAATTGGTTTGCATGGAATAGTTCATTTGGACTCCAATGCAGCTAGGCAATTCTCTTAAATTTCCAAAATAATATTATTTATTTTTATTTATTTATTTAATTAATTTTTATACCGCCCTTCTCCTGAAGGACTCAGGGCAGTGAACAGTCAGAATAACATACATATAATTTGAAATAAAATTAATTTAAAATAATTAAGCTGATTTGGCTCATCAATTAAGATCCTCTGCGTAGAGTTTAGATAAACTGAAAATTTATGCCAGTCCGGCTTGGTGAAATAGAAAGGTCTTCAAGGCACAACGGAAAGTACGGAGATCTGGGATAATTCATATCCCTGGGGGTATCCTGTTCCATAGAGCAGTTGCCCCCACAGAGAAGGCTCTCCTCCTGGGAAACATCGGCCGACATTGCTTTACATTGAATGATGCCAGGGTTATCATTCAAAATCATCATTAAAATTGAGATGCCATGCAAAATAAATTCCAGGGATTACTATGCTATCTTTACTCAAAAATCCAACCACATGGAAGGAAGGAAACGTGTCTGAGAACAATTTGAAATATAAGATAACATAAATGGGATGTTGAAGACCATTCAGATATTTTATTTTCCATATCTTATTTTAATTAGGTCTGTTTAGATGTTTAGATGTTCTTTTCTGGCATTTTCTTGCCACCATAATTCAAATAAGAACCCAGAAGTACAGTCTGAGTGATAATAAGTACTCATATCTGACTGAAAATCCCAATAAAAAAGACAAAACCGCTGGAATTCTTTGCATTACAGTTTGTTGTTTAAATCAAACAGTTTCCTATAAATTGACAACTAACAATTATTTCTTAAAATGTCCATAGAAAAGTTTCATAAGTAATATGCTTTTAGAAAACAAGAATGCTTATGAGGAAAAGTACATTTAAACATGTTTCTTCAGAAATGCTCTTAGTGGTTCCCTAATTTGGTAAGAAAAAAAATTATCCAGGCACTTAGAAGTTAGATTCTGGGAACTAACTGAGTGAAAGTGTTCCTGAATAAGTCTAGCCGTCATCATCAATCATTCTGAGTCTATTTTTAAAACCATATGACAAGAATGTATTGACAGACTTTACAAAACGCATTACATCATAATTAATGGTTTAAATTATAAATTAGTTTAAAACTTATTTGGTTATGGATTACCACATTTTGTGAACTCAAACATTGGGTTTGTGAACCAGTAATTATAATTGTGGTTTGATTGGGTTCTGTAAAATGATGCACTTAAGATGACTGTGATAGGATGAAGAGCTGGCGTGGCGAGTAAGGAGGGTCTTTGTAATTTTACTCCAAACAAAAAGAATGCTTGAGATCAACAACAAATGCATGAGACAGTTGTGCTTCATGAGGGGACGGCAAAAAAGTAGTCTGCATATTTAGAGAGCTGAGAGATGACAGTTTATCTGTCTTGCTCAAACAGCTGGCGGGAGAATTCTGGGAGTTGAAGTCCACAAGTCTTAAAGCTGTCAAGTATGAAGACCTCTGCTTTAAAAGGACACCATTTCCTTTTTTAATCATTTTTGGAAATTGCTTGTTTACTGCTTTTCAGCTGTTAGAAACTTTTGAATTGACAGGTTTTACAGCACTTTCCTTCTTTACTGTATTCTCATTTTCCTTTTTTCCCCCTGCACCTTCTTTTTTTCTTTTTATTGTTTTTTTAGATTGTTTCTTTATTGCTGTATTTGTAATTTTTAACTAAATTGCCATACAAAAGAATTGTAGCTTGATCAATTAACCCTAGTTAAACAAACTGCAACTTATTTGATTGTAACTGTAGCTATAATGTTCTAGAAGAAAGCTGCAGTTTGATTAACCATGGTTTATTCAGTAAGCTACAATTAGGAAAATTGTAGTCTGTAATGCTGAGAAGCGAGAGCAGGTTGCATACTTAAAAACAAAATAAAATCCACATCTTCTCTTAAATCTACAACTGAAATTATCTGCATGTTCACGTGCTTGCCTTTAGCCAAATGGAATCCCAAAACGTTTCAGAACAGATTCTTTAATAATGTCCTTCATAACCAATTAATAATTTAAATGCAATTTTTACTTCTCTTTTTGAAATGTTCTTATTTCAAACATAGTTCCCTAGCAATGAAAACGTTTTATGAAATAAATAAAAAAATAAAATAAATTCCCAACAGGAAAAAAAAAAGTAGGGGGGATTAAATGGAGGGACCAGGACAAGAGTTATGAAAGCAGAATCAAACATTTGAAATTGACCGTTTCTAAAAATACTTCTGTAAATGTCCCTTTGTGTAAACCCTTTAATGATTAAATATTAGATTACCCTTTTGTGATATTTTCCAAGCATTAATTTTTATTTAATTGAAACAATATTAGCAGCTCGGTAACATTTACAAAAATGGTTGTTGTAAGGTCAAATGCTGTGTGTATTCACAAGCACATGTTTAATCAGCCAAAACAGAGAAGAAAAAAAATCTTCAGCTGTTACCCAACCTGCTTATTGCCCCTATATGAAGACTGGGGTTTTTGCATTTTGCAAGTTGCTTTACAAATGTCCAAGAGGAATTACAGGTGTTTTCTGATTCATATTAAGTACTTTCCCATTACTGCATAGGACAGAATAACAACTTAGTGATCAAGAACCCTTTGCAACCAAAGAAAGAAAGAAAAAATATCCTCTGTTTACTTCGTGACACATTCTTGCTCCTTTTTGAAAACTACAAGTCATCTTGGCACAAATATTCACGTAGCATAGAAGAGTCCAAGGAGTGATGGTGAACTTGTGACACCTCTGTCAAAAGGTGACACGCCACAACATTTTCGGTCACACGCTAGCATTCACCAACTCCCAACAACTATTCTGAAAGCATGCCCCATTCTCGCATGATTTTGAAAGGCTGCAGGGGCCGTGTGAGAAAAAAAGGCTGTCCTTTTGTATAGCCTACAGACCAGGGGTGAAATGCTCCCGGTTCGGACCAGATCACCCAATCCAGTAGAGATGGAGGCGGGAGGTTCGGAGAACCAGTAGCAAAAATCCCTTCCCCCCCCCCATGCCAGCTGAGCCGCGCAATCATCAGAGGCTTTTTTAAAATTATTTTTAAAAGCATTTTTTCTACAACCTCTTTGGCTAAAAAAATGGTTTTAAAAGTTAAAAAAAAAAGCCTCTGATGATCGCGTGGCTCAGCTGGGATCATCAGAGCCTTTTAAAAGCATTTTTTCTACAACCTCTTTGGCTGAAAAGGTTGTAGAAAAAATGTTTTTAAAAGAAAAAAAAGCCTCTGACGATCAGGCAACTCAGCTGGGATTGTCAGAGGCTTTTAAAAGCATTTTTTTTAACAACTGAAGAGGTTGTAGAAAGAAGGACACAAGTTCATGTCCACTCAGCTTGTATTTTGTGTTATGGTTCGTTTTTGCCAATGTTAGACAATTTTTTTGATATGCCAAGCCCAGATCTGGTCTTGATAGGTAGATAGGTAGATGATATATTAATAGATGGATAGGTGGGTGGATGGATATAGATGATCAGGAACATTTGTGAGCTCACAGAAGACAAAAATTAAGTTAACAGTCAGAACACACAGTAGTTCTAATGACTGTCTTTTCTCAGAAGAGGTCTTTTAAAAGCTGGCAACATTTGTTAATCATTTATCCTACCAGCTATAGATTCTGCTGTTAAAATGCTGGCAGTAGAAATTAGAGATATCTATCTACTGAGTCCTCAGAGCTATATCTATATCATCTATATCTATCTATATCTATATCTATTTAATCATATGCTCAAAAATAAATAGAAGATCTACATTCTACAAAAATAAGAGCTGCTCTTCAAATGGGATGTTTGAGCCGAGGTGGCGCAGTGGTTAGAGTGCAGCACTGCAGGCTACTTCAGCTGACTGCTAGTTGCACTCTGGCAGTTTGAATCTCGCCTTCCATCCTTCTGAGGTGGGTAAAATGAAGACCCAGATTGTTGGGGGCAATAGGTTGACTCTGTAAACCGCTTAGATAAGGCTATAAAAGCACTATGAAGCGGTATGGAAGTCTAAGTGCTATTTCTATATTTGGATTTTTTCCCCAATTCTGAATTATCTTCAGAATCATACTAAACTCCTCACTATACAAGGGAAAGTATCTTGGGAAAGCTCCATTCTAAATCCTTGAAGATAAAATGTCAGGCAATGTAGGCTACAGTGGACCATCTGTGGCTCCCCAATCCAAACAACCCCAAACAAGACTGCCAAAAATAAAAGATGATGGCAACTATAGCTCAGCAAAATCTGGGATGCCATTAGTTCCTCACACCTGGTGTAAGCATTATAGAACTTGACAAGCCAATGATTGAGTTAGGTGCATAAAAGGCTGGAGCAGTTTATATTACATCAACAGGACACAAATGAAGAGAGTGATAAATGAAACTCGTTGGGGGTTGGTTGTGTCTGGTAGGGTAATACATTTTTCAACAGGTTTAATGATGCATACATAAGACTTTAAAATAAATAGGGATAAGGTTAAGGATAAACATTAGCCAGTTATTTGAATACTTTTCTCATTATTCAACTAAAAATATCCACACGGATAGTTCCTTAATGGCCTTCCCTTAGCATCGTTTCTAGAATAAATTTGAGGAAAAATATGGTGCAAAACCCAAAGCCACCTCAGTTCATTTTATTGTTTACCTTACAAGGAACACTGTCAATTAAAATAATTTAATTTACAAAGGATGTTATTGCTATTATTTTTTAATCTATTAAATATGTTCCTTACTATTTTCTTATGATGAAAACCCATGGTTCTACCCAGTGGTGAAATCCATTTTTTTTTTTTTACTACTGATTCTGTGAGCATGGCTTGGTAGGCATGGCAGGGGAAGGATACTGCAAAACTCTATTTCCACCCCACTCCTGGGGGAAGGATATTGAAAAATCTCCATTCCCATCCTACTCTGAGGCCAGTCAGAGGTGGTATTTGACAGTTCTCTGAACTACTCAAAATTTCTGCTACCGGTTCTCCAGAACCTGTAAGAACCTGCAAGATTTCACCCCTGTTCTACCCTGTATTTTACATTTACTTTAAGAAGAACTAATTCATATTGGCAATTACTATTCAATGTTTTGGGCCACAGAAGTACACAGATCCAATACAGAACTTGAACTTGTTGTTTCAAACAAAACAAATTTAATTTCATCCATGGTGGGAAGAATTTTAATTAAGATCACAATATCAGGAATGGAAGTGGTTAATTACAAAGCTAACCTTTCATGCCATACTATTTTCTCAATCAAAATCTTCTCAAAGCTGGCCATTATCAATGATATATATGAGAAGACAAAATGCTACTGGAAAACAAATATACTCTTTGTTATACTACTTTTCTCTTCACAAGTTCCATTCTTTCAACACACTCTTTTTTCCCTCCTTCTAATGCATTTCTCTCTCTCCATTCTTTCTTACTAATCCATAGACTTTCTCCTAGTGGAAATACGAGCCAGCAGTATGCTGCAGCTGACAAAAGAGTTATACCATTTTATAATGCCTTGGTAAGACCACACTTGGAATATTGCATTCAGTGTTGGTTACTACAATATAAAAAAGATATTGAAACTCTAGAAAGACTGCAGAGAAGAGCAACAAAAATGATTAAGGGACTGGAGGTTAAAAAAATATGAAGAACAGTTGCAGAAATTGAGTATATCCAGTTTAATGAAAAGAAAAACCAGGGGTGGCATGATAGCAGTGTTCCAATATCTAAGGAGCTGCAATAAAGAGGAGGTCAACGTATTTTCCAAAGCACCCAAAGGCAGGACAAGAAGCAATGGATGGAATTACTCAAGGAGAGAACCAACCTAGAACCAAGGAGAAATTTCCTGACAGTTAGAACAATTAATCAGTGGAACAACTTACCTCCGGAAGTTGTGGGTGCTCTAACTTCTGAGGTTTTTAAGAAGATATTGGGCAACCATTTGTCTGAAATTGTATAAAGTTTCCTGCTTCTAATCTAACCCCCTAATACTTCCAAGGTCCCTTCCGACTCCGTTATTCTGTTCTTTTATGGGGAGGACAGACTGAATGTGCCTCTGTGGTCCTTGGCCCTGGATCTCCCCATAATAGCACAATCACACAATATTTATTCTATAAGAGAAACGATGGCCACTCTCACAAAGTACTTTACAAGGCCTATTGTTTCAGTGCCACTTCTTAGAGTTCCTTGATCATTCTGCTCACTCTGCAGAATCAAAAAAATTATGCAATTGTATGTTCCATTATTAACAAGCAATTATGAACACTTGAGTAATCGGCAGCAGGTCAACATGCCATCTAAGAAGTGGGACAAAATACAAGTTACAATTATTCAAATATATATACATATATATATATATATACGTATACGTATACGTATACGTATACGTATACGTATACGTATACGTATATGTATATGTATATGTATATAGGTCTTTGGTTATTCGGGTCTTCTCCCGGGTAAAATTGGAAGTGTCTTGGCGACGTTTTGATGAACTCTCATTCGTCATCTTCAGGCTGGTGTTCTCGGCTTCGAAGCCGAGAACACCAGCCTGAAGATGACGAATGAGACTTCGTCAAAACGTCACCAAGACACTTCCAATTTTATGCAGGAGAAGACCCGAATAACCAAAGACCTACATACAAACACCTGTGAAAACCTTGCAGGCAGCGGGTCACAAAAGAGACTGGCCTACCCCTATCATTTATTCCCATATGAAAATCCCCCAAAGATGGCAACTCTGGAACTGAGATATCACACATCGAAATATACATATTGAATAAGGAATTTACCAAATAACTCTATTCTTGGAAATACTAAAGGTGTTGTAGTCCGCCAGTGGCCAGCAGAGCTTGCAGCAGATTTGGACAGTGAGGATTTTGGGGAGGAATGTGGGCCAGTTCTGGGTCTGGGGAAGGCTCGGATGAGGGCTCTGAGTCGGAGGCAGAGAGGGGGCCAAGGCCATCTGGTAGTTCTTTGCTGCCTCCAAAGTGTCTGGAGTTTGACATCAGTGAGGCAGAAGAACAGTGTGAGCCTGTACCTAGTGTGTGCATGCGCAGAGCTGCCAGGAGACAGAAACATTTAAGGAAACAGGGTGGACTTGGGAGTAAGGCTTGGAGATGATTGGCCCCTCCCATAAGATATAAAAGAGAAGCCAACAGGACATGAACTTTTGCTGGAAGCAATTAGTTCATCTGGTCGGTAAAAGCTCTGGAAAAGCTCTGTTTGACTCTGTGCTAAATTTGGCCTTGCCTTGCATGTGGCAATTAGTTCTCTGGCAGCATTCCAAGGGAGATAAGGTGGGTGTTTGTAAATACTCCCCTGAAAGGCTGTTTGAGAAGCCTTTCGGACTGGGAATGACAATAATTCACAGCAGTTTGAATTAAAGAGGTTTGCCGGGATTAAGTTTGTGCTGTTAACTCTGTAAGGAAGCCTAGGTCAGAACAAAAGGAATGAAAGGAGACTGTACTTCAGATGCTAGCCAACTAATGTAAACTCTCATTCAATCCATATATCTTTCATTCAGCTGAGATTGACGGGGAAAGCCCATCCCCACAAGCAGAAAGGGTGCAGTTTTCTTGATGGTCAACAGCAACAAATCTCTCTCTCTCCCCCCAACCAACCCTGCTAGCATTATTTTCAACATCTCACTGAGTTTGCAGCAGTCACATTGAATGTGCTGAGCTTCCCAGGAAAGTTGATTTCGTTACTACAACTTAATACGCTACCAGATGTTTGGCCCCATTGGAACTCCACACATCGGCAGTGTGACAATGTGTTTGAAAGATCCAATTTAAAAAAAAAAAGGAGGGGAGAATTTAATTAGGCAGAAAGATATTAATTAATAACATCCAGTTGAGAAAACAGGCAGATATATCCCATACTATCATAATATTTTTCTGACAGCGAAGAGCATATGGGCTCTACAGGGCCTTTGCACTAACTACATATGAGTCAGCACGTGACATGTTTTATTCCTAGATAAATAAAATAGGGTGTATAACCTTCGTTAAAAGAAATCAGAAAAATTTAACCTTCAATAGCTGATTGCTTGTTTAGGTTGTGCTCAGCCACGTGAATACTATCAGTATCAATTTCTAATACAGAGTTGCCTTGTAATTACATTTTGTAATATACTGTAGTTCCTTTTTTGGCTAGACTCCCCCCCTCCCCCTTCATATAATTTGGATAAGCAGCTTGAATCTATGGGAAAGCAATTCCCAGTGGAATTGGGAATTCCAAATGCTAAATAAAAAAGAGCCAAAAATGCAGTCTATTTTCTAATCGTTGTCAGTTTCATATCTGTGTTCATTTTGACCAGGATTCAGGGGTGAAATCCAGCAGGTTCTGACAGGTTCTGGAGAACCGGTAGCAGAAATCTTGAGTAGTTCAGAGAACCGGGAATTACCAACTCTGGCTGGTCGCAGAGTGGGGAGGAAATGGGGATTTTGCAGTATCCTTCCCCTGCCACACCCACCAAGCCATGCCCACAGAACCAGTAGTAAAAAAAAAATTGGATTTCACCATTGCCAGGATTCATGCTAATGTGAGACCCAACTACATACACATCAATACAGTATATAAGCATGTACAAGCCTTTATTAAACAAGTACTTGAATTCACATTCCTGAAATCATTTAACCAAACCATAGGTTACTTGAAGATTAAATTAAAGGGCCTGGTGGCTCAACAGACTAAAGCATTGTGATTAACACCAGCTGTCTGCAATTACTGTAAGTTCGAATCTCACCAGGCTCAAGGTTGACTCAGCCTTCCATCCTTTCTAAAGTAGGTAAAATGAGGACCCAGTCTGTGGGGGCAATAAGCTGACTTTGTATAAATATACAAAAGTATGAAGGCTATTGCTTAATGCATTGTAAGCCGCCCTGAGTCTCTGGAGAAGACTTAGGGCACAGCGGCATATAAATCAAATTAAAAAAAAATCAGCTTGGAAGGATCAATGTCCTCAAAGTGTCTTTAATTATCAGGAGAAAGAGAACTGTTAGAAACAGTGACAGGTTTTTCTTTCATGTTAGCTTTTCCTTGGTCCTTAACTGGCGACATAAGGAAAGAAAAATAAATCCTGCTACCCTGTTTACTAATCATTCCTAAAAATATGTTTAAGAGCAACAGAAAGAAGAAGGAATCATGTTTACATCCCTTGAGTCTTCTCACAAGATTACATTTAAGATCTGGCACACTCAGCTATCGGAAAGACTGGATAGGCAATTGGGAAAATCTTCCAGATTTCCTACTGGCTATCAATTCCAGAAGTTCAAGATCCAATACATATAATTAAACACTCACAAGGAAGGATTTAGGCCAGGGGTGTCAAACTCAAGTCGTCACAGTGGTGTCACATGATGTATCGGGATTTTTTTCCTCTTCACTAAACCGGGCATGGGCAGCAGGTGATGCATCTGGTCCATGGGCCGTGAGTTTGACAGCCCTGCTTTAGTCCATCAATCCCATCTTCTGCCATCAGAGCAGAAATCCAAATTAAAACATGCCAAACAAACATCTACCCAGTTTTTACCTTAAGAAATCCAATGAAACTTGACTACACCTCAGTAGGAAACTTCGCTCTAAAAGGCTTTTAAGGTTAAGATCTTTTTTTAAAAAAAAAACATTTAGTGTAAATCTGCTTTCTTTTCACTTAAGAACTTTGTTCAATTCAAGACATTATAGATTGCTTTTTCAAAGTGCTATGATAGCCACTTTTCTACCCTCACTTTTTCAAGGCTAAGCACAACACAGTTCTGTTGGTGTGTCTTGATGGAAACTTGTTCCCGGGCCTCTGACAACCCTTTCTCTCAATCTTTATTCCTCTTCCAGAATGTTTTATTTTATTTTTAATATATGGAACTCAGAACTGGAGAAGTTATTCAAGATGAGATATAACCAATGGAAAAGAGGACAGTAACCATCTTAATTACAGTCATCCACAGATGAATTGTTGTACACACACAATCAGTCAGTCAATCAAATCTATATAGACTTTTAGCTGAAAACTAAATGAAGGCACTAAAAATGAAGGCATGAATGCTGCAGTAGAATGAACAATTCAACGAAGCTCGGTTGAAGAGCTTAACTACTCCGAAAGCGCAAATGCAATCACCTAAAGACCTATTATAGTATTTATCCTCTAAGACTGCAACTGGTAGAACTAAGAAGTAGGTCAACAGTAAAGGCCTGTGCTTCTTCAGTATGGTGAGATGGCTAAGGTATTTGACAGGTCTGGAAAAAGAAAACGGAAAATCCTCCAGGATAGATGATGACTGATAGCTTAGCTCAGGGGTCAGCAACCCATAGCTCTGGAGCCGCATGTGGCTCTTTCATCCCTCTGCTGCAGCTCCCTGTTGCTGGTCAGCTCCACAATTGATAGGGCTTTCGGTTAGGACAGGTAGAGGAAAAAGGATGCCGCACTAGCAGGAGATTCTATCGTGGTGGAACTGACTTGCAGTCAGCAGAGGAAAAAGGACATAGTGCTAGGAGGAGACTCTCTGGTGGAAGAACTGAACTTCTGGTTGGATCCAGAATTGAATGGGGACTTCCAGTTAGGACCTTTCTGGCTCTTTGAGTGTTTACTTCTGGCTTAGGTGAATTTATGTGATGCCCCCTTTGCTTAAAAATTTAGCATTAGGTGACCTTCCAAAGGAAGCCAGGTGACTTTCTCTGCCAACTGGTCACAATTGAATACAACTGGAGACACAGCATTGCAGGTGATTGGATTAAATTCTGTTTATTTGACTGAGAGGTGTTTTTTTTTAATTGTATGAAAATTTGATCAGTATGGCCACTTTATGTGTAAAGATAATACTAAGGAATTTTTATTATTATTATCTTTATTCATTAAACATGAAATTCAGTCAACTGAACATTCAAAAATACATCACAAATACCACGGACTGGTGCTAATGGTTGATACGGGTTGCTGCCAGCATCCTAGGTATCAACCAAGTACCTTCTTAAGATGTACAATGTTCCAAATAGCACAGTTTTTTGCAGTTCTGCTGGTGTTATTGCAGGAAGCTGCAATTTGTTGATGTATCTTATAAAATTCTTGGACATTGTACCAAGTGCCCTGATGACAATGGGTATCACTGTTACATGTTTCATTCATTCATTCATTCTTCTTCATCATCATCATCATCATCATCATTATTTGAAAAGGATGGGACCAACGTCTCCCATCTTTCTCTGATTTTCTTTCTGCCTAGCACTAGACTTCAATCAGTTTTTAAGTCTTTCAAATTAATTGTATGCATCATTTAAATAAGTGGAACCCTGAGTAACACAGTTTTTGAGTTAATTATTCTAAATCATTCCATAACTTTTATATAACATCATAAATGTGGTCTTTATTTGCTTCTGGGGAAACAGTTAAATTTTGCATGCATTCAGAACCAAGCAAAGTACCAAGTAATTAAAGCTTTCAGCGCTTTCTGATAAGCTAAAGCGTGACACAATAATTAAGCTTTCAAAAAAAAGCATTATTATTATTATTATTATTATTATTATTATTATTATTATTATTATTATTTTAAAAAGAGCTCTAAGATGTGAATGCCTATTAAGGTTAGGTAAAATATTCATGTACATAAAATATACGATACATTGTTTATGTATTTTTAAAAATGTTAATTTTAAAAGCCTGATGAAATAGAACTTGAGAAAATACCCAGTTTAATGCTATCTATGTAGCACGGTTGATAAAAGAAAGTATTCTCCATACAATTCTTTTTTTTTTTTCCATTTCACTGTAGAGTTTTATTTATTCCTCTTAAATAGGAGCACCGCTAAGAGTAGAATCAAGAATTCTTTTAATACAGAGACAACATCTCCATTATTCAGGAAATTCTTTTTTGTATTTTACTTTTAGCCTAAGGTGCAATGGGCAAAACTGCACCACAAAAATGCTCCAAATGTCTATTTTTTAAAGCTAGATCACTCCCCTCCTTTCCCAGCATGGAAAAGGATTGCTCCTAAAATAGGCTGGCTTAGAGACCAAGCCAGCCTATTTTAGGGATGATTTGGGCCAGTTGGTGGACAGTTTGGTGACTCTTAGCTCATTATTTCCAATACCAATGACTTTTGCCCACCACACCCATCCCATATCTTGGGATTCCATACACAAAAAGAGGAGAAGGTCAAAGAACACAAGATAGACCCAGAAGGAGATGGAGCGGGAACATCGACGGCATACTACAATAGTTTCAAATAACAATGGTTGAGGCACCAGAATAGTACGAAACAGAACTTTGTATCCCCCTTGACACCCGAAGGGGTTAAAGAGGAAATAAAGAAGAGGAGAATTTTGAATCCTTCACCAAATCAAACCACTGAAATGCCTTCCCATCTGTCTGAGCAAAGAACACAATTCTACAAATGGCAATGCCCTCTTTTATAGGCAGATCATTTTGGTTACTATTAACTGAATATAAATTCATTTAATTGTTCTGACTTTGCTCTTTGAACATGCAGCTTCTGACAGGTATGTATGTATGTATGTATGTATGGATGGATGGATGGATGGATGCATGGATGGATGATGTATATATAGCATCCCTCTCTCTCTCTCTCTCTCTCTCTCTCTCTCTCTCTCTCTCTCACACACACATATAGTTCAGGTGTGTCAAACTTGATTTCATTGAGGGCTGCATCAGGGTTGTGTTTGACCTCAGGGGCCAGGATAGGTGTGGCCAAGGTGGGCATGGCCAGCTCGACATCACTCATATTGGGGGCATCTGTGGTGATCCAAGTGCTCTGCTAGGGAAAACTGGCTCACAAGCTCTGTTTTCAGCTGCAACAGCCTCCTGAAACCCTCTGCCAGGGAAAATGGAGCTCAGGAGGGCCGCTCACGGCCCTTCTGAGCTCCATTTTCGCTGGCAGAGGCACTGTGGGCCATTTCTTTGCTGTTTCCAGGTCAGATCTAAACACCTCACGGACCGTATCTAGCCCCTGGGCCTTGAATTTGACACCCCTGACATAGATACACACACACACACACACACACACACACAACCATAGAGAGGCATGCTGAGGGAAATCTCCAACTAGAACTGGCAAATGTTCAGTCTGACAAACTGTAAACGCTGCTTTTTGCCTATGTTGACTCTATTTCCTTCCTTTGCGCAAGTTGGCTCCAGTTCAAACTCCCTTTCCCCTTTGATTAGATGTGGTAAATAAACGTCGTGCTAACAATACTCTCCATGTATTTAACAACGTGCCTGTTTTCTCCTATTAAGCATCAAAATGTAGTGTCAACTTTTCAAAGGATTCTGCGGTTTGCCTCGAAGCCTTTTGCTGGTTATAAGCTGTACGTTGGCCTGAATGTTTTTCCTCCATACTTTTGAAGCATTAAAGCCTAAAGTCTAATATTACCTAATTCCGTTTGTGGGTTTTGTACATACATAAGGGCAATTACATGAAGTCAGCTATTTCGTTGTCATTTCATCCGAACATGCTGATGTAATGAAATCAAGGAGCAGAAAAGAAGGAATCTACTGCTGATAAACTATATGACATTGTCTGAGGCGGAGAGAGAGAGTTGTTTTTCCCCTCATGCACAATTATGTTATCAATATCACTTTTATCATGATGGTAATTACCCATTAATCAAAGGAATATCATTGCAAAAGGTTGTTTGCTCCAACATTCATTGCAATATGGGGTTGACCTTTGCTGCTTGCAATGTTTTAACCGGTTGGCCATTTCCACCCCCCCTTTTTTTTCTCACCAATTAGCAAAAGAGAAAAAAGCAGAGTTGTAAACACGGAAGTGGGTGGGGTGAGATGGGGAAGAAAAGTATCATCTATTTACTGAATACTGAAAAGGTCACAACAATACAGTCTCCGGCTCTAATTCTTTGCATGTATAAGGCATTAAAATTCTGATGCCTCATTCAAGGTTGTAATGAGAACATAACACAAATGCGAACCTATTATTTTGACAGTGATTGTAATGAGAATTCGAAATAATATAAACATAATGAAACTGCAAGGGCCTATGTGTTGTTCTATTTCTTCCCTTTAATGCATTTCAGAAACTCACTTTTAATTTTTCTTTTCAAGAGGAAAATGTAATTGGAATATGAGACAGCATCAGACCTGTTCCCCAAGTAATCAAGGCAGACACCAACATGGAGATAAAAGATTTAATGTCTCACAGGGGGACATGCTTGAAGAGATTTTAAGTTGTGGCTCTCTCATTTCAAGGTGGCAGGGATATCTGAAAGTTGAGTAGCCATTAAATGTTATTGAGAGGGGAAATGTACAAGTACTGGATTGGGTGAAATGCAAAACATATTACATATATCAACATAAACAACGATGTTAAGGTTTAGTAGAATTTACTGGTTTGAGCAGTATTAGCACATGTAGTATTAATGTATAGTATAGCATCAGTGGTGAAATTCAAAAATTTTCCCTACCGGTTCTGTGGGCGTGGCTTGGCTTGGCTGGCGGTCATGTGACTGGATGGGTGTGGCTTGGTGGTCATGTGAAACCAACTATCACACTTTACACAAAAACAACACAAAAACTACACAACTGACTCACACATAATGCAAAAGCACTGGACTTCATACCAAATGGCCCGTGCAACAAGCAGGAATCTCAAAGAGTCACAGAGAGCTCAAAAACAAACTATCACACAAAAATACCAGTTCGGGCAATAGGTAGTAAAAAAAAATGCTTTAAAAAGTAAAAAAAAAAAAAAATTCTGGCCATCGCACAGCGCAGCTGATTGTTACAGCTGATTTTCGGAAAACTTTTAAAACTTTTTTTTAGTATTTTTTTTACTATCTATTGCCCAAACTGGTAGTAAAAAAATACTAAAAAAAAAGGTAAATAAAAAAGTTCAGACAATTAGCTGTACCGCGGGATTGTTGGAACTTTTTTTTTCCTTTTTAAAGCATTTTTTTTCACTACCGGTTTGGGCAAACCACCCTGAACCGGTAGCATTTCCCTCTGTATAGCATTCAGTATAACATAAGCACTAGAGGTTTTCTGAAGAAACCAGAGCAAGTGCAGAAGAGGAGAGCCAGTTTGGTCTAAAGCACCAGGCTCGAATATGGGAGACTATGAGTTCAAGTCCTGTCTTAGCCATGAAAGCTGACTGGGTGACTTTGGGCTAGTCTCTCTCTCTCTCTCTCTCTCTCTCTCTCTCTCTCTCTCTCTCTCTCTCTCTCTCTCTCTCTCTCTCTCTCTCTCTCTCTCTCTCTCTCTCTCTCTCTCTCCAGCCAACTTATCTCACAGGGTTGTGGTTGTAGGGAAAATAGGAGGAAGAAGTCGGGTCTGGATATGTTTTCCACCTTGAGTTATTCATAAAAATAATAAAGGTGGGATATAAACAAAGAAATATCTGCTTGTCAGGCCCTGAGGTGCTCATTAGAATGTTCCCAGATCTCCTCAGGCCAAAATTGTAGCTTAAGGGGTTAAGGAGCAAAATATTGGCTTTATGCATCATAAAACCTTATTGGTGTAGAGGTGGGATAGAAATTGGGATGTGCTTCATGTGCTTAATAGTTTGACCATGTGTATCTCCCACCACCCCTTGCCAGTGGTAACAGAAGCTGGTGCACAGAGGAGTTGAAATCCAAACATCTAAAGATATTTAAGTTTTTTAATGGACACCAGGTTTCCTTCCTATAAACAATCCTGAGGTAGATGGAGTGACTCTACAAAAGATTGGGCAGTAAAAAAATAATAATTAAAAGGCAGTAAATAGGGAAGGCAAGCAGTTTTGGGAGCTTCCTCCATATTGTGTATGTGTGTGCATTCAGTTTGTTTCGTATCACATTTGTCACTGATTTCACATTTGTCACCTATCTGAACACTTTGATGCATAATTTGCAGGACTGAACTTTTCTTATCATGCAAATCTAAAAATTGCCAGGCTTTAATAAAAATTCTAACATCCAAATACTTTTATTGTTCACTGACAGGTATCAATGTGTCTTATTTTTCCAAATTAAAAGTGAGATGGGAAGGAGGAGCTATGACCACAATGTACCCTAATACATTGCTGTTGTACTACATTGATTGTTTTGTTTATACTATTTATTTCAGTTACTGAATGAAGTTCTTCGCAATTAAAACATGGTAAGGATTTATTACTATTGGGCTCACTGATTTGAAAAAAAAACATATAAGAAATACATTAAGATATAGCTGATATTCACATTTGTGCAATTAAGTGGCTTGGTTCCTTCTACATAAAGAATTTCTATTTAAATTAAGGCATGGCAGAATGACACCTTCTGTGCATTTCAGGTTATTGCATGCACTTAAGGAAAGTAAGTAAACGAAAAGCTCCATTGAACACCTGTTGGTATCATGGAAACACTGCCTAAAGATATGAAAAGAAGGGGAAGACTGGTTCCATGGATGCTCTTGAACAGATATTTCTCTTGAAATAACTCAAACTGCAATGCATTTGCAAAAAGCGATGTGCAAAGTGATGTACTTATCACCAGACAGATCAGCAGAAACTGTATCCACTAGAAAGCTGTTTCTTGACATATCTTCATTAAATTAGAGCAAGAGCTTCCAAACTTGACATCCTTAAGACTTGTGGACTTCAACCGCCAGAATTCCTCAGCATGCCATGCTGAGAATTCTAGGAATTGAAGTCCACAAGTCTTTAAGTTGCCAAGTTGGAGACCCCTGAATTAGAGAGTTCATTGTCGTAAAGACCAAGTCTAATGCCATATATCAGATTGTTTGCAAAGATACTGTTGCTTCTACAAGAACTCTAATTGTATGAGCCAAACTTTATCTTCCTATGGGTTATATAAGCCTACTAAGCTGTTCAGAGTTATGTTTTGAGCTGTCCATACAATTTTTTTAAAACAAATGTATAAGGATAGGTTATTCTTTGGCATGGCTATGAATAGCATTTCAAATATTATTGTCATAACTGGCTAATACAACTAGCTAAACTAGTTTAACTCAATGAGACCAGTGCAAATAGGGATGGGAACATCGCTTTTCAGATCGCAACCATATAAAATAATGTAATGTCTCAAACACCCACAGTTGCTTATAGTCCTTCAAGATCATGGCAATTCAAAGATTTTTCAGTTTGGACTTGGGGAGTGACAAAACCTGAGAGTTCTTGCACAAAATCAGTGAAATATAAGAATAAAATATCCCAAAGTTGTTTAAAAATATTAGAAATAATTTTGGAGGGACCACCCTAGCTACCATTTTCAAGAATTAGAGATAATATGGGTTTCCTAACACTGTGCTCAAGCCTAATCTGAATGTTTGTGTCTCTCCTTCTACATTTCATTTACTAAGACTGTGTATTTATTATTCTTCTCTTCCTTACTAGTATCTATCTCTTCCCACTTATTGCTATAACCATGTTGCTTGTATCTTTCAGTTTATATTGTTTTCATTTGTTTCCAAGTACGATTTGATAGCTTATTAATAACCTTGACTATCAGTATGTGTTGCATCTTTTTATTCTTGATGAATGTATTTTATTCTCCTTATGTACACTCATATACACCACAGACAAATTCCTTGTGTGTCCAATCACACTTGGCCAATAAAGAATTCTAATCTAAATACAGAATCTAAATTCAACCAGTTTCTTTTCCTATTCTTTATCCTTTGTTTTCCATCTAAGCAGGAGGAGAAAAATTAGATAATTTTTAAAAAATGAATTTTATTGTGTGAGGGGTTTTTGGGTTTTTTTTTTTTTTTTTGGTCTTATTTTTTTAAGGTCTCCTAATACATTTCCTGAAAATGTTTTTTTTTAAAAAAAAAAAAATCCTGTTTTCTTTTTCTGCCAGCAGAGGGACCCTTAATCCTATGGGGTTCCACAATTACCAAATTGGCACTGTTCAGCCTTGAAAAGATGACTTCTGTGCTATTTCACGACAAAAGATTGGGGGCCTGAAGAGATTATGAATTCTCAAAATGTGGTTTGTATAATCAGGCTTCAGCGACACACTGGGGTTATTTTAGAAAAAAAAGAAAAAGGGATTAGTTGCAAGACTGATGTCTCAATGAAGGGAATTTCTTTTGGCAGCTGAAAGACTCCCATATTCCCCTCTCTGGCAGAAAACTCCTCCGAACAATGGAACAAATGTGGATGGATTTCTTCTGGCAACATCATGTGATGCGAGGCGTAAATGGGTAATGGGAAACAAAAGTTGTGCATTCTCTCTGAAGCTGCCAAGCATTTTAAGGATTCTTACAGTAGGTTACGATTTACCGAGAGGGCTGATTTTGTGGCACCTGGGAAATTTGGGTGCAAGCTAATAAGCAGCACCTCTGTTGGGAGACTGATGGGGCAACTGCCAATTTAATGAGAACCTGGGGACTTTCCTCTAGGTAGAAGATGCTTGCTTTGTTATGGAGAGAGTCATTGTGTGTTTTCAAACACGAGCAACAATCATAAGCCAAAATAGGTGTGCCATTTAGGGAAAGCAAAGAGCACATTTACCTCCTCTACTTCATATACCGTTTGATTATCCCTTGGAATAATCTTACCTTGTTGGCACTGGGTTGAGATGCTGATTATTCAGAACAATTAAGTATGCTAGCAATAGGTGCCAGAGACACAAACCATTTTTAAAGGATATTTGTTCTGATGTAATTATTTTGTAAGGGACGTGGTGGCTCAGTAGCTAAGACCTTGTCGATCAACAGGTCGGCAGTTCAGGGGTTCGAATCTCCAGTCCTGTGTAACAGGGTGAGCTCCCATGACTTGCCTCAGCTTCTACCAACCTAGCAGTTTGAAAGCACGTAAAAAATGCAAGTAGAAAAATAGGGACCACCTTTGATGGGAAAGTAACAGCATTCTGTGTGCCTTTGGTGTTTAGTCATGCCGGCCACATGACCACAGAGATGTCTTCGGACAGCACTGGCTCTTTGGCTTTGAAACGGAGATGAGCACCACTCCCTAGAGTTGGGAACAACTGGCACATATGTGCGAGGGGAACCTTTACTTTTACCTTTAACTTGTTTTGTGGCTTTTTAAAAGTGATGATATTCTGACAATTCATATTTCAGGTTCTTCTCACTTTTGTTTTAACTCTATCCAAAATGATAGCTGGATCTGTTAAAAAGCCTTCCTCTGTATATAAATAGTAAGAAATCCCAAAAAGTGATTTTTCAAGAGGCAACTGGGCTTTCTTTCCTCAAAGACCTTTCGCTTCTCATCCAAGAAGCTTCTTCAGTTCTGACTGAACAAGTCTAGTTACCTCTTGAAAAAGCACCTTTGGGACAACCACGAGCTGAATGATTGAGAATTTCCATAGATAATATGGAGTACCTTGGAGTGGCAACATTGACAATTGGACAGTATTTTTTACTTACAATTGATGGCAATGTAGTGATTTTGGCATGCAAAAGAGTTGCTTTATCAGTGAGATGGCTGGCATATAAATTTAATAAATAAATAAAAAGTGGCATATAATAATACAGGGAGAGATAAGTCCCAAGACATCGGTATGTGGGCTGTGGGCTTCAGGAAGCACTTCATAAGGAGCTATAATTGTTATCTCCCAGTATTGTATCCAATATGATTACTGGACACTGATTTATGATGTGGTCAGTCTTGGTGGCTCTATTATATGAGGTGCTTTAGAAATTCTGCACAAATCCATAAGGAATGTATTGTTCTGATGGAGGTGACCAAACTACCTTGCGATTGCGGTAGCTATAAAAGAACATAAAATAGATCTATATAGACTACGAAAAGCTGTGCCCCATAAATTGATCTGTCCCCCCCCCCCTTCAGAGACCCACAAAAACACAGCCAGCCGAGGGTTAAGAATCACTTGGCACACTCCGCAGTTCTTATCTCAACCTTGGCAGCGATATGCACACCGTCTGCCAAGGACTTTATTGGTTTACACAAACAAGAAAATCACCTACGTAGCTTTGCTGTTCATCCAGCTTCCAAGACTACGAGGTTGCTCCGTTTGTTTAGCTTTGTTCGTCACGAACTTCGTGACCCACCGTACTGTCTTATATAGATATGTTTCTGGGTGTGGTCCAGTGAGTCATTGATCCTGTGACTCCAATCCAATGACTCAGGATTTCCTCATACGCCGCAGCTGCAGTACCCTTTTCTCTCGCCTTCTTTGGTGTGCGTCCAGGAATGACGTCTCTCCCTCACTCTCATCTGAGACACCTGTTTCCCCACTACTTGGCTCTCTTTCAGCTGGCACCTGAGCCGGTGCCAGAGGGGGAGGGCTGGGAGATCTGGCTGGCTCCTCTTCCTCCTGCTCAGAGCTGCCTTCCTCCAAAGGGATAGGCTCAGAGGACGGGGCCACAACACAAATCTACCAAGCAAAGTAAGGACAAACATCTGATTTTGCTTTGCTTGGATGCTTCCTAACTAGAATGGCAAAATCCAAATAAATAGATATTAAGCCCTATTGGGAATGAGAAGCAAGTTAGTGATAAAAAGCAGTGTTGCCATGGATCTGTCTACAAGAGATGTATAAGGACACACATGCTAGGATGAACAAAGTTTGGCTAGCAATGAGCTTTTTTTTTGAGAATGGAATCCTGGCCACTTTTGAAAGGAAATGAAGGAATTGACTCTTGCTGCTTTCTTTTCAAACAGGAAAAATGTTCTATGCTATACACTTACAGCAGTGCTGGGATCTCCTCACATGCTAATCTTTCTTTAAAGCACGCCCTAAAATGACCATAGAATGTTGTGAGACTGCAGAATCGAGCGTGTTATCCTTCTTCATGTGCTGTCCCTAAAGAGCCTATTGACTATAGATAGAGCATGATTAACCACAAAGAGGATCCTTCTTATACAGGCAAATAAACTGCTATGGTGTGGCTGTTTACTAGTGATTGCATATTCCTCTCTATATATCCACATCAGAGGTGGGTTTCAGCAGGTTCTGACCAGTTCTGGAGAACCGGTAGCGGAAATTTTGAGTAGTTCGGAGAACTGGTAAATACCACCTCTGACTGGCCCTGCCCTCATCTATTCTCTGCCTCCCAGCTGATCAGGAAGAAATGGGGATTTTGCAGTAACCTTCCCCTGGAGTGAGGAGGAAATGGAGATTTTACACAGTGGTGGGATTCAGCCAATTCATACCACTTCGGGAGAACTGGTTGTTAACTTTCTGAGCAGGTTGGCACACTGGTTGTTGGAAGAAATCATTAGAGCAGAGAACCGTTGTTAAATTACCTGAATCCCACCATTGATTTTACAGTATCCTTCCCCTGCCATGCCCACCAAGCCATGCCCACAGAACCGGTAGTAAAAAAAATTGAATCCCACCACTGATCCACATCTTGCCTGGTACTGCATTCTTGGTTAGAATGCAGTATTGCAGGCTCACTCTGCCCATAGCCTAGAGTTCAGTCCTGACCGGCTCAGCCTTCCATCCTTCCAAGATCTGTAAAACGATCATTGGCGGCAATATGCTGACTTTATAAACCGCTTAGAGAGGGCTGTAAAGCATTATGAAGTGATATATAAGTCTAAGTGCTATTGGACTGACCTGTAAGATTTTCAAGAAGTGTTGCATAATGCACAAGGGCTTCTAACTCAAACTTCTAACTATAGAAGTTCTATTACTTCTATAGAACAGGTAGTAAAACTGGTGGGAGGCTCCGCCCACTGACCCTGACATCATCAGAATGCTTCTGGGCATGAGCAGAAGGTTCTGGGCATGCACAGAAGAGCACGACGCAAGCGAAGCAAGCACACACGTGCAGCCCCATTACGAACTGGTAGTAAAGGTAAGTAGAATCCATCCTCTGGTCTGGATCAGTGGTGGTATTCAGGCGGTTCTATCCAATTTGGACGAACTGATAGCAGCGGCTGCAGGAGGCTCCGCCGGCCCACCTGGATGTCATCATGTCCCATTTTTGACGTTTTGTGTATATGTGGAAGGCTCTGTGCATGAGCGGCGGTGGTGCGTGAGCTCACATTTGTGAACTGGTAGTGAAGGTAAGTGAATACCATCCCTGGTCTGGATGCTTATTCATTTCAGACCTAGAAATCCTTGTCTTCCAAAAGAGACCATCAGATTCATGTCCCAATATTTGATTTAAAATCTGAACCAACATTTGCTAGAAGGAAATCTGTCTTATTCCATTAAAAAAGGGGGGGTTAGATTCATTCCCACCCTCTCAATCTTCCTGATTTAGGCTGTTTTTTTCCCTCAGTGAGTCACAAATTATGCCATCCGGATGTAAATGAATCACATGTTGAATCTCCATTCTGATGGAGACTATGCTTTAAAAGCTCAGAGTGTCAGGTTTCGAAGTCGTCTCAAAGTCTTTGATGAAAAAAAAAACCTTTTATTTATTAAGCACGAACGTTCTAACTCCAACTCATTGCAACCAACTCTGGCTTCCTCAACCAAAACCCTCCTTTTCCTCTCCCCACTCCTCTGCACTCATTGGCCATCTTCCCAGTCACTCTGCCCCTAATCTACTGCTCCTACTCAAAGGAATTTCCCCCCTCCCATCCCATCTCCAAAGTGATATTCTCTCCAGGGAAAATAAGTAGGTGAAGAGTCAAAGGTCCCTTTCCAGATGCCTCCACTTCTCCTTCTTATGTCAGCATTAGAGTAAGTGCAGCCTGAAATGCTGACACAGAGCACAATAGAAAAAGCTTCTATTTTTTGGGTTTCAGAAATGTTTTATGTCACTGCCTACACTTGCTGTAAAGCTCTGGCATTATGTAAATTAACATCTTAATCCTAAACCCCAAGCAACTGTATCATTTACATAGCACCCCGAACTCATCATGGCCCACAAATATACACACCTCCTTTTGTTCCTTCTTGAAGGGTAACAAAGGCAAAGGGAGAGGAAGGGAAGGAACTCTATCACAAAAATAATAGCCATACTCACTGCAGTTCTCTAATTTTCTGTCTTAAAGGGCACTTCTTATATATTTTAGGAAACTAATTAAAAGTAGAATACAAGAAAAAAAAGAGAGAAAAGAATTCTGGAAAACTTTTTTTTTTCCGGGAGACTTTCTGTACTTTAGCTTACCCAGTGAAAAATGTCCAGGGGATTCTGGACCTTTCACATAGCTATAAATCTCTGAATATCACCAGTCTTTTATTTTACTCCCTTTAGAAGTCCTGAAAGTATGAGCATGGGAGGCAATTCATTTCTGTTTCATCTGCTTTCCCCTTTGAAGGTGGATGAGGCTTGAGAAAGAGTTCATTCTAATGCAATGGACTGCAATTTGTTTTTTTCTACTTTCAAACAGATGAGACTGGGGTGACATAGAGGGACTATGGAGCTGGTTCTGAAAATAAGAAACACGGGGGGGACGTGCTCTTAGCATTTTTTTGCCTGACCAACTCAGTTCGTAGTCAGGCCACCTGAACAATTAGCAGGGACAGTGATTCACGCTCAACTTCCCTTCTGCAGCAAATATAAATGGACTCGAACGTGGTTAAAAGTCCTGTTTAATTAGCCTGCTTGCCTGTTGTTGTTTTTTTTATTTTTCAAAGGCTACTGTTTCACTGATTATGAACAAAATGAAGGTAGGTTAAAAGCAAAAGTTGGAAGGGACTTTGGAAGTCTTCTAGTCCAACCCCTTGCTCAAGCAGGAGACCCTATACCATTTCAGACAAATGGTTGTGCAGTCTCTTCTTGAGAACCTCCAGTGATGCAGTACCCACAATTTCTGAAGGCAACCTGTTCCACTGATCAGTTGCATTAGCTGTCAGCAGAAATCTTGTATGATCTATTTATCCCATAAGAGAAAAGGACAGAGGAAATAGGTACCATCTAAAGGGGTCTAAAGGGGCATGGTGGCTCAGTGGCTAAGACACTGAGCTTGTCGATCGAAAGGTCGGCAGTTCAGCAGTTCAAATCCCTAGTGCCGCGTAACGGGGTGAGCTCCCGTGACTTGTCCCAGCTTCTGCCAACCTAGCAGTTTGAAAGCACGTAAAAATTGGAAGTAAAAAAAGTAGGGACCAGCCTTGGGAAGGTATCAGCGTTCCGTGCACCTTTGGCATTTAGTCATGCTGGCCACAAGACCAAGGGATGTCTTCGGACAGCATTGAGTCTTCAGCTTTGAAACGGAGATGAGCACTGCCCCCTAGAGTCAGGAACGACTAGCACATATGTGCGAGAGGAACCTTTTAAAAGGGGTTGTAAGCACCTTGATGTTCATAAGTTTCATATTGATCAATAACATCTGTAACAAGCCATGATGTCCCTATGATGATATGCAAAGTATGCAATTATATCTTATGATTCTTGACGAATGTATCTTTTCTTTTATGTACAGTGAGAGCGTATGCACCAAGACAAATTCCTTGTGTGTCCAATCACCCTTGGCCAATAAAGAATTCCTATTCTGTTCTGTTCTGTTCTGCTCTGCTCTGCTCTGCTCTGCTCTGCTCTGCTCTGCTGTGCTCTGCTCTGCTCTGCTCTGCTCTGCTCTGCTCTGCTCTGCTCTGCTCTATTCTATTCTATTCTATTCTATTCTATTCTATTCTATTCTATATCTATATCTATATCTATATCTATATCTATATCTTTATTTATTAAATTTGTTTGCCGTCCATCTCACCGCAAGGAAAATCTTTGCAATTATGCAATGGCATCATGACAACTGGCACAAGTATATAAGACACATCATTTATGTGATGATAACATGATGCATATGTCAACGTTCGTCTCTCCTTGGTCTCATGAATGCCCATGTTGCTGATTCCATAAGATTATAGGATTATAGGAAGTAATCTTACGGAACTGCCAGCTGCCTGCAATTACTGTGAGTTCAAATGTCACCAGGGTCAAGGTTGACTCAGCCTTCCATCCTTCTGAGGTAGGTAAAATGAGGACCCGGATTGTGGGAGCGATAAGCTGACTTTGTATAAAAAAGAACACCGCTTGGGGGGCGGGGGTGCAAAAGCCCTACTAAGCAGGTATATACAAAAGTATGAAGGCTGTTGCTTAACGCGTTGTAAGCTGCCCTGAGTCTCCGGAGAAGGGCAACATATAAATCGAACCAATAAATAAATAAATAAATAAATAAATAAGTAAGTAAGTAAATAAAGAAATCTTATGTTCTGCATATATACTTCTTCATCCAGAGTAACATTTGAAAGAGTTAAGCATGCAACAACTCACAAATATCTCCCTAAAAAAAAAAAAAAAAAAACTGTCATATTTCTCTGTTTTACCAAGATACTGAAAATGTGTCAACAAAACCTCTATGCATTGCTTTCTCATAGAAACAGGCCTATTTGTGAGATATCAAAACTTTTACTATAAAGAAGGAGGCATTGCTTATAATAATTAATATCACTTTAAATACTTAAAAGCATATTATCAGTACATATGGTGCAAGCGACATTTGTAAATGCAATGGGTGGATATAGTTTGCTTCACAGACATGGATATCTAATTAAAGAAAATGAATGATTGGCAGATAGACATCAAGCTGGGATGTGTCACCCAGGTTATTAAAAAAAAAAGCAAAGCAAAGCAAATGAATGACAAATAATAGCTTTTGCAAAATTGGAATGCTTAATCGCTGTCAGTCATTGATTGTACATTATTTTAGTCATGCTGGAGAGATTACACTTACCAGTTTAAAATGTTGTATTGCATGGATTCTGATGCTTGGGATCAACTATTCTATTTCAAAATTTTACTGCTAAGTGGAGATAGGAAGAATATTGATAATCAAAGAAGCCTACTATAAGTTCTTATGAGAATTGCTATTTTTTTTTCTTTCATAAACAGGGAGTCCCGTCCTAGCATTCAATTTCATTGTAGATCAAACATTTCTGCCTCTGTTCTGCTGAACAAAATTGCACCAAAGATTAAAACTGTAACTGCCATAGTTGCCCTTAAATCCTGTAAAATATTATATATATTAGTCTATAACAGTGCAGGATTCAATATGGGTGAGTCACTGAGACCAGAGCAGGGTGGGCTTCAAAAATTTTAGCAAGGAGATCTCTGCCCGGTTGCTGGGTTGCCGTGGACATGGTGGGTTGGCCTAGTCGACCTCATGCACCACAGTGGGGGAGGGGGTGCTTTTGCCCTCCCTGGGCTACAGAAGCTGAAGTCGAGGGTGAAACACCTACAGGAGGGTGAAAATGGCCTCCCCAGGCTCCGGAGGCCTGAACTTCTAGTAGGCCCATTTTTCACCCTCCCTGAGCCTCTGTGTACACCCTGTCCTTATCTGTATCCAAAAAAGGCCACTTGGGAACTCCTGGGAGGGGCAGGGTGGGGCGGGAAGAGCCAGTCAGGAGTGGGATTTGGGGGTTCTCCGAACTGCACAGAATCTTAGCTAGCGGTTCTCCCAAACCCCTGTGAACCTCCAGCAGCCCACTCCTGGACCAGAGGTTTAGTCTTCCAATCTTTTAGACTTGGGCTGGAGCTCATCCTCGGGGAACTTCTCTTTAGCAGAATGTGCTTCAGAGGTGAGAACTCAGCAGCACAAGGAAACAACAACCAGTGATTTAATAGCAGCCATCAACACCCCAATCAATAACTAAAAAGCCACACACATCTTGGCACCATATAAACACCACACACCGAATAGCTCAAAGCACATATTCTGCTAGAGAAAAGTTTTCTGAGGATGGGCTTCAGCACGAGTCTGAAAGCTTAGAAGACTAAACCTCTGGACTCAATAACCAACCCAGATTGGATCCTGCAACATTATCATGGGACACATATATTTGCCTTCATTTATTTCCACGATAGTTGTTTTCTTTTCTTTTTTAATGAAGTTGAAGGAAGAGGAGGAGATGGAACATTATAATGAAAGTCTTAAAAGCCAAAAAGCAGTGGAAAAGTAGATTGGAGGAGGGAAGGGAAGGTAAATATGACTTATTGACAGGAAAGAGCCAGGTAATTCATGATCCAGTTTGTAGATCTTTTGCCCCATATAGAAAGAAAATGTTAAGACAACAGTATGCCCATGCTTCTGCTTTATTAAAAGAACAACAATATATACACATATATACATATACATATACATATACATATACATATACATATACATATACATATACATATACATACATACATACATACATACATACATACATACATACATACGTACGTACATATGTAGGTCCTTGGTTATTTGGGTCTTCTCCCACGTAAAATTGGAAGTGTCTTGGCGAAAAAAAAAGCCTCTGATGATCGCGCAGCTCAGCTGGGCATGCGGGGTGGGGGGGGGGGCAGGGATTTTTGCTACCAGTTTGGGCGATCCAGTTCGAACTGGGAGCATTTCATCTCTGGGTGAAAGGCTCTGAAGTCTGCTACCAGCTTTCTTTGCTACCAGTTTGCTTTATGCACGCACGCGTGCCAAACTTGCTCTTCGCACGCATGCGTACCACAGGCTCTACCATGCAGTGCTGAAAAAGGAGGATTAAGAAGCCTTTTCTGAGGTAAATAGAGCAGCGAGGGAGGAGGACAGCTGTGCCACGTGATTTAGATTTGCTAGAAAGCAGGATTTCCTGCTTTCTAGTGAATATAAATCGCGCAGCACAGCTGATTGTCACACAGCCTATCATCAGAAATACCGGTTCACATGAATCAGTAGCATTTTTTTATTATGGGTTTGGGTGAACCAGTCTGAACCGGTAGCATTTCACCCCTGATATATACATATATACATGTATGTATGTATGTATGTATGTATGTATGTACGTATGTATGTATCCTTCTGAATTCAGGGAGCCAACAGCAGGGAAATGAACTTAGCAATGACTGTTCAAAGAAAGGTAGAAGTTATCAGAGTCCTGAATTGACTGTGTAAAAGATAAGAGACACGGTGGAGCCAAAGGCAGATGAAAAAGACGTGAACCAATGGAAAGGGAGATAACATAAAATTGCAGCTAGCACAGATGAGAATGGGATGGCTGAAGCAATAATAATAATAATAAAAAAAGAGTAGAAAAAAGCACCACAGGCATTTTTTGTGATATACCTGTAGGTCTCGGAAACACAAAGACAGCAGGAGGGGTGAAAATACAGAGGATTATGTCCTCCAGCTTAAATTCAAGCTGGAACACACATTCAGAAATGTCATGCAATTGTTAGAAAGCATTGTATCAGGACTGTATCTCTGGGATATCAACACAGAATTTCAGAATTATAGATGTGGAAGAACGAATGCTAAATAAAGTTGTTTGGTCTGAATCACCTTTAAGTTAATGTATCTAAAATGCATTTCCCAAATTAACAACAACAACAACAACAACAACAACAGCAACAATTTTATTGTCATTGTACGTGTATACACAGTCCCATACAATGAAATTCACTTAACACCCAAAGACCAGGTCCAACACACATAACAATCCCCAAACACACTCCCACCCACCCAAATTAACACTGAAATACATTGATCCTTTTAACTACTAATTTGACTGTTGTGATGGGATGATTATTATTTTTTTTTTTAAATGAAGGGTACAAAATTATATATCCAACTACATACAAATAGACACAGGATATATTTATTGAAATTTATCACTTCAGTTAAACTAGGTTTAGGTATTGATTAAATATTCAGTGTGGCTATGGAATATACATGCCATATTGTCTTTGTCAGATTTAATTGCTGGACAGGCTTTTATTATATTGTTATAAATCTAGGTATATGGTTTTGTTTCATATAAGCATTCTTATGCTTATGCTTATATGAAATATTAGAGTTTATTAGAATTCTATTATTCAGACGAGAGCGAGTAAGGCTTTGAGCTAGAAACTGGAAGGCTGGGAGTTCTAGTCCCAACTTGGTCAGCCTCTGAGAATTAGACATAATTGAATGGAAGTGCGTGTGTGTGTATATATTCATTCTTCCATTCAATCATGTCTAATTAGATAGCTTAAAGAATTAAAAATAGCAAAAAGGGAAGAAATAAATCAACATTAATTACAATTTGGGATCTCATTATTACAAGCAGGAAATTGTTTGGCTTTTAAATCTGAAATTATATATAACTTTAAAAAAAGAACCAGTGTAACCTACTTCAAAATATTGGTTCTATGATAACATTTTTAATTTTAAGATAATTGCTTGATATTAAAATCTCCATTGTATTGTTACACTAGTAATCCTAAAGTAGCAAATGGATGGACAGTTGAGCTAGGAGACAGAAAATAGCTAGCTGAAGCTGTAATAAAATAATACAGCTGATAACTAGATGTTATATCTTCCCTACTATTTTTTTTTACTCTAGTCACCACACCACCAAATCCTCTGTTTTCCCAAGGATACTTAAAAGTGGCTACTCTAAATATACTTCCTTTCCAAAAGCAGAAATTAAAAAACTGTTAGTGGTTAAAAAATGGCCGGGAAAGTATTCTTGATCTTCATGATTGTTTGAATGGTTTCTTATAGGATTTGAATCGTTCCAAGCGATGGTATTTTCTCATGTATCTAGCTTAGAACACAGGATGTACAATGGAATGTAAATATAGTTTATAAATGTAATCTGCAAGATGCTCCTTAGATTTTTAGTGTTGTCTTAGAAATCCATGTACCACTGAGTTGGATGACATCCCAATAAAAATTCATTCTACTTCTAGAGCAACAGTTTGTGAATATATTTGTAGCCAGGCTATCTGAGAGAACAGTTCTTTCCCTATAAATCAATATGTTCACTCTGAACATATGAGGAAGTATTTTTAGCGATGCCAAATTTGGCAGAGATACATCTTGTGATGACTTGAATGGTTTTGTTTATTTAGATAAATAGGCATCCTAGGAGAAGCCACAATGGTATCATGTGAAATAATGTAAAATATGAAATTTGCATCAGTCACACCACGCAACTTACATTTGCATGGTGACATGATAACTTTACGTGCTTGGCTTGAATAGCCATGTTCTCCAGAACATATCTGTGTTTCCCCAAAAATAAGACTAGGTCTTATATTAATTTTTGCTTCAAAAGATGCATTAGGGCTTATTTTCTGGTTAGGTCTTATTCTGAGGGAAATACGGTACTAAATGCACCCACCTTGATGGAGACAGAGAAGGTCCATTATCATAAATAGATAAATGTGGCTTGAGCCCATATAAAGAAATAAACTTATGATAATATCTCAGACAATCACCTCCCCAATTAATAAGGTTATAAAAGGAGGAGGAAGAGAAGGCCATTCACAATCTGCTACTCTAGCTATTTTAATAAAAGTAATTTGGGGCCTACATGGAATATTTTTTTAGTCTGGTCAATCCTTCTTTGATTTGCCTTTCAACTAGTTTAATATCATGATGCTAAAGTATTATAGTGTTGTGTCATTGATCATAATTCATTTCTTTTAAATTGACTATAGATCAGTGGTGGAATTCAAATTTTTTTACTACTGGTTCTGTGGCCACAGTGTGGCTTGGTGGGTGTGGCTTAGCGGGCATGGCAGGGGAAGGACACTGCAAAATCTCCATTCCCACTCCACTCCTGGGGGAAGGATATTACAAAATCTCAATTCCACCTCTGGGGCCAGCCAGAGGTGGTATTTGCCAATTCTCCGAACTACTCAAAATTTCTGCTACTGATTTTCCAGAACCTGTCAGAACCTGCTGATTAGCACCCCTGCTATACATTGTTTTTTTTTTTTTATGTTTATGTCATGATTTTTAAAGTTGTTTTTATTGAATTGGTTTTTACCTGTGAGCCATCCAGAAGTACTCAGATGAGATTTGTATCTATTTAGATATTTAGATACAAATCAAAATAATAATATTGACAATAGTAAGCATTGACCAAATCACCATCAATCAATTTCCACAGGCAGCTTTACTTGGAACAGCTTCCATTCTCCAATGGTACCTTCAACATCATCAAACAACATCTGCCTATCATGGGTACTTAGAAAAGATTTGATAATGGACAAAAATACCAAATCCAGTCTAAGCAATTAGCCGACAAGCATAATGTGTTTTATTGATTGTAACAAAACTTCCATCAAGTAAATACAGTACTCAGAAATCCATAATCAAAAATATTTAAATGCTAAATATTTCAACCCACTGTTATGGCTTTAATTCAAGTATTTCTGGGAATCTGTGAAGAATGATAACAATTCTTTAAACTACAATTATATTCACATTTATGTGAATCATGTTTGAACTCAGTTCATTGTAGACATCCTTTATGACTGCCTACAATCTCAGTTTCATCTGGCAACAATAGTATTAGTAAATGGATTTGCCTTTATTATCTTCAAATGTATGTCCCGTGAGGATTTAGCCTACTTAATTTAGCAGCCTTTAAAAGCAAAGAATGTCAGTCTTGGCTGTTATTTGTGAGTAGTCTGGTTTTTGTTTATCTAAACTGCCAGGCAATGCTTTTAACACTTCATAATAATCTCACTCTCAGTTTTTCTTTTTCAACATTTGTTGAATGGCTGCTTCACATTCCACAGAGAATTACTTTGCAGCACCTACAACTGTTTAATTCAAATTTCCTGCAAGGTTTCTTTGGTTTTCAGAGGACAGATTTCAAGAGGGTTTTTTTTTTTTTTAACGAGACAATCTTTTATATTAAGAAATATGCTTCCATAAGTCAGAATATTACCGATACTTTCGAAATATATCTCCTAAAGGTGACATATTGATTTACAATAGTAGCTGAGCCTAGAATTATGTATGTCATGGCAATCGTTAACATGTCTGATTTTACAACTTTTTGGAGCAGTTAAGTGAACATGGTAGTTGTTAAGTAAACTCATTTTTCCCAATGGGCATTTTTTGCCAGAAGTAAAACACCAGAAGCTTTAAAAATAATGTGGAAAAAAAAAATAATGGTCACATGACCAAGGGATGCTGAAAATGGCTGTAAATGCAAGCTGGTTGCCAACCACCCTAAATAAATAAATTAATAAATAAATAAATAACTTTATTGTCATTGTATGTATATGCACAGTATACCCATTTAACGAAATTCACTTAACACCCAAAGACCTGGTCCAAAACACATAATAATCCCCAAAAACCCACCCACCCACCACAATTCCCCACCCGAAACCACCCAAACATCCACACTACAGACCAAGTAATGCTGTCTAACAGCTCACTGATGGTGGCCCTTTAGTTCATTGTTGAGTGCAATTATAGCTCTGGGGTAAAAACTATTCAGAAAATGTGTGGTCTGAGTTTTAATTGTTCTGTATCTTCTGCCAGAAGGCAACAGTCCAAAAAGATTGTAAACAGGATGGGAAGAGTTTCTGAGAATGTTATGCAACTTTCTCAAACATGCAAAATGTGATCACATAACTGTGAGGGGTGCATGCAGCCATGGGAACTTTAAAATCGGGTCATAATTAGTTCCAGGGAGATCTGTCATAGTAACTTCAAATGGTCATTAAATGAGGACTAGCTTCAGTATGGACTTAGAAACCTGCTATCTCAGTCTGACTATCCCAGATTAAGAGTTAAAGATTTAGAGATGCTAGACTCTGATTTGTTCAGGTTTTACCCTGGACATTACCCTAGACCTGAATTCTGCCCCAAGTTAAGATTGTCACAGAAGTATTCATTCATTCATTCATTCATTCATTCATTCATTCATTCATTCATTCATCAAGTACATATTACATAATATATATATATAAGTATAAGCATGAATTGAATACATAAAATGAATACAATTAAAGGGAATATTAGGACAGGGACAGTAGGCATACTGGTGCTCTTATGCACGCCCCTTACAGACCTCTTAGGAATGGGGTGACGTCAACAGTAGCCAGTCTAAGGTTAAATTTTTGGGGGGGTTGGGATGAAACCACAGAGTCATGTAGTGCATTCCAGGCATTGACAACTCTGTGCTGAATCTGCAATCAATTTTGGAGCGGTTCATTTTAAGTTTGTATCTATTGTGTACTCGTGTATTGTTGTGGCTGAAGCTGAAGTAGTCATTGACAGGTAGGACATTATAGCAAATGATTTTATGAGCTATGCTTAGATCTTACCCAAGACAGTGTAGTTCTAAATTGTCTAAGCCAAAATTTCAAGTAGCATTATTCCTTTTCTTTTTTCATTTAAGATTTCAGAAGAAAAGAAGACATTTAAAAAAGATAAAGGGGAAACAGAATTTCAAGATCGATCAATATAGAAAAATTAAAGTTCTGTGCTATGGAGAAAAGTGTAGGTCAATAGTATTCCTCTTCCTAGAGTTTTGCAACTGGAAGCAATTGTTCCCATAGGCTATAAAGGGTGTTTCTTTCCCTTCATCATCTCCAATCGCAGGAGATATTTTCCAAGAATAGTAACTTTCATTAAAGGGTACTTCTACTTTATCATGAGATTTCCCAAATTTATCAGTCTAAGTATCTGGATCAGGGATCAGCAACCTGCAGTCTGGAGCCGCATGTGACTCTTTCACTCTTCTGCTGTGGCTCCGATACTCAAAATATGTGTCACAAACACCAATTTGCAACACCCATTGGCACACAATTTACTGAATTTTTTCAATGTCCGGTAGGCCAACCTTGGATAAATCCAAGAAAAGAAAGAAGAAAACAGAACATTTAATTCAACTAGTTTTATGTCTACTCAGGAAATAGTCAGGCACGGGAAGGGTTGTGTGGCTCCCAGTGTTTTCTTGTCTGTGGGAAATGGGTCCAAATGGCTCTTTGAGTGTTTAAGGTTGCAGACCCCTGATCTGGATTAACAACATGCATAGCCAATCACAGTGGTTGATAATATCTTGTTGTTATTTTTTTTATCCAAATTTTTAAAGCAGTCGCATACACAACAAACCATTTTATATCAAATTTTTATTAAAGCTTGAAATAGATCTATACTAGTCTCTCTTTATTTCTTTATCAGCAAAATATAAATTTCAACACACACACACACACACACACACACTTTGGTTACTTTACCTATAATAACAATTTTGTTAGGTGGGTTAAACTGAGAGGACAGAGCTGGGCCCAAAGTCACTCAACTGGCTTTCATATCTAAGGGAAAACTAGAACTCCCAGTATCCTGATTTCTAAACCATCACCTTTACCACTATGCCAAATGGGTTCTCTTCTTACATATCACTAACCTTATTGTTAGCCCCTGCAGCTCTTGAATTGCATTCTGCAGTTTTGTTATGCCAATCAGAACATGAGTGGCACCATTTCTGGTGATCTGTGTGCGGCCTTCTGCATTTCTCCAACCAGTTAACTCATTTGTGAGTAGAGAAATAAATAAATCACCTCTCTAAGTTAAGGACCAATTCTCCATAAATGTCTTAACGGCAGGACTCTATTGGTTGAATTAGTAAGAAAATGACTATTTTCCTATCTTTAATTTTGTCTTTAACATTAAATGGTATGGACCGATTCATGTATCCCTCTGAGAATGCTTCAGGAAACAAAAAAAGACTGGAAATAGATTCCTGTGATGTACCTCCTAAGAAGATAGCTCTTAGGAGATATAGCAACTCACTCAAGTCTATGTATTATTGCAATGTGATTTAAATAGAAAATGGACTCTGAGTAGTTTAACAGGAGTGGAGTGAACAATGGCCATTAATAGCGCCAGAGTACCAAGCAGCAAAGCCCCAGGCATTCTTCCCGAAGGTCAGCCACAAAGCACATTCCAATTCATTGCTTTTTATTTTATTTCATTTTACCATTGCCCACAATCAGAAATCCAATTACTGCTTGTTTTGTACGTCAGTATCTTCATCAACAGCATGCGAGAGAAAAAGCAAAGGCATAGTTAGGTGACATTTTCTTAGCTGTAGGCAGATCTGATTAATGAGACAGGTTCTAAATTAGCTTTGTTTGTTTTATTTTGGTCCCCCCCCTCTCCACTGATTCAACTCTCCAACCAATCCTCATGCCAAGTCGCTGTTGTTTTTATACTATGAGATCCTTCTTAAAATGCTGTACCTTTTAAACCACAAATAAGCATGCTGGAATTTATTGAACTTCTTAAATTTTAGTAGCCATCTATTCATGTCCTGCTTATCCCTTTAACATAATGGGATATGATTTGGTATTAATAAGCTCACATCCACCCATTTAGATGAATCTGAAGGCAGCCAGAGCTAGTTCTAAGTAATCATGTCGAGCAGAACCTGTCAATTAAACTCATACGAAGAAGGCTTTCGGCAGGCTATATTTTATCCTCATCTATATAATAAAAACAAGCTTATAGATATTCAGATATTTGCCAGAATGTGTGAGAACTAAAATGAAAGGTTCTAATTACAGAAGCTGTTCTATGCCATTTCAAATCAACAGTGTAAAATATAATTCCTCATCAGCTTTCTAGGTCTTTCCCTTCCTACAAATAACTTTCTTACGGTTGCAAAATATCTATGGAGATTCTCACTCGTGGCTATCCCAAGCATGCTTTTCAAAAGGCAACTGGACTTTGTTTTTCCTTGAAGACGTTTCACTTCTCATCTAAGAAGCTTCTTCAGTTCTGAACTAAAGGCATTTCTTGGATGAGAAGCAAAATGTCTTCAAGGAAAAACAAAGTCCAGTTGTCTTTTGAAAAAGCATCTTTGGTTGCAAAATCCCACAAGATCTCATAATGTCCTTCCTGAGAAACCAGATCAGTGAAGAATGCCAAATCTCCAGTGTTATTCCTAGTTTCCCCCCACCCCATAAAAGATACTTTATAGACTAGAGCTATTTCTTTACACTTAGAGAGGATGGTTGTATTGTAATAACTCTGTAATAAAGAAAATTGGAGGTCATTGGTTTTGTTATATTTATTTGAAGTATTTTTGTTTTGTCATTCTCCTTCTCTCTTCTGTTAGTTTGCATTTTCATGTATGATGTCAAAACCTAATACAGATATTATTTTAAAAAAAGAAAAGATTGGCTCATTTGATTGTACTTATTGAATGGCTGAAAAATATTCTGATATCCCTCATGTGTAGACGTCATTTTTTTTATTCCAAAACAACTGAATGAGGTGATACCATGTAATAACAGATTTGTTGACCCATAATAAATAAATTTAATATCATAGGATATCACCCCATTCGGTTATTGTGGAACCGAACAATTTTTCAGTTTCCATTTCAACAAGGAAAGATAGCAATAGTGGAAAATTAGTAAAGTATCAAAATGTCCTTAGAGAACCTTATATCACATGTAAATGTATAAAGAAAAAAAACATCAATGCTTCTTTGAAATAAATGTTTTAAGGATGTCACTATGCTGGCAATTGGAAATAGATTTGTAGCTGTAATCAAAAGCTTTACTCCTAGTAGATAAATATGTAATAATACTGCCTTTAAATTCTATAAATTGCTTAAATGTCAACTCTACGCATTTATTTAAATATTAAAGAATCTTATTCAATGCTTTTACTGAGCATATTCCAAATGTTTTATGATATTATCAGTTTTATCATCTAATCATGTTGTCAATAGAACTTCGGGAAATAGAAAAAAAAAAGATATGCTAAATTGTGCTGTGTAGCAACATGAATACAATGTAAAAGCACATTAGAAGTCTCATAAAGCAGCTGAAAGACAGCAATAAGCAGTTCCATTTTCCATTATGAAGTCTAGCTGATAGTTTTGAAGGATATCCTCATGAGAAAAGGAGGAAAACTAGAGAAATCTAGATATTTTTTAAATGGGATGCCACTAATGACAAGGGAGTTTTGTCTTTTTTCATTGCCTCAAGGATATCTGAAGGGAAATCTCTCTCTCTCTCTTTTAATGTTTTATTTATTTTATTTGAATAACATGTAAAAATTCCATTTCAATCAGACATTGTGTTGACTGGGTACAGTTGTTTTTAGGCAGCCAGAATCAAAATGCTTACAATAACATCCATCACAGTAACATTGATATTATAATAACAATAATCTTTAGCTTGTCTGTTTTATCAAATTTCCATTTTAATATTTATCCTTTTTATGTCCCTGCATTTCTAACTTTTATTTTTATTGTCTAAAAATTGGTAAAATAAGTTCTATGTCAAAAAATATTCAGTTTCTTCATTGTCCTTAATAGTAAGTGTTAGTCTATCCATTTCTGCACATTCTAATATTTTCTTAATTACACTCTCATCTGTCGGGATCTCGTCACACTTCCATTGTTGAGCATATACAATTCTAGCTGCAGTTAATACATGTAAAATCTCTTAAGTTACCTACCAATGTTAACTATAAAACTGATTCTGCCCCACTCATACTCAGTAGACTAGAAATCTTCACTTCACTTCACTTTGATCAAGGCTCAAACAAAGCTGCTTCATTTAAAGTGAAGTAACCTGGCTGGTTTACCTCAATACAATTCATAGCCCCTCTTAACCTTCTTTCAAAGGAGGCATACTACATAGAAGGTTGATAGGAATCTTCTCCTCATAGAATTGGTCCAAGTGTTGCTTGGCTTAAGAGTCAGACCTGACTAAATGGTTAAAACAACAACAATATATACAGTGGTACCTTGCTACTCAACTGTTATGAAACTCATTGAATTTAGTTTTCAACACATTTTGACATGAAAATTTTGTCCTGGTACTCATTGTTTGTTTAGTATTCAGTGCCAAGCTAGAACTTGTCTGTGTCGGCTGCCTTGTGACTTACTACCTTACTTCTTATGGGAATAATTTGTTTGTACTCATTACTTTTGGTACTCATTGCGCCTCCCAGAACCAATTAACGATGAGCACTGAAGTACCACTGATAATTGTATATATTTATATGTGCAATATACAGTATATATGATGTTCTTCTGAATTTAGGGGGACTTATCCCAAAGAAGAGGAAATGATTAATGTTTCCTGGCTCAAAAAATAAGCATTGTTGGGCATGATGGGTGAGAGATGAAATAACTTTGCATTTTGAAGGAAACTAAGAGATGCATCAGGCTCAGAATTGGCTCAGGAACGAGCCAAACTATCAATTGGCTTGGCAGAGTGCCAGAGGATGGTATCATTTATTTAAAGGCATTTACCCTTGTGGTTTCTCTGCAAGTGAGATTACCATATACTGCCAATACTACATCTCTAGAGAGGGCAGAGGTCACCTGTATGGCATGGGAATGAGGCTTGTAGCAAAACCGCAGAGTTGAAAAATCTTGCACATAATTCTATTGTGGAGACAAAAGAAAAACAGGCATAGCTTTATACAAATACTGGGCTAGGAATGACTTTCTACAGTTTTAGAAAAGGCAATTAGCTTAAGGAAAAACCTAGAACATTCTCCTCAAGCTACCCTACCTTTTCACTCCTAACTTCTTGGCTTGGCTAAAATATTGATGAAATGATATCATCTCAAAATATCAACATTTGGGGTATAATTCAACCATGTTGGAGGCACATAGTGAGGTAAATTCTGCTCCTCAAACAAGATAATTTATTCAGAATATTTCTCATGCTGTTTTAGAAAGAGAATCATGTCTGAACATGACGAGCTACAAAATCTTTGCATGGTTGAGATGGAAACCATATAAAACAGATGTTAGACTGCTAGTAGCAAATGCAAGACTCTCAGAGCCAATAAGAAAACTAACCGTCCACTATAATAATCAATAAAACTTTAAAATATGCCCCAAAATTTCTTTACAACAACAACAAATCTACAACAGGAGAAAGGGGAAGAAGTAGAGAGAGAGGAAGGGAAAAGAGAGGAGAGAAGAGAAGAAGAGAAAGAAGAAAGAGAAAAGGAGAGGAAGAAGAAGGAGAGGAAAAAGGAATAGAGGAGAAGGTTAGAAGTGGGGAAGAAGAGAGGAGTGCGGGAAGAAAAGGGGAAGTAGGAAAGAGAAGGAGAGGAAGAACGAAGGAAGTAGGAGGAGAAATGGGAAGAGAAGCCCTGAAAAAGTAAAAATGAAAAATAAAAGTTATTTATTTATTTATTATTTATTTATTAGTTTGATTTATATGCCGCCCTTCTCCGGAGATTCAGGGTGGTTTACAATGCGTTAAGCAATGTTAAAAGAAAGTTAAAAGAAAAGATGAATGAAAAATGATGGAAATGACTGTACATTCAAATGTGTTTATGAAAAATAAAAATAAAAAAAAACTTTTTAAAAAAAAAAAAGAAAACTAACCGTCCACTATAATAATCAATAAAACTTAAAAAATATGCCCCAAAATTTCTTTACAACAACAACAAATCTGCAAACATTCTTCAGAATATTCAGGGTGATTTGTTCCTTTAAAAAGAGAAAGCCAAACTATTTATTTATCTTAGGTTTTGTATTAACAGAGGCAGTAAATAATACATTTTTCCCTTGGAAAATGTTGTTCGACTAAGTGTGTTCCATCAATAATGTACCACAAGGAACCCTTCGTGTCTTGATTTAAACTCTAAAACTCATTTATTATTGACCAGATGAGGTGGAAAAGATGAGATTACATTTTACTTGGAGTTGTCAAGTGCTTCATTTAATATATATCTTAGCCCTCTTGGTATTCAAATGACAACAGGCTCTGTACTCCTGTGCTGCTCTGTGGCAATGACAGGGCCAGGTGTTTTGGCTTTGGGAAGGCAAAACGCTTTCAACATATGGTACAACTTGTCAAAAACGCGCTCTTTGCAATTGTCTCTTGGAGGCTAAACCCGCACGTACATTTCTTGTCCTGCCATTATTGTTTACATCTTAAAGTGATCAGCTCCTGAGAAAATAGCCAGCTCACTATGACTTTTCTGCAGCTTATTCATGGATCCTTTCTCTTTTTTTAAAATTACATGTTAAAAGATAAAAATTTTCCATGTCTAGTCGTGTCTGACTTTAGGGGGTGGTGCTCATCTCTGTTTTTAGGCTAAAGTAGCAAGCATCGTTTGAAGATACCTCTCTGTGGTCATGGGGCCAGTCAGCATTGCTATACACCAAAGGCACACAGAATGCAGTAACCTTCCTACCAAAGTGGTACCTATTACTGTATTTGTATTGGCGTGCTTTCGAACTACTAAGTAGGTAGGAGCTGAGGCAGGGAATGGAACTCACCCTGTTGTGCTGTACTTGGGTCTCAAATCCAGGGTGTCCAGCTGACAAGCTCAGCATCTTTAACTACTGAGATATCGTGCCCCAAAATTGCTCCTGAGTAAATAGCCAATTCAATATGATTTTCTGTGGCTCAATCATTGATCCTTTTCCTTTTTTATATATTATAGGTGAAGTAAAGGTAAAAGTTCCCCTCGCACATATGTGCTAGTCGTTCCCGACTCTAGGGGGCGGTGCTCATCTCCGTTTCAAAGCTGAAGAGCCAGTGCTGTCCGAAGACATCTCCGTGGTCATGTGGCCGGCATGACAAAATGCCAAAGGCGCATGGAACAGTGTTACCTTCCCACCAAAGGTGGTCCCTATTTTTCTACTTGCATTTTTTACGTGCTTTCGAACTGCTAGGTTGGCAGAAGCTGGAACAAGTAACGGGAGCTCACCTCGTTACGTGGCACTAGGGATTCAAACCACTGAACTGCCAACCTTTCACTTGACAAGCTCAAGGCCTTAGCCACTGAGCCACCGTGTCCCCATATTATGTGTAGCATTATTCAAATTTGAAGAAGAAGAAGAAGAAGAAGAAGAAAAGTAGCTTATATCCATTCAGTGGTGGTGTGATGACGATCATGATGATGTCAATGATGGTGACAACTACTAGAACTACTGCCCCATGCTTCAGATTCAAAGGCAAAAAGGAGTTTAGGAACAAGTAACTGACACACACATAAATAGTCTTCAGTTCTTTAAACCAAACATACCTTCTTCCAGAATCTCAAACTATCACCACAGAGGTCAGTCTCATGATCCCAGGAATAGTAATAATTACTTTAAGCCATTTCAGAGAAGTGCTAGGGAGCTCCCATGTACTTTGAAGCAGATCACAAAAAAATACACAGATAATCAAACAACGTAAAGTGTAAAACATGAAATAAGAGAAACAGAAGAAAACAGAAGCCTCAGTAAAACTCTCCCATGGTATCTTGGGTTGATCTAAGAAGCTATCCCTTGGAGATCTAAATAAGGCATGTCAATTTTCCCTCTAAACGTCAAGGGCAACATGAAAAAAAAAACGAGGGGAAATGGGTTCTTTCTCTGTCTTCCACCTCTCCCTGCCACCTATAATCTCAAGAAACACAGCATTTATACCTGAGCATGACTGCTCTGGGCTTTTTCTGTCTCAGTGGGGGGGGGGGGGGGGAATTAGATTAAATTCATCCCGAGCTAAAGGGAGTAATATCTAAACACCACTGACCATACTCAAGTGAACTGAGCATGCTATTCATTTAAAGGTGAGTTTAGTTACAGCCCTAATTTGACTCTATAAAGACCTAGATCAGAGACCATAACTTCCATAACTTCCAAGCCACTCATAAACTGGCCTACTTTCCTATTTTCCAGTAGATTCCTAGCAGCTGCCAAAAAAGCCAACACGGTTCTAGGCTGCATAAACAGAGCAATAGAATCAAGCTCACTTGAAGTGTTAATACCACTGTATAATGCCTTGGTAAGGCCATACTTGGAATACTCCATCCAGTTTTGGTCTCCATGATGTAAAAAAGATGGGGAGATCCTGGAAAGAATGCAGAGAAGAGCAACAAAGATGATGAGGGGACTGGAGGCTAAAACATATGAAGAACAGCTGCAGTAACTGGGTATGTCTAGTTTAATAAAAAGGACTAGGGGAGACATGATAGCAGTGTTCCTATATCTCAGGGGCTGCCAAAAACAAGAGGGAGCAAAGCTGTTCTCCAAAGCACCTGAGGGCAGGACAAGAAGCAATGGGTGGAAACTAATCAAGGAGAGAAGCAATTTAGAACTAAGGAGAAATTTCCTGACAGTTACAACAATTATTCAGTGGAACAACTTGTCTCCAGAAGTTATCCAACACTTGCAGTGTTGGATAACCATTTGTGTGAAGTGGTGTAGGGTTTCCTGCCTAAGCAGGGGGTTGGACTAGAAGACCTCCAAGGTCCCTTCCAACTGATATGATATGATATTATGATTAACCATCCTTGTGCATGGATAGACATATATTGATAATAGACTGTAGGTTATAGATATGATAGAGGAAAGAGGAGAGAAGAGACAGAGATGATGATAGAAACAGAGAAGAGATAGAGAAAAACAGCTAAGAAGTCCCTTCTGATTATCAAATTATCAATATTCTGATAATTTGATGATCTGGTAATTTTGGTAGTCTCTCTTTAATACTAGCAAATCATTCAGAGCCTCCAAAAACATATTAATATCTTCCTTTTGATCAACATTTCTTAGTGTCCGGTCCATCAGAGACTATGTATCTCTTACAGATATAGAAGCATCATATTATGTTATTACTCATAATAATGCATGACAATCTACCATGACAAGTGTGATATATTTGTAAGCAGCCACAATACATTATTAGAAATAGATGCATGCCTTGCTATATAAGTTTGATTCCCATTGGCTATAGGCGATGTCAGAAATATTAAAAACTGCTTGCATATGCATGTCGGTCTTCAAAAGCTCTTAAAAATCGTGAGCTGCATAAAGGGGAAAAAAAGTTAAGACTCGGTACTGTAGATAAAATCCAATTCCAGCCAGACTACGTTTCTAAGTGCAACGCATCTGAAAAGAGTCATTTAGCTGCAAGAGCACTGACAACAAACCCCTTTGCTAGTTATTGAGGTTGTAATTCACATAACAATGTCACTAAGAAGTCAATGAAAGCAGGATGGGTGAGAAGTGGGCACAGATGTAATAATAACATTTGCTAGGCTCCAATTCTGCAATATATATATATATATATATATTTCTTCCTGCATCTTCATACTGCCTTTCTCCAGGTGGCCGTTTTGCAGGACTGACTTTAACAAATGGCTCCTGCATCTTTTGCGGATGCTGCTACGAATACAGAAATGCCCAACATCACCTTGCTAGGATTTTGCTCTTTAACATAACAAAAGAAAGTGCATGGCATTTATGAGCAGAAAACTTTGATTAAAAAATGATGGCAGCTTGGTGGGTGTAAATTGAGATTCCAAAGGGAAACACTTTGAAAATTTCCCCTTCCTTCTTTCTGTCTTTATAAATGAAGGATGTAGGTTTTTTGTTAAAGAAGCCATTGTTATTGTTGTTGTTATTAACAACACACAGGCACACAGGCACACACACAAATGTGGATAGCCCTCACAAGGTCGATGGTTCGTTGAGGCGCTTCCAAGAAAGAGGCAGCATGCAGGGATGCAATCAGCTGAAGCTTTATTTAAGGATAAAGCAGAGAAAATGAGTTCCCTGGAATGGAGACATCCATGGCTGGATTGAGCCCATGGAATAGTCCCGAAGGAGCTAGAACAAAAAGCCGGAGAGCAGCCCCTGAGCAGGGGTTCTTATGGGGCCCCTGACCCCTCCCTTACCAATGGGGTGTGAGGGGGCCAGAGGACCATTAACTCTCCCCAATGGGGCTGCAGGGGCCAGAGCCCCCTGACCCACCAGTGAGATCAAAGGTGCCTCTTTGCTCCCATCTGGTGGCCTTTTAAGAAACTGCCATGGCTGGCACAAACACATCTAACAAGCCATTTGTCCCGAATCGTATAGGCTATAAGATCTCCAAGGTCTTTTCCAATTCTATTAGTCTATCTATATAAGAAAATGCAAAGATATTACAATGAAACAACATTATTTAGACACAGAAACACCTATTAAGTATTACCTTCAACTCAGAGGTGGGTTTCAGTAAATTCTGGGGAACCGGTAGCGGATATTTTGAGTAGTTTGGAGAACCAGTAGTAAAAATTCTGACTGGCCCTGCCCCCATCTATTCTCTGCCTCCCAAGTCCCAGCTGATCGGGAGGAAATGGGGATTTTGCAGTAACCTTGCCCTGGAGTGGGGTGGGGATGAAGATTTTACAGTATCCTTCCCCTGTCATGCCCACTAAGCCACACCCACCAAGTCATGCCACGCCCACCAAGCCACACCCACAGAACCGGTAGTAAAAAAAAATTGAAACCCACCACTGCTTCAACTTCACCTATACATGCACAGAAACACACAGACACACACCAGTATTTTTAATAAAAATTTGAAAGAAGTGGCATTAGTAAAGGTACTTTTTCAACCATTTGAAATTCCTCTAAACTGACAGGCTATCCCCATGTCTAACTGAAATCAGAAACTACCCAAGACCATTGAAAGAGATTTTACATTGCCTTCCTAGTTCAAAAAAAGGAGCTTTGGTGGTGCAGCAGACTAAAGTGCTGTTAAATAGCACTTAGCTACCAGTTGCCTGCAATTACTGCAAGTTCAAATCTCACCAGGCTCAACTCAGCCTTCCATCCTTCCGAGATAAGGTAAAATGAGGACCCGGATTGTGGGGGAAATAAGCTGACTTTGTATAAAAAAGAACACCGCTTAGGGGGGCCAAAAGCCCTACTAAGCAGGTACATACAAAAGTATAAAAGCTATTGCTTAACGCATTGTAAGCCGCCCTGAGTCTCCAGAGAAGGGTGGCATATAAATCAAACCAATAAATAAATAAATAAAATAATGTGAAAATAAACACAAGTCCGCCATGACTCCAGAAGGATGGAAGGTGAACACTTTGTTTTATGTTCTGGGGTAAAATCCAAGGACTAAGAAAGTAAAGGTATTTTTTTTTCCAATGGAAAGAAATGAACACATTCAGCATCCATGTTTAATTTATGGTTGTATTTGGTGTTTGAGTTTTATTATATTCTTTTCGAGTTTTATTATACCCTTTTCGATTTTTAACTAGCGTGAAAAAGTGGTATATGGATGGAAAGGTAGGTGGATAGAATAAAGTTGAAATAGCAACCCATTTTATACCCTTTCATTTTTATCAGCAATAGGGAACCAAAATCTTGCAGCTCTACTAAGTATCTGTAAGGATAATTCTTCACACAGTCTGTGCCATCAACCAATAGAAAAAACAAATAAATAAATAAATATGATCATTTAATGATTTTTTTAAAAAAAGCTCAATCCATTTAATTACAGTTCTGTAAAACCAAATGATACGTAACAAGTCATAATTTAGCATGTTAATGGAGGTATTCTTTTTTTTAAAAAAATAGTTTTTGAATATACATCATTATCAATACATGATCAGTGAGGCATCTGGGTATCATTCATTTGAATACAGGTAGTAATGATAGTATTAATATTATTTGTTATTTAAATCATACTTATGTAATTGTAATAATATTCTTCTACATATTTGTATTAAAATATAAGCCTTCATTATTTAATTGTTCAACATATTTGTCCCCTATTCTAATAACAATAACAATATCATTAGAACATACATAGTATCACTATCTTTCAATCTCTAATCTTGGTTTCTATTACTTTTAATATATTATACAAAAATGTGCATAATAATATTCCCCCTATTTCTTGTGCCTGTCTCTATAGTAGCTCCTAGCAAAGCCAATCTTGTGTCACAAAACATTTTCTCTATCTGTCATCTCTTGCCCATTTTAGTATTTAAATTCTTATTCATTTTTTTACTTGCCTCCTAAATTCCTTCCTTGGGTCTTCATTTCTATCTATCTCTTTCCTGGTTAGTTTAGATATTTCTTCCATCTCTACTATCTTTCACTGCCAAACCTCCAGAGGATCTGCCCAAATCTCCATTTTCTTTTCAAAGATATCTTTCTGTTTATCCAGTATCATTTTTTGATATTTTAGCATATATTTTCCCTGAATTGCTTCACAAGTTTTTATTACCTTCTCCCTCTTATCTTCTTGTTTGTTTGCTTATTTAGTTCTGCCTTTTCCCCTAGTCTCTCCATTGTCTCCCCTATTTCCTGGGCTTTTTTTTTATCATTATTCATTATCCCTTGTGGAGCACTTTCTAACTTCCAATTTATGTTATTCATTAAGTCCATTATCTCCCTGTGATTCCTTGTCATAATAACACAAATGCTTTGAAACATCACCACCAATTCTTTTTGCAACCCACTTATTTCCCCCAGCTAAAACATCTTGCCTTCTTTTTTGATAAGTCCAAATATCGCTCAGTAATCTGTCCTATCACTCCCCTAGAGTCTCAATTATTTTTGCCCTCAGAAAGTCAATCTGCAAACCTAAGTCCTGATGTTGCTCCTACAGAAATACAGTAATATGGTTCTTTATGTCCCACAGTTAGTCAATTTAGCTCTTTTTAGGTAATCCAGGAAAATTTCCAAATGTCTATTAATGGAGGTATTCTGATGGATGGAGCTATCTTTGGTATGATCTTACTGAAACATTATTGATTGATTGATTGGATTGATATAACAATCCATCTCACTTTGACTTGACTTAAAGTGTATAGCTATAAAATAAACACCCCAAATGCATTATATATAAAATAGGTAACACATATGGCAGCTGGCCATCCTCCAGCCAAATACCCATATAGCCAAGAGTCCTTAGTGGACTATAAATTGATTGTAACAGTATCTCTGGGGGGGGGGAACCCTTTATATTGTATATATAACTTTTCTTCTGAGCTTTTTGAAAATAAAATCTATCCCTTCTAAATTGATATTGAATAGATAGATGATAGAGAGATAGATTGATAGAAGAAAGAAAGAAAGAAAGAAAGAAAGAAAGAAAGAAAGAAAGAAAGAAAGAAAGAAAGAAAGAAAGAAAGAAAATTTGTAGTGATTATATGGGTTTTTGTTTTGTTTTGTTTTTTAAATTTGATTTATATGCTGCCCTTCTCCGGAGACTCAGGGCGGCTTACAATGCGTTAAGCAATAGCCTTCATACTTTTGTATATTTTATACAAAGTCAACTTATTGCCCCCACAATTGGGTCCTCAATTTACCCACCTTAGAAAGGATGGAAGGCTGAGTCAACCTTGAGCCTGGTGAGTTTTGAACTGGTGTAATTGCAGGCAGCTGGATGTTAATTGCTGCCTTTAGTAGGAGGCATTAGCCTCCTACGCCACTCAGTTGTAACAATTGGTTGTAACAATTGTTTTCAAATGAGGACAGGGAGGAAGAATTTGTACTTCAAGCCTATGGGTACATATAGAGTTTTGTCAGCCTAGGTCAGGGGTCAGTAACCCGTGGCTCTGGAGCTGCATGTGGTTCTTTCATCCCTCTGCTGTGACTCCTTGTCACCAGTCGGCTAAACAATTGATAGGGCTTTCGGTTAGGACAGGTAGAGAAGAAAGGACACCACACTATGGTGGGGGAACTGGACTTTCGGTTGGCTCCAGAAATGAACGGGGGGATTCCAGTTAGGACCTTTGTGGCTCTTTTAGTGTTTAAGGTTGCCGACCCCTGGCCTAGGTATTATGAATAAATTGTATTTTTTTTGAGAGAGAGAGAGAGAGATTTCTTCAATAGAAACAATACAAAGATCTTTCAAATATTGTTACATAGAAATACAAAGAACAAAAATAAAGCAGAGTTGTTCCTTTGGTCTAATTTGTTCTTGGAGATGCTTTTTTTCCCTGCCAGCTGAGGAAATATTTTTCCTTCAGCAGAGAGCTTCGTTCAGATTGCTACACTTATCAGCAACACCTAGCTATCTAATCTGATTACCATAATGTGATGAATGTTATTGCCGTTAACTGTAATGAGCACATTCCTTAACAGCTGGATCGCTTGACCTGGCAAGATGGCAGAATGTTCAAGAACTAATCATTGCTTTCCATTTGCTGATGGTGCATTTAATATTTAATGGGCACAACAGTGAGAGAGAAATAATTTTAAAAATGCTATTGCATTAAAGGCACTTCAAATTAGGGAGGTGTGGCAGTCTGAAGGTATATATCAAACTGACAAAGCTTCAAGCAGAGTAACCCTTTGAAGGAAAGGGCCAACATTTTCTTTCTGAGTGTCAAATCTGTTTGGTTGCAACTTGCAAGCAAGGAAGCTCAATTCCAGTTGAGAGAAATGGCTGGTGAGGTCAAGTCAACCTCCTTCAAGGTTTTTTCTTAAAGCACGAACGTAAAGCAACTCATTTTTCTGCATCAAAGCATTGCCTCAAATTGGATTGTTCCACATATACAAGTGAAACCAATGCCTCAAACTGAAACAGGATCATTTTCCAACTTTCTACCAGAACAATGATCAAATTTATTATACATACCAAGGATCTTTCTAAGTACTGTTATTCAAAGGTCACTGTAAAAAAAAAAAAAGTGGTTGGCAGACAATTTCGTGAGAAAACTTTTTTTGCTCTAGAAGTACATTCAGATATGAAGAGAATATCCATATTTTGAGGCATAGCCTCAAATATATAGGATGTATATTTGCCTTCATTTATTTCCATAATAGTCACAAATAAATTGTGACATTTGAGCTTCCAATATATAAGTAAATGATCCACTTGTTATTTTTATACTTCAATAATATTTTTTTTTAAATCCCACACATAGAAAACTATCATCCTGGAGCAAGTGGGTAGGGAAAGTCTGGATCTTTGTTCTTTGTTCAGTATCTGAAGACATATTGATTGGTTGGTCTTGATGAATAGACTGCAATTTATCGTACAAACCTGCTTTTGAATTCTGAAATGGTGTAATGCAGTCAAGTTGACTAACAAAAAATTCTACTCGTGTGTGCATCGCTAAAAAGCTCTGTGTTAAAATTAAAATCAGGAAACACTAACTTTCAGTTTCAATCAGATGCTTTATGATACCTCATTTCATCGACACAAAAAATCACTTGATATTTACACAGTCAGTGAATAATGTAAATAACATATTTGGAGTCAAGGATAGTATAAGGATATGATTTGAAAAGTGGAAAAAAAAGAAGGTGCAATTGCTTGTCAAGACATGTTGGCCAGTGGATCAAGTCTGCTGAAAAGTTTCTTTCATTTTAGCAGTAACTACATTGTCTATCTTTCCCACAGTCTGTAGAATTGAATTTGTGGTGGTGTGGTGGCACAGTGGTTAGAATCAGAGGTGAATTTTAGCAGGTTCTGACCAGTTCTGGAGAACCGGTAGTGGAAATTTTGAGTAGTTCAGAGAACTGGTAGTAAAAATTCTGACTGGCCCCGCCCCCATCTATTCTCTGCCTCCCAAGTCCCAGCTGATGGGGAGGAAATGGAAATTTTACAGTATCCTTCCCCTGCCACACCCACCAAGCCATGCCACTCCCATCAAGCCACCCCCACAGAACTGGTAGTAAAAAATTTTGAAACCCACCACTGGTTAGAATGCAGTATTGAAGGCTAACTCTGCCCACTGCCAGGAGTTTGATCCTGACTGGCTCAAGGTTGACTCAGCCTTCTATCCTTCTGAGGTCAGCAAAATGAGGGCCCAGATTGTTGGGGGCAATGTGCTGACTCTGTAAACCTGTTCGAGAGGGCTGCAAAGCACTATGAAGCAGTATATAAGTCTAATTGCTATTGTGTCACAACAGATTTTTCTTTACAAGCCCCTCTGGATTCCAATACAAGCTGTACAATGGATTTTATTTTTTTTTAAATGAGGACATTTATTCTCACCTGAAAATTAGGTCGTTTCAGTGACCTAATAATAAAAGTAAAACAAAACAAAACAAAACAGGAATGTATTAGGTCAAACTAATGTGAGATGAATGAAAGCCGAGGTGAGGAAACTATATCAAGATATAATTAAAAATGGAGAAAGCAGCAGGAAGGGCTTAGCAAGTAGGGACATGTTGCATAAATTGTTGATTTATTCCATTCACACTTTTGGGTCAGGGAGTGAATGTAATTTCCTTCCATTTGTTGACACCAAAGGGACGGGGAAGGTACAGTGGACAAAAATAAAATCCTAGGAACTTGTTTCAGAAATTATAAAGTTTACCCATTAATGAGAAACAAAAATAGGTCTCTCTCTTAAAATAAACAACTCATTAGATGCTAAAGATAATGACATACTGATTATTAAATTAAGAAAAAAAGTCAAACGTATGTTTCTGTTACATAAAGGCATAACATATAAACAGATAAACAGATAAACCCTATACATTCATATTCGATGAAATCAAACTCCCTCCAAGGCTCATCCCTAGGAAGAAAAGCACATAGACTAAAAACTTACTACAGCAAAATCAGCAGATTTTAGAGAACACTAAATTTCTCTGGCTCAAAACCACCACCACTAAGAAAATGAACATGCCTGAAGGTTTTGTTTTTCATACATATTGGCACATGTAGGCAAAAATGCCCTCCCGCCATGGTGCAGGAGTCTGAATAGGCCACACCCACCATGGGCACACCCACCCAGCAACCGGGCAGAGGATCTCTTGCTAAAAGTTTTGAAGCCCGCCCCTGGAGGGGATGGCTTTGTGTGAGCAGCAGGTTCATGTGCATGTGGCAAAGATCCATTTATGTGAGTGCCAGGTACATGTGCCTACCGTTTTTGCAAATGGAACTGCACACAGTTGCGCACACACCTGCCATTTACACAAAGCCATTCCCTCCCCACCCAACCCTAGGTAGGCCACCAAGCCGGAAAAGTTAGGTCCTGCTGTATTATACAACCTTTGTCTCCTTCTTTTGCTTGTTGATTTCAGAGCCTGCCTTTGCGTCATTGCTCTTTTCCTGATTGCCTCTGATCTCCAGGCATGAAACAAACCACGTTGGACTGCTTAGATCATTTGTGGTTATTCAGTTGACTGTGAGCCCTCTTGCTTGTCTGTAATCTTGGTACGTGTGGAGGGTCCTTGGTGGTCTTTGAGCTTAGTTGTTGTCTTGCAGACATTTAATTATCCATCTGGGTAACATCATCAATGCTAGACCTCTTGATTGATATTTGTACATTCCCAGGCATCACTTCCCACTTCTCCATCAGCTTGTTGTCTTCTTGTCCTCTTCTCCTACACAACTTCATCTTCATCATCAATAGACCCCGGATTGGTTTAGCATGGCTAACAGTAATTCTAGGAAAACCGTTGTGATAAAAGTTACAATGGTAACTTTAGAGCAGTGGTGAAATGTAAAATTTGTTACTACCAGTTCTGTGGGCATGGCTTGAGGGGGGGGGGGGGGTAATGTGACTGAGTGGGTGTGGCCAACTTTTTTTTAAAAAAAAAGCTTTTAAAAGAATTTTTTTCTACCATTTTTTGGCCAAAGAGGTTGTAGAAAAAATGCTTTTAAAAATAGTTTTTAAAAAGCTTCTGATGATTGCACGGCTCAGCTGGCATGGGGGGGGCAGGGATTTTTGCTACTGGTTCTCCAAACCACCCGCCACCATCGCTACCGGATCAGGCGAACTGGTCCAAACTGGGAGCATTTTACTCCTGCTTTAGAGGGATGAAAGGGATTATCGTGGATATAAATCTTGGTTTAACGTATGATTAAACTGGGACAGGAATTCTACAGCACTGAGGCATCTTTGTTGTTGTTAGTTGCAAAGTCATGTCCAACCCATTGCAACCCCATGGACAACATTCCTCCAGGCCTTCCTGTTCTCTACCATCCTCTGGAGTCCATTTAGATGAGTTCATAAGATGCGGCAACTTAGAGGTTGCCAGAATACTATACCTTAAAGTAAGCCTATTCACTGTAATTGAAAATGATGTATCGACTAACAGAAATAAACATTCATCCCAGGAGCTTACACATATTGCCTAAATAAGGAAGTCTTCTTTGTAGAAATAAAACAGTATGTAGACAAATTTCATGCAGGTTGTTTAATTTTATGTGCTTAGCGATGCAGTTATCCTATTTACTTAGAAAATGCAAGTTGAGTTGCTTAACTAAAAGTGACTGAAGAGTTGCTTAAGAGTGCTTAAGATGGACAGCCAAATAAATCTTTTAAATAAATAAATCAACAAACAAATAACCTTAATAGCTTAGGGTGACTTACATCCACTAAAAACCAAGCCATACAAACCTTAAAACAAAAATGTTTTTTTTTTTAAAGAAAGCCCATAAAAGCTGAAATGGTTGCTATCAAAGACCTGGGAATATAAATATGTATTGAGCTCCTTTCTAAATGAATTAGATGGTTGGCTGATCACCCAAATATGCCCTTACTATTGAAAAATCCTGAAATGGTCATTAATCTCAACAATATCCGTGGTGATGGCACTCATACATTGATTAATTATATGCTATAACAGGTTAGATGTGATAAAGACACCATAAAAAATCATTGTAAAGGAATAATTCCCATTAGGCTACCTTGCTAAAACAGTAAATCCCTTAGTACAATTTTAAAAATATCAGCTGCTTTTAAAAGGGAGATTTACTTTCCTACCTTCATATAAAAATAGCAACTATACAAAAGTTTCATCACTTTAACTCTGCCAAAACATCTTAACGCATAGATATGTGTAGTTTGCTTTATTCTATGGAATTTTAAAAGCTGGGAAGGGCACCTTGAAATAGGGAGCATCCCAAGAAGTAAAGAAACCTACAGTTTACAGTGATATATTCCAGGGTATATTCAGGACTGCAGTAATGCTTTTGTTGTTCTTCTTTTCCCTTACACCACACTTCACTTTCCCCCTTTTCTCCCTCCCCCTTTTCCCTCTATTTTGTTTTCATCTGTATTTTATATTACAATTTTGCACGAAGAATCTCTACAGTTAAAATACATTCCTTAAGCTTCAGGCAAGCACCTACTGATTTTAAACTTTTCACTCTAATTGAGCTGATTTTTCTTTAAGATGGAGGGTTATAAGAGCATTGTAAGTGACCCACAACCAGAACTCAAGATTGCACAGATGGTGCAATGCAATATCATTTAACAGCCAAGAAATATACATGAGCACAGGAGGAGGTAGATGACTTATTAATATTGTTCCTGTAACATTTAGATTTTTATGAGGACATCAAGAAAGTTCAAGAGAGCCCAAATGAAAATTCTATCTCTGGCATATTATAGAATTCTGCATGCAAACGGCTAATATCAAACACAGAAGAAAATTGCCAATCTACATAATTAGAAGAATACACTCTCAACTAACAGAAACTGCAATGAAATCTTTCATTGGTCGATATCATATTTGGAGCAAAAAAAAAAAAAAGAAGAACTGTTATGTGTTTTCCTGGATGATATACACTACCCTCAATGAAATGCAATTCCATATATACTGTACAATGTAGTATATATAAAGAAGGATCTAAAGCATTTTTTTTTTCAAGAATGCAAAAACAGTATAGAAAATCTATTTGCCGAAGCCAGTTTTTCAGAGCAGGCTATACATTCAAGAGGTGATAATACTATCTCAATTTATATGTCAGCGTCCAGAACTGTTTTAGCCTACAGGTGGAAAGGGAAGGGGGAGAACCCGGGATGAAATCTACTTACCTTCCCTACCGGTTCAGAAGTGTATGTACTGCATGCGTCATGTGTGTGCACAGACCCTCTGCACGTGGAAGCTTGTGCTGCTGTCGCTACTGGTTCTCTGAACCACCAGCCGCCATTGCTACCAGTTCAGCTGAACTGGTCTGAACCACTTCACCCTTGGGAAGAACCTTATAGAACCTTAAACACTCATACATTTTTCATGGCACAAATTAGGCTATAGTAAAACTTCACTAAGAGCCATGGAGTATAATCCTGAGTGAGAAGAGCATATGTGCAATTCAGTTTTCAAACTCAGACGAGAATAGCTCTTGAATGGGTTCCTCTGAATGTAGGAAGTGCCGTGATAATTAAGTATAAATTATTTTAATACTACTACTACTTCTGAGTGCCACAACACCGACATTCTAAAACTGTGTCCCTATGTAATAGGGATCCACATGGACTTAGTTGATTATCATTAGTGATTGCCTTATAGGATCCCTGTTGAGCTTTTCTTATAGCCTATTAATCAATAAATGACTTCTATCACAACTACATCTTAGGGCTAAACATTGGTTTAGCATTAGAAAAGGTTATCTCTACATTTGTTGTTGTTAGTTGTGAAGTCGTGTCCCACCCAACGCGACCCCATGGACAATGTTCCTTCAGGCCTTCCTGTCTTCTACCATCCTCTGGAGTCCATTTAAGCTCACACCAACCGCTTCAGTGACTCCATCCAGCCATCTCATTCTCTGCCGTCCCTTTCTTCTTTTGCCCTCAATCTTTCCCAGCATTAGGCTCTTCTCCAGTGAGTCCTTCCTTCTCATTAGGTGGCCAAAGTATTTGAGTTTCCTCTTCAGGATCTGGCCTTCTAAAGAGCAGTCAGGATTGACCTCTTCTAGGGCTGACCTATTTGTCCGCCTTGCAGTCCAAGGGACTCGCAGGAGTCTTCTCCAGCACCAGAGTTCAAAGGCCTCAGTTCTTTGCATTCAGCCTTCCTTATGGTCCAACTTTCACAGCCATACATTGCAACTAGGAAAACCATAGCCTTGACTATACACACTTTTGTTGGCAGGATGATGTCTCTACTTTTTAGTATGCTGTCTAGATTTGCCATAGCTTTCCTCCCCAGGAGCAAGCGTCTTTTAATTTCTTGGCTGCAGTCCCCATCTGCGGTGATCTTGGGGGTCCAGGAAAATCTTTACATTACGAAGCAACTAATCAATAGAAGCTTTCCCCAAGAAAACATGACAGTATATCAAATCAATTAATTTTTGTTTCTACATTCTTATCTGTAGGAATGGGAAGTGCCCAACTTTTCTTCAGATACTGTCAGCATTCCCAGATACCCCAGACAGAAATAAGCCAGATGAACTAATTCTACTTTATTGTAAAGTGACATTAACAGAATTTAGCAAGTCTTGAAAGGAGAAATCTCCCACTGTCTCTTTAAACCATCTAATAAGTTAGGGAGGGTCATCTGCAGGCTTTCCATCTCTTATCTGATTGTTCCTTAGGCAGCATCTCTCCTCCCTCCCACCTGACACCATCTCCAAGGACATTCCTTCATAGCCTTACAACTACAAATTCTGCAAAAGGCAGAAAAAAAGCTAATTGTAAGAGCAATTCGTGCTGTCATTTCCCCCCCTCCCTCCTCAATTGTTGCAATCGCCTCATTGGCAAAATATTGTCATTAAAATGCTCTTGCTTTTTTTCACATAAATCTTTGCAAATAATCATCATCAGCATAATGGGCCACTGGATATTTCCCTGAATCTGAGTTTGAAGATAAGATGGCAGAAAAATATAAATGCTTCTGCAAAAAAAACAAAAAAACAAAAAAAACCAACAATCATAAAAACATTAAGACACAGCATCAATTTCACGTTTTTAATAAATAATGAAATGGTCATAAAAATGTGAACACGTTTGAAGTAGGGCTCTTGAGCTGCAAACAGCTGTACAGCTTTGCACAAGGAAGGGAAGGGGAAGCAGAACAGGTGACGCTTACACCGGTGCCTTGAAAAATGAAAGAGCTTTTTGTCATTGATGCTTAAATGTTTTCAACTTCTTAAAAGTTTGAAGAAGAGCTGATGCAAACTTTCAGAGGCGTATAGAATGAAATGTTCTAAGAAACTGCACCCAGCTCAAAATGCAAGACAGAGAGCTTTGAGCCTCAATACATCTGAAATGACTTTCCTGTGACTGGCTTCACCTTTCAGCCACATGCATCAGGTTAAATCATGGTTTCTTATTTTGGCTTAGTGAATAAATCGCAGAGGCTTTGATGGACCATTCTGTAGCCATTGAAATCCTCCCAATGGCCTGCTCACAGAATTTCAAATATCAAAGGGACAACAGGAGCAAAGGTAGGATTTCTTTTACATGGAAGAAGGCAGATCTTTAAATATCCAGCCCACAACAGAAGTAACACTTTTAAATAAGCCGAATGAAAGTAAGCCAGTCTTTATAGTTATATCTGCTGAAAAAAATCGTGTCCGCTGAACAATAATTATTCTGTACTATTGAAAAGCAGTTTCCTACTACATTATGTAGATTAATCAGTGCCAACATGTATCATATCTAGCATCTGGTTTGTAAATGATCAGTAATTATTTTTGTCTATCAAGTCAGCATTTCATTCCCCGTCTCAACACCACCCCATAACCAGCAGATGTATATTTCCCATTTCAGAGTAATAATAATGACAACATTTATGTCATGAATTTATTCATTACAAATTTCACAAAGTCAAGGGGCTGCAGATTCTGTCTTGTTTGGTTCCTAGCTAGTCGCCTTGATACCTTATGCTGATGAAGTTAAGAAAAAGCAGACTTTTTTTTCCAAAAGTGTGTTCCAGTAATATATAAGACTTTGCTTTTGAATGCATCACAATTAACCATGCATGCACTAGCCTGCTATTAAATGAACAGCTTGCTGTTACGTTAACTGTCTGCAGTTTCTTTTCCAAAGGAAGTTATTCAAGAAAAAAAAACCCAAACAAACAAACAAACAAAAAACCAATATTACCTGAGGCATTCTACAAATTTTAGGAAGATACTTGGAACGCATAAAAAAAAAAGTAGAAAATTCAGCTAAAATGATAGATGCACCCTTAACATCTCAAATTGCGCACACAGTAGCCTCGGGAAAAGCAGGCATGGATATATTTGTGGGGTGGGAGCAGTGAAGGAAATTACAACTCATGTAAACTGTCCTGCAAGACAGAGTTATTGGGAACAGATACACGGACTTAAGTGCACCTGCTGATTGCAATATATTTAACCACAGAACTAGATAGTTATGCTAAGTACATTCTTAATGGATATGATTCTGTTGCAATTCAGTAAGGCACTTATCTTAATTGTTATGTTTGTGTTAGTTTAGCTATTAAATGAACCTGCTGGAGAACAAAAGTGATTTCGAAGAAGGTAAACTGTCCTTAACTTTCCAGGTTCTATTGTAACTCCTTGCTTCTCTGGAAGTAGATGGGAGAAAGTTGCTACTAACTTTCCACCAGAGGTGCGAACTGATAGTGACAATCTGTGGATGGGTCTGCCCGGATGCAATCCCATCCTATATCGCTGTGTTTTTTATGTCACATGCATGTGTGAACAAATTGCTATGTTATTTGGCATTGAACGCCTGTGTGGATGGTGTGTGAGAGAGAATTGCCATGTTTTGTGATGCCACATGCATGAGTGGATGGCACATGCACACATTTCCGGTGCTGGGCAAATTGGTTGCTACAGTATGTGAAACTCACCTCTGCTTTCCACCAAAGGAGAATTTTGAAATCAATTTTGAAAAGAAACTGAATATTTTGGGGGAAAATCCAAATATTTTCTACGAAGTTTGTCAGTGGAATATTCCACTTCCCTAAATTGTTGTCCCATGTTTTCTCCTCACCACCTCAAAGGGTTAGAGCCTCCATCTATACTCTGCCTCCTGAGTTCCAGCTGATCAGGAGAGAAATGAGGATTTTGCAGTAACCTTTCCCTGGAGTGGAGTGGGAATGGAGATTTTACAGTATTCTTCCCCTGGAGTGTGGTGGGAATAGATGGCCAAACCACACTCATAGAACCGATAGTAAAAAAAATTTAAATCCCACCACTGGGCTAGACAGCTCAATCTGCTGAAGCTACTGACTGTTAATGATCCAGGTGAGGCTTCTGAATCCTTCTGAACCCATCATGGTCTTTGTTTTTATTGTAGTTTAACTACCATGCAGAAAAGCACTCATCTCATGTTTAATCCTAAAGGTGATAATAATAAAAGACAGCATAATGCTACACTGAGCATACAGCAGTCACACTTGAGGCCTGGAGTACCTGGTGAATAGTATTCTGATTTAGTTAAATGATTGTCCATGAAATGAATAAAACACATAAATAACATCTGGCCAATAATAAAGGCTTTTTTAAAACACTTCTTCTAGTAGGGATTGAGAGAGCTCACCTGTTTCATTTTACCTAACTTCTAGTATTCCCATACATCTTATAGATAAGAATGAGCAGACAACAATCAATTGTTGTACTTCTAAGTTTCTCCATAATTTCATTTGAGAGATATGATCAAAGGCTTGCTTAAAATCAATAAACGCAGACCTCGATTGCATCCAGAAAGCGGAGCAGAATTGCTCTATTTTACTTCTCCCAGCTAAGAAACTGCAAGATTGTTTTTAACTCTGTTTAGTTTAAAGGTTTCCAATATAAGTGTCCACATGTAGGTCTTTTTTAATTGTATTTAATAGGCAAAGCTGTTGATAATGATTAAAACTTACATACTTTTTTCAACTTAAACGTTGAAAGTTTTGTCAACTATTGACAAAAACCCAGGGATTAGGAATTCAGCTTTTTAAACTGTATATGTAAATCATGAGGCCTGAATTGGCACCTACCAGTCTAAATGAATTTTTGATCAATTTTGAGGGATCAGTTTCATTCCCGCTGCCTTTTCACGGTTCAACTCACTGATCAATTTTGGGGACTCTTGAAATAACAAATGGTGATCAATAGTCAACAGGAATGGAAGTGATCCCTCAAAATTGATCAAAAATTCATTTGGACTGGTAGGTGCCAATTCAGGCCTCATGATTTACATATACATATACAATTACATTTACATTTTCTTTTCTCCCCATATACTATTGGACTAACCATCTCTACATAAAGTTCATGGACAGACTTTTCCCATCTTAATTCAGCAATATGACATTCCAGTGATGGAATTGCTATCTGTCACCAAATGGACAGAGAGCAATTTCCCAAACTTATTTCACTATAGCAGTTCCAAATACATGAGACTTGGTGAATGTGATTCCTGTTATTGCTTAATATAGTGATAAATGCCTGTGGAAATTTTCCATGGTCACATTTTCAGAATAAATACTAGGTGAAAAATGAAGTAAAAGCTTTGTTGAAGATGGTTATGCTAGAAAATATTGCCACCATCTGTGGGAGATTACGGACAAGACAAAGAAACAAAATTATTTAATCAGTTAAATGTATTTAGATATTTTGTTTCCTGTTTGTTCTAGCATAATTACTATGTTAATTTCTGTGCATCTTGCATATTAAGTGAAGCATATTCTAAATTCTAAAACACTAATGGCCATTGCTTCAGCCTTTTTATTAGCAGACAGGAAATAAATATGCAAAAGCTTGCTACCTAAACTAATTAGTTTACTATTCATCTTTTTTAAAAAAAGAAAGAAAGAAATATGTTTATTTTGCCTGTAGAATCCATATTGAGATCACACCATAGTAATATCTTTTTATGAATGCAGGCAAATATATATGACCCTGTATAATGTTGTCAGATCTCTCAAAACCTCTAGTCCCAGTGACGGACCCACATTGGATCCTGCAATATTTTTTTTATTATAGCTTACAGTTTTTGCAATTTTAGCAATATAAATTTGGTATTTCGTCCCAGTAATAAACTCAAAACTCAAGAGTGTGACAAAGAAAGCTATAGTCTAAGTGATTTGCCTATATATAGATTTTTTTTTTTCAACTGGAAAGCAAAATATTTGTCAGAATGGTTACTTTAACCTCTTTTCTAATACATAAATCTGAGTTTAGAGAACACTTAGACTGATAAATTTCCAACCAGAGAAGTCTGCTACTGGACAACATATGGAAACAATTTACTTAATTATTATATTTATATGACCCCCCACCCCATCTCACTTTATAAGTGATTTTGGATTCACTATGGATTAATTCATTTTATATCTCACTTGTCATGAGTTTGCATGAGGTTCTTTCTTTCTTCATTTTATCGTCACAACTTTTTTTTTTACTCTCTAAGCAGTGGTGGGATTCAAATAATTTAACAACCAGTTCTCTGCCCTAATGACTGGCTGGGTGGGCGTGGCCAGGGGGTGTGACAGACAGTTGGCCTCCTGCACACACACACACCCCGTGGGAGCAAAAACGGGCCACGGAGGGAAGGACACACACACCCCATGCACCATTTTGGCCCTATGAGGCCTCCCTGTACTTACCTGGGGGCCAAAATGGGATGCATGGGGACTCCTGGAAGGGACGGGGAGGGAAGAGACAGAGCCAGCCAGCAATTTAGCTATGTAACCCCACCACTGCCTCCAAGGTTGGGATTAGAAAGAATGATGAGATCCAAGTCATTCAGACTATTGAGTGTAATTCCTTGATCAATGCACACATCTACACTTTGTATCTCAGAAGATGGCAGATTTCTGCCTGAATACATTCAGTGATAGAGATCTCAAGATCTCTCTGGGAGATCATGCTTTTATTGCTTGCAAGGTTCTTCTACTCTCAAGCAAACAAACAGTTGGAATCTGCTTTCCTCTTTTTACATCCACACCAGCCATATTCCAAGAGACAAATTATACTAATTTTCCTAATGTGGATTTCAGCCAAAAACAAAACACACAGACACACAAAAACCCAACCTCACATTTATTATATCTAAAGCTATTTCTTGAATTTGTCAGTGAAGAGATATCAAACATCATCAACAACAGCAACAAAAGAGCCTTGGTGGCACAGCAGCTTAAGTGGTGTTAAAGTGACACCAGCTGCCTGCAATTACTGTAAGTTCGAATCTCACCAGGCTCAAGGTTGACTCAGCCTTCCATCCTTTCAAGGTAGGTAAAATGAGGACCCAGATTGTGGGGGCAATAAGCTGACTTTGTATTTAAAAAAACAACACCGCTTGGGGGGGGGGCAAAAGCCCTACTAAGCAGGTATATACAAAAGTATGAAGGCTATTGCTTAACGCATTGTAAGCCGCCCTGAGTCTCCGGAGAAAGGCGGCATATAAATTTAATAATAATAATAATAATAATAATAATAATAATAATAATAATAATAATAATAATAATAATGGAAATGACTACTGATTTTGATGGTATTCTCTGCCACAGGAATGTGTGGCTAATTACTGAGTTAAATTCTCTACTAGTTTCTCTCCTACACTATGTTAAGCCTAGGTTAGTAAATGCACTATCAGAAAATGTAGACAGGAATCAGCTTGCTTACTTTTTCATTGCCATTCCTCTTGCAAAGATTTGAGGGTTGCAGTCGAAGCTTTTTTTTTTAAGTTAAAGAAAATAAATTCTCCACTAAATCAGGATTTTTTTAAAAAAAAAAAATCTGTAGCTTTATTTTAAGATCAGTCTCCTTAATCCTATTTTGCAGAATCAAGAAGTAATTAATTGTGGATTAGAGAACAAAACATCAGACTAGAGTCCAACCAAAAGAAATATAAATTGTATGAAGGCATTTAAAAACAACAACAGATTAAGTACCGTGTTTCCCTGAAAATAAGACTGGGTCTTATATTAATTTTTGCTCCAAAAGACGCATTAAGGGTTATTTTCGGGTTAGGTCTTATTTTGGAGGAAATACAATACTAAATGCACTCATCTTGCTAACAATCTTAACTGTGGCTTATTTTACGAGCATCCTGAAAAAATCATCCTAGGACTTATTTTCCAGTTGGGTCTTATATTTGGGGAAACAGGGTAGTTACTAAGATTTTATTTCTATAAAGAAACACAACAGAAAAGGGCAGAAAGTTTTAGATGGTAAAGACAGGGCCTTCCTCCTAGTTGTGACACACAACTTTATAAAGCACTATAAAAATCAATATATAAAGAATATAAAGAAATAATAGAATTTGTTAGCTTTTAATGGAGCATTCTACTGAATTGCCAGTTGACAATGATTTAGATCACAACTGCTTTATAATATGACGCTGAGGCTTTGTCTCAAGACAGAGTTTGCACATCAATAAGTAATCTGCATTGGAAGGAGCCCAGCCCAACATGCATTAAATAGCTTTTCAATATGTGCTTTTTACTGGCTTGGTTTTAAGGGGCAGGAGATAGAATGTCAGTGCTGTGCATGAATCTCTCAAGGCTGATGGGGAAGCAAAGCAAATGAAAGTAATAAGCTCAACTTAATGGAAACAAGCTCATTACTATAACTGTTCTGCCAATCCTTCTGACGGAGGAATCCTTGGCAGCAAATAATTGTTGACTGCCTACTTGTAACCATGGAGCTAGTACTCTTGACACTCACCTGCTAAAGAGAGAAAGGAGACATCAATCATATCAAACTGTGCCCTGCTCTCCTCTTAATGGCAATAATTTCAGCAAGGACAATGCATCACTTCACTCCAAAAGAGGCTTTCAGGAAATAGATATTTTCCTATTTTCCTGAAGCAGAGCTTGCTAGGGGGAATACAGAGAAGGGCTAAATTTAAGCCACAGCTTTCCAGCATTGATCCCCAAATCATATCTTCACAAGTAATGAAAGGGGTAGAAGAGAAAGCAATTGTGAAGGAACAATATCTTTGGACGTGTATACAGCATAACTGATACCTTGCTTTTGGGAAAGGGCAGGGTGTTAGGGGATGAAAAAGACCAAATTGGTCTAGCAAAAGAAAAATACTTGAGATCCAGTAACATGTGAATATAACAAGAGGAAAAATAGACCAGTTTTCAGGATCTAGGACAGTGGTAGCTAAACTTTTTGCCGTTGTGTGCCAAAAGCATGGGGAGTGTGGGGGGGGCATCGCATGCGCATGTGCCCATGCCCATGCCCATAATTCAATGCACCCCCCACATATGTGCATTCAACACACACACACACCCATGTGACCCCTGCTTTTGGCACGTGATGGCTCGGTGGGCCCGGTAGGTCCATTTTTTCCTTCCTCAGGCTCCAGAGACTTTCTTGGAGCCTGGGAAGGGCAAAAACAGCCTTCCCCACCTCGCAGAGGCCCTCCAAAGGCTGAAAACAGCCTGTTTCCTGACTTCCAATGGGCCCAAAGGGCCCAATAATTAGCTGGTCAGTGCACGCATACATGCTGGAGCTGAGCTAGAGTGATGCTCGCATGCCCAGCTATACGGCTCCCCGTGCCACCTGTGGCACACGTGCCATAGGTTCGCCATCACAGATCTAGGACAACTCACGATGATGTTACGTGATGTATCAGGACATTTTTCCCCCTTTACTAAACTGGGTGTGGGCGTGGCCAACCGGTATAACCCATCCGGCTCATGGGCCAGGAGTTTGACAGCCCTCATCTAGGACATGGATGGACAATAGAGTTATTTGAAATGTTCATGGGGGGATTGGATAGAGTCAATATGGTGGGTGGGACTGAAGCAAGAAGATAATATGCAAGCACCAAAATAAATAAATAAATAAATAGATAGATAGATATGGATAGAGGTAGACTTCTACATACAACCATTCATTTAGTGACTATTCGAAATTACAAGGGCACTGAAAAAAGTGATTAATGATTGTTTTTTCCACATTTATGACCATTGCAGCATCACCATAGTCACGAGATCAAAATTAGACCCTTGGCAACTGGGTTCATATTGATGACGGCAATCACCTTTTGCAACTTTCTGACCAGACAAGTCATTGGGGAAGCCAGATTCATTTAACAAGCCTACTAACTTAACAACTGAAGTGATTTGCTTAACAACTGTGGTGAAAAGGGTTGTAAAATGGGGCAAAGGTCACTTAACAACTGTCTCACTCAGCCACAGAAAATTTGGCTCAATTGTGGTTGTATGTCAAGGGCTACCTCATTTTCTTGTTGTGGCCCGTCAGCGGCCTGTGCAGATTGTAGCTGATTCCGACAACGAGGAGGATGGTGTGGTGCTGCACCAGCAGCCTATGCAGCTGGCACTCAAGTCAGACAATGAGGAGGCTGGAGAAGATGTGGTGCCAGAGGCGGGGATTCAGCCAGGGCCTTCAGAACCTCCAGAAGCTCCCATAACTGAAGAGGAAGAAGAGGAGGAGCCTCTTCTCAATGCACGGGTGCGCAGAGCTGCCAAAAAGCAGGAGTGGCTCCTCAGGAGGAAGTCCCCTCAAGAGTAAGGCTTGGGGCTAATTGCCCACTTCCTTAGCCTATTTAAGGAAGGATGACGACTGAGGCAATTTGCAGGGATCAACTTCGTTCACTCTCCTTCACGTCTGGATCTCAGTTCTCCGCAAATTGCTTCTGGGCTTTCTGCCAACCATAGTAACATTATGACTATTTATTCTTTGGATTCTTGTAGGCTGTTAAGAAAGTTAATTAACAGCCTTTGTTTGAAAAAGACTGATTTAATTTAGTAAACTAAGGTTTGTACAGACTTTGTGTCTGCTGCATTCTTTGGGGTCCATAGCTGGAGCAGAACATTTCTCCACCTCTTTTCCTGTTCTTTTTTTCCCCCAATCTCTCCTAAGCAGAATGTTAGTTCTTCTCGGAGGTCTCAGTGGCCGTCTTACATCAAGGATTTGAAATGAAGCCAAAGGGGACATGTACCCTAGTACATCTTAGGATGCAAGAGAATGAATGAGGTTTTGCCCATTGTCAAAAGACATTACCACATCCCCCAGATTAGCAATATATTCTAAGGATTTATATCAGTGGTGAAATCCAGTTTTGTTTTTTTTTTACTACTGGTTCTGTGGGTGTGGCTTGGTGAGCGTGGTTTGGTGGGTGTGGCAGGGGAAGGATATTGCAAAATCTCCATTCCCACCACACTCCAGGGGAAGGATAATGCAAAATCTCCATTCCCACCCACCCTGGGGCCAGCCAGAGGTGGCATTTGCCGGTTCTCTGAACTACTCAAAATTTCCGCTACTGGTTCTCCAGAACCTGTCAGTACCTGCTGGATTTCACCCCGATTTAGATGCCTTCTTTTGAAACAGACATTTCTCCCCAAAGCAATTTTCCTGAAACATTTGATAATTGCCAGGCAAAAGAGTTAAATATAAACCGGTGGCGTAAAAAGAAAGGCTGCAGCAAATGAATAAAAGAAACCGTGAGTGCAAGAATAACAAAATAATAACTCTGAAATGAACAAAACAGCTGCTAAAATGGTCTCACTGAAGCTTGTTGGATGGACTCCGAATATAAAGGAGATTATGAGAAACGTAAATATCAGTGTGGCTGACACAAGGGCAGGGAGAATATAATGTTTTCCAGATGTTTGCTTGTGTTTTTCTCCTTTTTTTTTACCCTGGGATATTTGGCCATTTTCTTTTTTAGAACAGAGGTTACTCCTAATAAAGGAAGTCATTTTGTAGGTAAAGATTGTCCATCTGTTCTCCTGCAAGGTGGAAGACCTGAAGACCTCTCTGAGGACTTGTAACTGGTGCATAGTTATACTGCTATTTGCATCAAGGAACATCCCATCTGTTCTTCCAAGGAGTTCATTATGTCATTATCAACGAAACACAAACAATATTTAATGCTCAGCTTTGAACAAACTTACAACAAACTTAGCGACAGCTATCAAATGTTGGTGCAACTTTGATCAAACTTTTTAAAAAAATGGATTCAGAGTACCCTGTGGATCTAAGGGCAGAGTTCAGAACCTGAGAAATATTTTAGCAAGGTACACGAGACAGGTTGGGTTCAGCATACTAAACCACAAGTGTGTTTTAGCTGTGATTTATTGAATAAGTCACCTTTGTCAAAATTTGCACATAAAATTAAGTCATAGTCCAGGAGTGTAGAGGAAAATAGCTGGCTTTTCAGTCTGATACATGGACCTGTATAGATCTAGAGATAGATATTCATGACGTCCTGGTTTATTTTACCAATTACTAACAAAACTATGTTTGGATTCATATCATGTTAAACTATAACCTATATAATCCACCAAGCAGGATACAGAATAACAAAATTGGAAGAGACCTTAGAAGTCTTCTAGCTCAAACAGGAGATCCTATACCCGTGATGGAAACCTATGGCATGGATGGACACAGGTGGCACGTGGAGCCATATTGGTGGGGACACAAGTGTTGCCCTAGCACAGCTCCGGCATGCATGCACACTGGCCAACTGAATTTTGGGTCTTTTGGGCCCACCAGAAGTCGGGAAACAGGCTGTTTCTGGCCTCTGGAGAGCCTCCAGGGCGTTGAGGAAGCTCATTTTTTGCCCAAGAAAGCCTGTGGAGCCTGGGGTGGGTGAAAAACAGGCCTACTGAGCCCACCATGCCATCACGTGCCAAAAGTGGAGGGAGTGGGGGGGGGTCACACGTGCATGCACAGGGGGTGGGGCACATTGAATTATGGGTTTGGGCATGCGCAACACCCCTGGGCTCCCCCTGCTTTTGGCACAGAACAGCAAAAAGATTAGCCATCTCTATCCTGTACCATTCTGGACAAATGGCTGGCCAATCTCTTCTTAAAAACTTCCAGTGATGGAGGCCTCACAGCTTCTGGAAGCAAGCCATTCCATTGATTAATTGTTCTCACTGACAAGGAAATTTCTCCTTAACTTTAAGTTTGATCTCTCTTTGTCAGACTTCTATCCTTTATTTCTTGTCCTGCTCTCAGGTGCTTTCAAGAGTAAGTTGAACCCCTCTTCTCTGTGATAGTCCCTCAAATATTACCATGTCACTCCTAGTCCTTCTCTTCATTAGACTAAACATTCCCAGTTCCCCCAACCATTCATTATACAGTTTTTCTCCTGCAATCCCCTAATCATTTTTGTTGCTCTTCTCTGCACTCTTTCTAGAATTTATGTTGAGCCTAAACCCAACAGCTGGCTTTATCTAACTGGAGTTTGATATTGTTGATTAGGTGTGGTTTTTTTTTTTTTTTTGTTTACTTACTTTCCATAACTTCTGCCTACACATCCACCTCCAAAAAAAAAAAAAAAAAAGCCTCATATGATATAAAGTCGCTAATTATGCTTTCGTTTGGGATGTAATTAAAGTGCAGGAAGTCAAAGAATATGCAGATCACTAGAAAGAAAACTATAAAATGATAAGCAGAAAATTTGCCCCTTTGCTACCAAATACCATATTCCGGGATGGTTTATCTGGCAGTGTCTAATGAATTTGGTAATTGTATTAAATGAATAATCTGAAGGAAAGAATTTTTTTTTAAAAAAATCAATTAAATGAGGATTGACAGGGAAAAAGAAATAGTATGAGTTATATGCATGGTTGCAATTTAAAACCATAATCCCCTTAAAATATCAGACATTGGACCAAGCCAAAATAGAATTGAAGCATAACATCTTTAATTGACCATAAATATTGACTGCAGAGACACATCTGATGCCAAAAAAAGGAGTGGGGGGCGGGGAGGAAAAGAAAGGAAAAGAAAATAATATTGCAAGTCTTCATGAATTGAAGAAAAAAAAGGATTCTCACACTTGGAAATTGTTTTCCTTTATTACTCTCTCACTTTTCTGTTCAACTGAGTACTCAACCTAGCTCCCAATGATTAAAATATCAAATACAAGAACTTAAATAATGTGACATTACTCAACAATAACCATCTGGTGAAAAGAGAGATATTCCTAAATACAGTGCAAGAGATATTGTTGTTCAGATTACCTGATGGATGCATCTATAGTCACCAGGAGGTGAATTCAAACCAAGTGTTAATGTTTTAAATCAATCGTATAGTAGTATAGGCACCATGTCATCTCTGTCTGCCATGTTTTGCATTAACCAACTTCTGGCCACTTTTCTTTCTGTCTTTAAGAACTATTTCTTTTTATTAAAGAAGTTTTCAACAGAATAAAAGCAATACAGATTTTGAATTGAAGAAAAGAAGAATAAGGAAAACTAATAAAAGTAGTAAGGAAGTAGAAAAAATAAAGCAAAATAAATTCAACAGATAAAAAGAAAGGAAAAAAGTAATAAAGGTCTATTTTTATTTATTTATTTTTATTAGTCATATTTCTATGCTGCCCACTCTCCAAGGACTCTGGGCATCTTACACTAAAGACAGTATACTAAATAACATATTGTCCCCAACAATCTGGGTCCTCATTTTAACCACCTCAGAAGAATTGAAGGCTGAGTCAAGCTTGAGCCGGTGAGATTTGATCCACTGATCTGCTGAACTAGTAGTCAGCTGAAGTAGCTTTAGTACTGCACTCTAACCACTGCACCACCTCGGTTCTTAGTCTAGCTTCTGATCTTAGCAGCAGTTATAAGTGTATTTATATGCACTGCACTGATGAGGTTACCTAGTTTGAGTAATGAAACTTCTGCAAGAAAACAAGCCAACTCAGCACCAAGGATCCCTCATTTCAACCCTGAGCTACAAATATTCTCCTTTATTGGTACATTTATATTTTATCCTTTCTAAGGTTTCATGTTAATGTCCTCCTTTCATACACTTTCTAATCATCAAATCCATAAAACATCAGTTCATTTTTTTTTTCCAGCAAAAAGTCCAGTCAATGATAAAACGAGCTTTTGGTCACTTCTCAAGAATAGCTTCTCATACATCATTTTGTAACTGTCTACATGAGAAGCAATCACCACATGGAAGACTTGCCTCAAAAAATGCCTTTCTTTGGAGCACCCCTTACTAACCCCCAAGAGAAGCAGCAACCTTAAAAGTCTTCAAAAGCTGTTTATTGACAAGCAGAAATTGGAATATATCTCTGAATACATCAGGCAGAGTTTAAATAGAATCTAATTTTGACAACAATGAAGTTAAGGATCTCCCCCCCAAAAAAAATTCAGTGTTGCGAAAAGAAAGCATTCATTTTTGCATGTACCGTATAAAATGCATTTTAGACTAGCAGAGAAATTTTAAATGATCTTTTTCAGAATAATGTGGCATGCCATCTGACCACCTGAGTGTTAAAAGATGTGAACCAAACATTGCTGTGAATCACACCCCATTTTAAGTTTTGCCCATGACTTGATTTTATCAAGTTGATTTTGTTATATAGCTTTCTTTCCTCTAAATTTAGCTTTGTGTATTCAGGCCAGATAAAAGGCCTGAAAACAACCCTTTTATCAGTTTTGGGCTGGGCTAATTATTGCTTATATGTTCAAGCTCCTTAATTAAATGAAAGATGGTAGAAGATAGCAAAGAAACACTAAGGGGGATTCAGGAGAATGCTTGAATTCTCCCAACATATGGAGTCTTATTCCTCCATATGGACTTTTCTATTGTAATTTAATTGTTATTTCATTATGTGTGCGCGTGTGAACGTGCATGCCTGCATACACACACACACACACACTTAAATATTATTTTAGGTGATCAGCCCTGTGATTTTCCTGTAGATGAAGTGTAAAACATTTTGAACGGATGAACAAGAATATTTGATGCTGCTTGAATTTCTGCTGCTTTTCTAGCAATGCAACCTTCTCCTTCAGTTTCATTTCTTCCCAATTTGGCAAACCTGTTTCAGACATCTGGCATTTTGGAGAACAATTGGTGCAATACACACTTGGTCTAATATAAGAAAGTTATTGAAGATTTTATCTTTCATGGGAGAAGGTCAGCCACATGGACACTTGTTCCTCACTTTCCTTTCTTTTTTTTTTAATAAGGCAACAGAATTATATTAAACTGCCTTCTGTCTTTCAATCAATATGTACCCCATCGTTTTAGCAGATTTTCTCCCAGCTGTCCTCTGGGTATTGTGTTAGTTCACAACAGATATAGTCACAAGTAGAGTTTCCAACAAACCTGCACACATTTGGACATACCGTCTGTTTCATACAAGATTTCTTTTCTATATTTTGAAAAAGAAAAGGCATATATCCACAATAATACTTGCCAGCTACTAAGAGGTATCACAATTCTCCTTTACAATTTCTAATAGAGGTGAATAAATTACTAGGATGAAATTCTTCCACACCATGAGCTGAAACAGATGTCAGGCTAAATCAAAGCTTTCTTTACTTCCAAAGTTGTAAGTTGTTCTTTACAAACCATCTCCTCCATTCACACCCAAATCACCAAGGCACATCAATTCAGTCACTCCAATCACCAAGAACTATTAAACTCAGACTTTTGACTGTTAGTGCTTGTGTTCATTTTCAAAAGATGACGATGCTGACCTGTTCTCCCTTGGCTTCATCTCTTATCGGGCAGTTGAAACTCAACTAAACATACTAAAACCTAACCTGAATTTTTAGAAGAAAATTGTTGTTGAACTATACTATGCTCTCTTTTTCTCTCTTGATTTATGCTACATGCTAAGACAATGATCACCTAATCTTTTACCTGTTATTTTATATTGTGCCAACCTATTAATTCAGTAGTTGTCAATTGACATATGAGACAATTTGGATACAGGTATAGCATAGTCCCATAACCAAATATTCAAAACTTGATACATGCGTTGAAACCTGAAAATCAGCATCCTCCCAATATCATTCACACACACACACACACACACACACACACACACACACACACACACACACACATTGGAGCATCTCGAGCATCTCATTCATTTATATATTTTGGTTTATAGGATACTCAATATGGCTCATTATAATACAAAGATTTAACATCTCTGTAAAACAGAAAGATTTAACACTTCTGTAAAACAGTTAAAAGCACTAAGAAAAACTTCTTCAGACTTACTCAAACTGGAAATCTTAGTTAAAGAGAAAAACACTTGACTTCATTCCTAACATTAAAAAAAAAAATTGAGGCTAAGCACCAATCCTAAGAGAGCATGTTCCATTTTGGGGGGCTGGGGAGGAAGGCGATTTAAGAAAAGGTCAGGATGTTTGACCATTAAATTTTGGAAAGTGAGGTATCTTTAATCAATCTCTTGACATTAACATATATGTCATGGATGTTTCAAGAGTGAAGGCCTCTGCCCTACAGTTGAACATTGCAAAGCTTTCATATGATCATGAATCCTGCAATGTCTAATGAAGTGTGTCTCAATCCTGGCCAGTTGAAGAAGATGGGTGGACTTCAACTCCCAGAATTCCTCAGCCAGCCATTCTGGCATTCTGAATTCCACACACTTGAACATTGATCTAATGAGCATTGTCTTTAACATCCTACCTCTTCCCAGTTTATTAGCTTGTCAATACCTAATCTTCATGGAGGTATTTGCACCTATACCACTTGTTCAACTGATGCTACCCATGCTCTCCCATGGGTGGATGTTCAGGGCTTTGAATTTAAGAGAGAAAAGAAGTGTTTCAGAGTAGGCTGGTGCATACATAATAGTTATTGATAGCCTTTAAACCAAATCTGACTTTTTTCGGGAATTACATCCAGCTTCAAAGGGCAACTAAGCGATTCTCGGAAAAGAGACAACTGTCTTTAAGGCATTGCCAACTGATACAAAGTGAGCAACCTCTGTGCTTGGAAGCCTAATTTTGCTTTTGGATCTGATGTGTTTCACATCAGTCCCAATACACAATTATTGATGATATAGAATATTAAAAATATTCTAATTCTAACAGAACACTCATGTATTTTTAACTTACTTTTTTCCAGGACTGTGATGTGTGTTATACAGTCCACTGTGGCCAAAATAATTTCTGATGCAGAATCAAAGATCAAACAATTGCATCCAACCTGCCTTCCACTGAAGACATGTATATTGTGTGGGTCAGAAGGACGGCTGAGAAGATGTCTGCAGATCTCTCACATTCTGGATATAAACTGTTTCAACTCCTTCAAGGCATTGCAGGCCAAAACAACTAGATACGGAGACAGGTTTTTCCCTCATGCCATCACTCTGCTGAACACCTAATTCTCACAGTGCTTTTTAATATCTATGTGTATTTTACACGTAATGCGGCTGTAGCATTATTATTTATCCTTCTTATTGCTTTTCTTTACTTCACCCTCTTATTAGTATCATTATGGTGATGATTATCATTATTCTCTTAGTTTGCATGAGAGCTTCTGCATTGGAGACAAATCTCTTGTGTGTCTAAACACTCTTGGTCAAATAAAGGTTCCAATTCAAGTCAAGTCAAGTCAAAAGGAACATAAATGCCTACACTAAACTGGTGTAGTCCCACTAAAAGGGGCATGGTGGCTCGGTGGCTAAGATGCTGAGCTTGTTGATTGAAAGGTCGGCAGTTCAGACATTTGAATCCCTAATGCCGCATAACGGGGTGAGCTCCTGTTCCTTGTCCCAGCTTCTGCCAACCTAGCAGTTCGAAAGCACGTAAAAAATGCAAGTAGAAAAATATGGACCACCTTGGTGGGAAGATAACAGTGTTCTGTGCGCCTTTGGCATTTTAGTCATGGCAGCCACATGACCACGGAGATGTCTTCAGACAGCGATGGCTCTTCGGCTTTGAAATGGAGATGAGCACTGCCTCCTAGAATTGGGAATGACTAGCACATATGTACGAGGGAGAACCTTTACTTTTACTTTTAAGCTGGATAATTTCTCGATTGTGCACACTCTTCCTACCACTGTATAGTTTTTCCTTCATTACCCTTTTAACTGGAAATGCTAGAAATTGAACCAAAGAATTTCTGCATTCAAAACACGTCGCCTGCTACCGACATGCGGACCCCTCCTTCTAAAGAACAGAAAGGAACGGGAGACCATTATAGCTCACATATTGCTTTGATGTAACTAGCCAGATTTTTGGCTACCTGCCTGGGCCATGTACAATAGGATGGCTACATTTATGTAACTGTGGTGTAATTACTGGGAACAAGGGAAAATAGTGGTTTTCACACAAGACATTTTCCCATTCACTTTTATTGGCCAGTGCCTGACATTTGAACACAAAGGTACCCTTTTTAAAATTCACAGAGGCAGCCTTGGAGGTTTTAATCTGTTCTCGGTTGAAATTAACAGGTATCAAGTGTTTTAAGAAACTTCTTGAAAACAGCACTGGTTGCCTATAAATATTTGCAGATAGAAAGAGCAGGGAGAGAAAAGAAAAGGACAAAAAGGGAAAGGAAGGAAAACACCGAATAGCTAAAGCAGGCAGCAGTTAGCTAAGAATCTAATCCTGAATGTTGCTTTGGTGCCAATCGTTAGAAAAAGCTTTAACTGTCGAACTATTGTCCTGTTTCCAGTTTTTATGAAGCCTGCATTGATGTGTAAGCTCAATGCCTCCGAATGAGGACAGCTTTAGAGCAAGATTAATTACTGACCTCCGTTGCACCAAATAAAGATTACCTGCTGTTTTCCATTGCCCATCTTCATTACAATATGCAAAAGCAACAAAATGCGGAGGACACAAACAGAACGTTGAGGATGCTGTCTTAATTCTTTTACATATTATTTGCAAGAAGGAAGTTAGGAGCAAACCAGTAAAAAACAAAAGCTGTGATCCTGAGGTATACCTTCTGCAAAGGAGTGAATGGAAAGTTTTCATTTTTGGGGTAGTTCAGTGCATGACAGGATATTTTCACCCAGGAGAAAAAAAGCTGGTTTAAGAAAAGATCCATAGGATAGTTTGACCAGGATTTTATGACAACCTGGTCCTGACTAGGAAATGGAAAATCAGGTAAGACCCAATCAGATGAAAGTGACAGACATAATTAGAGCGAATGACTTTCAACAATCTAGGAAAGTAATCTTCAACAACTTCAAACCAATTTCTAATTTCTAAGTGCTAGGGCTTCAGCTACAGATGATCCTTGAGAATGGGGTTATCAGGGGAACTTCCAATCAGGATTTAGATTATTTTTATTTATTTATTTTTATTTATTTATTTATTTAGTTTGTCAAACATGTACAAGATAACAGGTATAAGTATAAACATGGACATGAACACAGGAAATGAGTACAAATAAATGGGAACAGTAGGACAGGGACGGTAAGCATGCTGGTGTGCTTATGCATATAAGGTTATACACTTATGGATATAATATAGGACAGAGAAGGGATGTGGTGGCTCAGTGGCTAAGAAGCTGGGCTTGTCGATCAAAAGGTCAGCAGTTCAGTGGTTTGAATCCCTAGTGCTGTGTTACAGGGTGGACTCCCGTTACTTGTCCCAGATTCTGCCAACTTAGCAGTTTGAAAGCACATAAAAAATGCAAATAGAAAAATAGGGACCACCTTTGGTGGGAAGGTAACAATGTTCCATGCACCTTTGGCATTTAATCATGCTGGCCACATAACCACAGAGACGTCTTTGGACAGTGCTGGCTCTTTGGCTTTGAAATGGAGATGAGCACCGCCCCCTAGAATCAGGAATGACTAGCACATATGTACAAGGGGAACCTTTACCTTTTATAGGACAGAGAAAGCATTGATGACATTGGTAGGTGATTCTTATTGGGTCTTGAAGAGAAGAAGTGCACCTTGCTTTGACTAATCAGACATTTGTCTTTAGTGGCATTTAATATCATGATAGCTTTCTGGACTGTTGGCAAGAATTGGGGGTGGTAAGTATAGTATTATAGTATTTCATATTTTTTTACCTTCATGGTGCTAGTCGGTGATACTAGAAAGAGTTGTCAGGTTTATGACTCTTTCTATGTACAATACAGCATGGCTCCCTTTCCTATATTATTTAACATCTAAATAAATCTGCAAAAGGAAGTTTGGGATAAAGTATCCTCAGTATGCTGATGTAATCAGTTGAACATTGCCAACCTCACATCCAAATATTTATAGATTTTAGTATCTGGTGACTTGAGGAATTGGAAGGGACAACATACACATGAAAGAATTGCCGTCTATATATAATCAATTTCAAGCTCAATAATACACGGGCAAACAATAGATACAAACTCAAGGTAAACTGCTCCAAACTTGATTGCAGAAAATATGACTTCAGCAACAGAGTGGCCAATGCCTGTAATGCTCTATCTGACTCTGTTGTTACATCCTCAAACCAGGGGTGAAATCCAGCAGGTTCTGACAGGTTCTGGAGGACCAGTAGCAGAAATTTTGTGTAGTTCAGAGAACCAGCAATACCACCTCTGGCTGGCACCAGAATGGGGTGGGAATGGAGATTTTGCAATATCCTTCCCACAGGAGTTGGGTGGGAATGGGGATTTTACAGTATCCTTTCCCTGGAGTGGGGTGAGAATGGAGATTCTGCATTATCCTTTCCCTGCCACGCCCACCAAGCCATGCCCACCAAGCCACACCTATAGAACTGGTAGTAAAAAAAAAAAACAACAACTGGATTTCACCACTGCCTCAAACCCTCACAGCTTCAACCTTAAACTGTCTACCATGGACCTCACCCCATTCCTAAAACATCCGTAAAGGGGGCATGCATAAATGCACCAGCATGCCTACCGACCCTGTCCTATTGTTCCCATTTACTTGTATTCATTTCCTTCATTCATGTCCATGTTCATATTTATACCTGTTATCAAGTACGTGTTTGACAAACTAAGAAAGAAAGAAAGATAGAAAAAAGAAAGATTGAAAGATAGATAGATAGATAGATAGATAGATAGATAGAAAGAAAGAAAGAAAGAAAGAAAGAAAGAAAGAAAGAAAGAAAGAAAGAAAGAAAGAAAGAAAGAAAGAAATTAAGTAAGTAAGTAAGTAAGTAAGTAAGTAAGTAAGTTGACTTTTGGTGCCAAAGTTGATTCTAGATGGGGTTGCCTTTCCTTTAAGAACAATAATGTGATTTAGACATCCTCTGGGATTCAGGGGAAGGCCAGTTTGTCCAAATTCAGTTGATATGGTTCAGTAAGAGCCATGATGGCACAGTGGTTAGAATGCAGCATTGCAGGCTAACTCTGCCCACAACCTGCTGTTTGATCCTGACCAGCTCAAGCTTGACACAGCCTTCCACCTTCCAAGATATTTAAGATGTGTTTCAGTTGTTGCATTGATTGCTGATAAGACTATTGCCTTTTGATGTGAGTGATGAGGAGAAGTTTATTTGATGAGATGCTTAATGTTTGCTAATTCATTTTGTTCTTGTTGGGTGCTTGCTGTTTGTAAGTATGGGGGGGGCTTCTATTATGTCATTTTAACTGCTATTGTAAACTATAAGCACCCCGTGAACTTAATTTCCAGTCATCTAATGGTGTAGATTTCAATCAATGCTGTGATAAATTTAATAGTTTTCAGAACAACTTCAGCCTCTTGTGTATTGATTTGTTTGTTTGTTCATTTTATTTCTTTCCAATCCTTAGTTAGGGTTTAAAACACCATAATTTAATGTATGTAGCTTATTGTGCTATTGCATCTGTATCAATTAGAGTAACTTTGCCCAAACAAATTCACTTCTTGTGTGATTTCTTTTCACTGCAGGGCTGAAAATATTGCAGATAACATCGGAATGTAGAGGTTGTGTTTTTGGGGGGTTCATGGATGAACTCTTATTATGCTTCCCGGCTGATCTCTGTCAACAATCAAGCCTTAGATTTTATTTTTTAAAAAAACCATCTGGGAACATCTGTGGGTGGTTAATGGAAACATAATCATAACAAACATTATTGCTTAACCCTGCTGTTTAAGTAACTTTGGGTGATGGAAAATGCAGAATTATTTACACTTATGACTGTGCTTTCCGTGTGGGGTCTTCTTTTGATTATAAATTACCATACTTCCATACTAAATAAATTGATGAATATATTTTCAATGCCAATGTGAGAGTGTCCCTTTAAATTGGACCAACTGCAATATACAGCATGCATTGCAACAAAGATACAGAAGAAAAGGTTTAACTGCTAGAATAAAATTAGCCCATAAAGAACCAATGCAAAACAACATCAAAGCGATATCATATCAAAAATCTCTTTGTACTTAAGTGCCTGAGCAACACTTTCACGTTGACGAAATCCAATCAACCAAAAAGGCAGTTGCAAAATAAAACAAAATTGAGAGGGATTAAGTAAGTTAAGTGGGACACTCAAGAGGTGATTTTTTTTGGACCAGGTAAAATGAAAATTTTAGAGGAAGGTTATTTCTAAGCAAAATTTGTTTGCAAATCATGGAATGTGCACTCTAGATGACCTTACAAAATGGAATCCATATGTGATTTGTTCACTTAGAGATTATTGTAAGCACTATTTGACTGTTTCCCTATGACTGTCATTAAGTGTTGTACCTTATGATTCTTGACGAATATATCTTTTCTTTTATGTACTACGAGAGCGTATGCACCAAGATAAATTCCTTGTGTGTCCAATCACACCTGGCCAATAAAGAATTCTTTTCTATCCTATAACACCCAGTTACTTTCTATCATACCTGTACTCTCAAAAAGCAACTGACCACTCCTACTTCATTATTATTATGGTTGGTTGCACATTATTTAGACTGGACTTGACATTTTATCCAAGTCCTTCCCAGGGATCTGTGATAGGTAGATGTTGTTGTTCCAATGGTGTTAAAAATATTACTGTTCCAGGTAAAGCTATTTTTTGCAATTGACTGATTTTATCACTTCTAACCATCTTCTTGACCTCAGTGTGATTAATGTCAGTCTGAAGGATGTCCTTGTATTTATAGTGATCATCTTCATCCAAAGTCTTGATGTTATTTCTATAGGTCATCTTGATGCCTTCAGTTTTCACTGTCTTTCCCTTGTTGATAGTAAGGGTAGCACATCTGTCCATTCCATTGCAATATCATGGTTGTATATACAGGCAATGTTGAGCAAAGATTCCATTTCAGCTTCAGATTACCTATTTAAAGGAAGCAAAAAAAAAAAAAAAAGCCTTGGGAGTTTGAGAGCTATGGTCTATTTGTCATGCAATTGCAAGCAGTAGAGATCATAGTGATTTTCAAGGATTCCTCTCCTGATGATTCTAACCTTACCCAGTCTATCACCATTGACCAGTAACCGTGTCTTCTGTTATGCCATTGATCTTTGCACAAAGCTTTGATGTTTCTATTGACTCCTGCTATTTATAGGAACTTTAATTTATAGGAATTTTCCAGCCAAGTGGGAGAAAGTTGAATGCCTTTTTGTAATTGACCCAAGTTTCATTCAAGGTGGTCTTCCTTCTCTTGAAGATTTCCAAAATCATCTTTCATAGGATCTTTCATTTCTTCACTGTTTGGGCAGTTTTCTTTTTGCTCAGATGGAAAGACCTAACTTTCAACCAGGTCTTTGATTGTAACAGTCCATGCTATCGAACTAATATAATAACAGAATAATACATCAATGACAACACCAGTTAGGAATTTGAAGGTTGCCTGGTGCTAATTGACCTGTAGTTGCCTAGTGCTGCCCCTTCTGTTGGATCTTTCATTATCAGGTAGGTCTTCCCAGATGGTTACCAATTTCATTTCCTGGAAGTATGTTGTTAAACTGGTTGGCAATGAGTGATCTCCACTCATACTTTAGAAGATTCCCTATGTCTTCATTAGCACTGTTCCAAATAAGAAGCAAACAAACTAAAGATTGATCTATTCTGAGCAATAATACAACATGTTGAACCCCTAAAGCAATTCTGTCCCCAAAAGAGAGACTAAGTGAATGTTTAGCACTATCCTAATAGAGAAAGATGTGCTTACCCTTCACAAAACCGAATCTCCTAATGTTATGGAATGCTCTCTCAGCAGAAACATTAACCTTCTTTGTAGTCAATCAGGTTTTTTCAAAGGTTAGCAAGAGAACTGTCAGTGACCTGGTTAGCAATGATTTACAATGTTAGTCTCCTATGAACTTTACAATATTATTGCTATTATTAAGTTTCTTCCTGCAAAACAGTCTTTATGGTTATGTTCAAACAACATATTTAACAAAGTTACTTGACAGTCTAGTAGCTATATAGTTTGGCCAATTTTAATCTTAATTTTGTTTGTGTGTTATGTTGTGCAGACTCAGCTTTTTGGTTAATGTATGAATTGTTGAACTTAGAGAATGAGTCAATTCAACAACAAAGTTAAGTCTATGATCTGAACACATTTCACTGAGTAGTGCATTAAATTTGTGAGGTGGTTTTCTCAATGGATGATTACTGGCATTTGCAGGTTATAGTATTCAGAATTTATAGCTTGAGATAATGGGGAGAAAAATTGATGGGAAAGTGTTGTCATGCTTGTTGACAGCAGGGAGAAACTCCGGCCTGAAACGCTGCTGTCAATCAAAGTAGACGAGAATCAACATGCATGTTGTGTGCTTTTGTGTAATATCACGGGTGACTTTAAAAAATAATAATAAATAAACCAGCATATAAAGCAAGCAAAACTTTCCAGGCTTCTGTTCCCATAACAAATCTCATGGCATCTCTTGAAAGAAAACAGACTAATTTTGCAGTTTTGTGAGATTTCAGACTTTCGTTTTAAAATATGGATTAATCAGTGAATCAGAAACAGATGTTATGATACTTATGAGACCATATTATCAACTTTATTGGACTACTTGTTTTATTAAGCATTTCATTTACTGGACAATTTTACAAATCATGTTAAGTTAATACATTCTGCAATACAGAAGACTCTGAAACTAAAGAAACGCCAAGGCTATTGGCTATCCCAATTTCCTTTTTGACTTGTTCCATGTCTTTATATTTCACTCCACTCATTTACAGTAATTTCTTGGAGAATTTCTAAAATTAATCCTAGAAGTGGAGCATATGTAATTTATCTTAATGTCTTTATTTATTTTCATATTTTGCCAAGTCTCTATATTTCTATACTGCCAGTACTATATTGTAAAACTTAGAATGGACTACAACTGGTAATGTAAAAGATGGGGAAAAAATATGAATGAATGAAATGAAAAGCTGTGATCAAGTTTAAAGCACCCAGAAAGTCAGAGGGAGTTAAACTAATTTCACCTTTCTGGTTTTGAAACACAATGGGGTAATTCAAAATTCTAAGATCCAAGGAGTGGAAGAGTTGAACATAATCTTAGAAGCATCCCCAAAGCAATGTCCTTTAATCACAGCATTTAGTCTTGTGCTGCTGATTTATTATTATATTTTTACTGTGATGCCAAAAAATTTTCTCTAATGAAAAATACTTTTTTTAAAATCTGCGATAAAATACACTGACATTGGCTTTTCCTAATAGGTTCCTGGTAGCTCTTCCTATACCAATGAATCAAGGGAATGATGCTAAGTGTTGCATTAACATAGTAATGGTTGGCAGGATTATGGCTTACATGATGCATTAATGTTGGACCAGCCAGCATGAATGGTGCTCTGATCATATATCAAGAAAGCACCATCTGGCAAGAGGTAATCTTGGAGTTTCAATCATAATTGCATTAATTGCAACCTTCTTAACAAATGAGCATTGTTTGGAGCTTGTATGCATGCTTACGCAAGCAGAAAGTACTTTGCACTTGTCAAGGCAATGTTAAGTGACTGAGATATGATTGATTCAGAAAATCAACAGGTGTTTACAATGCAGGAAATTGCAATAGCAATGCAGCACAATTTTAGTATGGGAGAGAAAGGTTTGGGGATGGTCTTCATGCAATTAAATTACATGACCATATAGACTATATGAAGGGACAATCTACATGCCAAGACATGACACTGAATTTTTTTTTTTTTACAGTGACTTCTGAAAGTACAACATAACTCTATTTTCCTAGGTTCCATGCTGTTACTATTTCAGAGATTGCAAGTGACTTTTAGAATAGAATAGAATAACAGTGTTGGACATCAACAGCAACATACAACCCTCTGATCAAGCAGGAAACCCCCTACCATTTTAGACATATGGTGGTCCAATCTCTTCTTAAAAACCTCCAATATTGTAGCATTCACAACTTCTGGAAGCAAGTCATTCTACTTCATGTATTATAGCATTTGGTGTTACTTTTCCTCCTTGCAAATTCCGAGCCTTTGCCCATATATTGTCCAAAGAAGATTTAAAGAAACAAAACAACAACAACAACAACAACAACAACAACAACAAAACCCAAGGTATTTCATATTTACTCAAAAAAACCCATATGGGGCTGCCCTTGGGGTGCATCCGGAGGCTCCAACTGGTCCAAAATGAGGCAGCATGAGTAGTTACGGGTGCATTCCACTAGTCTCATATAACATCACTATTGTGCGAGCTGCACTCATTGCTGGTGGCCCTCCAGATCCACTTCAAGGTGCTGGTACTCACTTATAAAGCCCTTCATGGCATAGGCCTGGGGTATTTGCAGGATCACTTCCTACAGGCCTCCCACCACTCAATGCTCTCACATAGGGCTGCCCTCCTCCGGGTACCCTCGGCCAGACAGTGTCGGCTGGCGGTCCCCAGGATGAGGGCATTCTCTGTGGTCACACTGACCCTCTGGAATGGGTTGCCCACCAGGCTCCAGATGGCCCCTGACCTCCGCACCTTCCACGCCGATCTAAAGACATGGCTCTTTCAGCAACTTCCCTGATCTGCCGTGTATTTTAACTTGGGGATTTGGGGATTTTAAATTGGTTTTTAATATTTAATATTATTTTTATCTACTGTTGGGTTTTTTATTGTTGTGAGCCACCCGAGTCCTATTGGAGAAGGGCGGCATATAAAACTGACAAATAAATAAATAAAATAAATAAATATGACTCTTCATCAGCAGGAGAAAACCATGCCTAATGGGTTATGAGACAGTTGGGTTGCAAAGCTAATCCTGTTGAAAGCCTTTTGTTCTAATGAAAATCATTTTACTTTTAAAATTAATTCAGCATATGTTGCTGCTCATAAATTCAGAGGGGAATTGGTGTTTTGTGGTAAGGACAGTTACATTCTGTGGCTGCTAGACATTCCACAGGAAAGATGTTTTTCAAACGTCTTTTTCTTTGAAAAACTAATGTGACAAAATCAATCCGATTTAAAATTAGCCACTCTTTATTAAGGGAAACAGAAGAAAATCTGCAGTTCTGATAATTCAGCAAATGATGATCCAGAAGAGAGGATGAAAGGACAGCATTTACGAAGATTAAAAGGACAGGTCCAACACTTTCATCCACTCCGCATCAGTCAGTTTCATTCTTGTTTTCTATTTAATAAAATTAATGTGGTCTCTCTTCGCCCCCCCCCCCTCCTAAAGTAATACATGATTAACATGCATTTGGTGCTAACAGAGCCACATTAGTTTTCCTAAGTCATGACTGCAGCATCCTATGTTTAGGTCAGGGGTGAAATCCAGCAGGATCTGACAGGTTCTGGAGAATCGATAGCGGAAATTTTGAGTAGTTCGGAGAACCAGCAAATACCACCTCTGGCTGGCCCCAGAGTGGGGAGAGAATGGAGATTTTGCAATATCCTTCCCCCAGGAGTGGGGAAGGAATGGAGATTTTGTAGCATCCTTCCCCTGGAATGGGATGGGAATGGAGATTTTGCAGTACCCTTCCCCTGCCATGCCCACCAAGCCACGCCCACAGAACTGGTAGTAAAAAAAATTGGATTTCACCACTAGTTTAGGTCTGCACAAAGCTTTGAGGGGGTGTCTGGTTTTGGCAATCCTTTGAGAGAAATTCCCTCTTGAAGCTGTGTAACAAAGCAGCTTTTAAAAGCTCAAGAATGCAACTGCTATGCCTAGCTCCGGATTCAGGATCCTCACACTCATCCCTAGATGAGTGTAGCATTCAGTTTGTATGAACCCCATTGCCTAAAGTTAAAACAGTAAAAAACAGAAAGGTATAGGAGTGGGTGAAATAAAGCTAGGATTATTCAAGACTCTGTTTGGGGCAGCCTCAGTAAAGTTGCTGGAATAACAATGATGCAGTCCCACTGGAACAAGGTCCTCCAGCTCTTTGCCACCAGCAGCAATTCCCTCCAACCTTCGTCCAAAGCCTTCCACCAGGAGGCTGAAGCAGACCCCAAGTCAAAATTTCTTTCCCCCCCTCCAACCCGCACAAAAAGACCCCAATGGGGTCTTGCTGCAGTAACACAAAGATTTATTCCATGTATCTGTCTCAGGGGCTGTAGTTTGAGGACCCCTGATTTAGTGCAATAGAAAAGAAAATGCAAATAATTTTTCTGCAGACCACCAAAATTTTCTTGTGGACCACCAGTGGTCCATGGACCACCAGTCGGTGACCACTGTGATAAATGACAATGTTTATACCTCAGCTTGAAATGGGAGGCACTCGGTGCTCTTTGAGCTTGGTTATTTTCTTGCAAATGTTGCATTACCAAATTAGCTAACAACTGTGCATTGAGGATGTTACCTAGACTGCGTAATGATACTTCTGCAAGAAAAGAACCAAACTCAGAGAGCACCAAGGATCTCCCCATAAACTAACCCTCCTAAATTAAATCATAAATGCTTTTAATAGAAAGTTTTGCTATTAGTTTTCCATTACTATTTCCATTTCCTTTTCAATTGGAAGGAGCATGATGGATCCAATTATAATAATAATCTGAGATATATATAATTGGAAAGAAGAACATGACAGCTCCTTCATTAGCCCTTTGGTGCCTAATCTTCAATTTTCTCTATTGGTCATTCGTAATGTTCAGTTTCCTCACCTTGCTTTTCTTCCCATATGTTGACGGAAATGACATTTGGGTGCTGTCCCCCTGATAGCAGCCTAAGACAATTTTGGGTGATAAAATCAGCTGCAACCTTGCCTATGAATATTTATGCTCCCAAATTCTGTGTCATTTCCATCATCATGCTCAGCGCATTGCATATGCCAAGAGTGCATTAACTTGGACTGTTTGACTTTACTGATAGAGTTGGCTGAGAAGGAAGATGAGTCTTATTCTGATTCCCTGACAACCAGAGAAACGCTTTCCTATTTCAGCAGTTTGAAATATTTGCATTTAAAACTCTGGTCAGGATGTTTTTATATTAACGCAGAGAGAAAATCAGGAAAGAGTTTCATCTTCACCAGCATACAGAATCAAAGAAAACAGTTTTTTTCTTTGATTCTGGGACTCAGGAGGGATTCTTTCCCCCTCCTGAGTCCCAAAGAATAAAATAGCATTAATAGAAATGAATCCCAGACTTACTAACACTGATGAAGTTAACTAGTTGGGTAATGAAACATCCACAACAAACAACTAAGCTCACCAAGGATTCAACAATGAAGTCTCATGTTTCAAAGACATAATCTCAACAAGACTTCCCTCCCATATCATGATTTATATATTTCCTGTATTTATAGCCATGCATCAACTGAAAATATGGATCATGCCTATCCTATAACCGATCTAGTAGGAAAATATTGATAACATTCCTAACTTTTTACTTTGTCCTATATTATTCATTTAATGCAGAGCTGAGAAGCCTGAAGTTCTCATGGATTACTCCAAAATCACACCATTGGAAAAAAAAATAGATTAGTCTAAATAACTCTGCATTATACTAGCAGCACATTAAGCATTCAGCAGCTAAAAGCTAAGAAGTGGGTCTCTCTCAAACCTAGAGTAGAGCCTGCATAACCAGTTAATAGGTAAAGGTGAATGTTCCCTTCACACATATGTGTTAGTTGTTCCCGTCTCTAGCGGGCGGTGCTCATCTCTGTTTCAAAGCTGTATAGCCAGCGCTGTCCGAAGATGTCTCTGTGGTCATGTGGCCAGCATGACTAAACACCAAAGGTGAACAGAAGCTGTTACCTTCCCACCAAAGGTGGTTCCTATTTTTTCTACTTGCATTTTTTTATGTGCTTTCGAACTGCTAGGTTGGCAGAAGTTGGGACAAGTAATGGGAGCTCACCCTGTTATGCGGCACTAGGGATTCGAACTGCTGAACTGCCAACCTTTCAATCGACAAGCTCAGTGCCTTATCCACTGAGCTACCACGTCCCTTAACCAGTTAATAAGACTGTGCAAATATTTGATTTGAAGATTGGATTCCAAGGCAATTTTACTGCTTTTCAAACTGAATCGGGGGCTTGAATCAGAAGTCTTTAAATGAATTTGAACATTTTTGCCCTGTACAAAAGATAATTTTGCTGAGCGAGGGAAATCAGAGTCAAGTGATTCCAATTTAAATGCTTTCTTTTTTTAAAAATCAGTTTTCTGAATTAAATAAACAAATTGGAATTTGCCTGGTTCACACAGGTATATGAATGCGAAGTTATTGTTTTTCATTTGTTTTAACCACTTTCTCTAGACTCAAGGGGCTATCTTTTAATTTTAAGCTAGCTGGAGAGGAGGTTGAATTGAATTAATGAGTGGTTGAAGTTAACCAGTGAAATAGGAGAATGGTTTCTAGCCATGATTGTGGCTAGAAATCATCCCTGATTGTGTAAGTTTCTTTAGTAAAACTTACAGGAAAGCTTTAGGCAAGATGCTATTGAATTGCTTGTAATAAATGTATTCCCTCAATTTCTTTCTAGCCAGTAACTGCATCAGTGGCAAAATAACCAAGTACCACTCCACACACTTTCTGGTTTAGCCATTCTTCCATTTTAAATGACAATAGCTGCAAATCCCTTCAGCTTTTCTTAAATTATGGGATGATCAACAAAACAAGAGGAGCCTCACGATGTAGTTTACCATGCATATTAAAATGTGGGCTGCTGTAAAGAACGGATTTCTGTCACATTTGCGCCTTAACTGTGCATATCACCATCTTATGTTATTTAATAAAGCACATTATTACCAAATTGTTGCCATTTCCCATATTGAGGTAATCATAATGCACCTGAGCTTTTGAGCAATCAGTCACCTGGATGTCTCTCTACCTTTCTCAACTTGACTACTTGCTGAACAGACCATATTATTTGCATATTGGACATATTACACTTGCAAATGGGTAGCAGACACAAGCAAGGAGATGATTGTGTATTCTTATCCTTCACAGAATAGATTTCCATAGTATCATTTTGTAACACAGTTTCCAACTTTAAAAAAAAAAAGAAGCAGCATACCAAAATGTATTATGTAGGTCAAACTGTGTACAAGAACATGCACTTCAGATAAAATGCATGCAGAGATGTACACTTCAGAGAGAAAGAGGGCATTTGTCAAATGCAGAAAAAAAGATTAAAATGCTAATTTTCTTTGCGTGGGAAAGTAAAGAATTATGAATGATCTGATACGAATAGGCTTGCACCTATTTGGACATTCCAAGAAAAAGCATCTATGATGGGATCTTGGAACATGGATGAATCCAGATTCCGAAGCAGGTTAATAATGTAATCCTATAGGTTTACTCCTATGGTGTCAGTCAGTGGTGGGATTCAGCCAGTTCAGGCCAGTTCAGGAAAACCAAATGTTAAATTGCTGGCTAACCCTTCCCCTCCCCACCTTGCCCCTTCCAGGAGTCCTCACGTGCCCTGTTTTTGCTCCCAGGAGGCTGCAGAGAGGCCTACTAGGCCCAAAATGGGGCATGGGGAGTGTGGTGCACCTCCTGCACCCCATTTTTGCTCTCAGGAGGCCCAAGGGGTCTCCAAGGCCCAAAACGGGACACATGGGGCGGCACGCTCCCCTGCATCCTGTTTTTGGGGGTGCAGGAGGCCAAGTTCTGCCTGTCACACCCCCTGGCCACACCCACCATGGCCATGCCAACCCAGCCAATCATTAGGGCAGAGAATGGGTTGTTAAATTGTTTGAATCCCACCACTGCTGTCAGTATATATAATAATCAAGACTGGATGGGTTACATGAATACTGGAAGAGTAAGGAATGAGTGGGTCATTTTCAAGAACCCTGAAATAATGGGATTGACATCTGCTGCAGCAGTATTTTGAAGCTTTTTGTGCGTATTTTGAAGCTTTCTGTGCGTTTACTTCACACCAGTCAACCTTTTGTGGTCTTACTCCTAACTCTGTTAGGAATTGTATCGGTTCATAAAACAAAATGTTGATATACATTTGCAAATGTTATCAAAAGGCTGGGCTGGACTTAATCCAAGATAAATGTTGGAGGAGCATGGGTATTTTAATAAGCTAAATAAATGGCTTTTTTATTATCATCCAATAGAACATCCAAAAGAGACCATCTACTGAATATAAAATAAAAAAATAAAAATAAAAAAATGGTGTTTTTCTCCAATCAGTCATCCATACAAAAGGTAAATAGATGTCCACACCTAATACTGGAAAGCAGGAAGAAAAAGGAAGTGTAACATATTACAATGAAATGAAAGCAGCAGGCCATCTCTTAATGGGAGCCAAGATTGGAGTGTTTATCCTGGATTTATGCCTCATCTATTTGAAGTGAAAAGTTTCTGCAGCTGAGAAAAATTAAGGACCTTGGTGAGGTCTGCCATCTTGGAAAAATATTTACAGTCTGTCCTTAGATTAGTAATTTTGCAAAAGAGCTCCAGCTGAACTTGTTGTCCAGTAAACTTGCTTGAAAACATGTCTTCAATCTGCTTCATGTTTTGAAATGGTGGATTATTGTCATTTACACATCACACTAACTAAAAGATACATGTTGTGATTTAGTAACTCTTTAAACCTATCCACTGAATGTGGTAGAATTTACTTTCTGTTGATTTCAGTGTGTCTAATCATATCCAACTCTGAATCCAACATTTTAACATCAAAGTTACTCAATTACCGTGAATGATCAAATTGTCAAATTTTCATATATCATTTCCAAATTTCTGTATCTATGTTTTTGGTAGTACAGTAAAATAATGACATATTATAGTTTGGCTGTTCACATGAGCTTTTTGCAACAAAACAGGAAAAATTATAATAGTTGAGAATCTGCTGGATTTTTTGTTCATTTACACTAAAGTTGGCATTCCTAGGGGAAAATGTCTTGTTGCCACGGAGATAGAATTTTCTACAGGCATACTCTCACTATTGTGAGCCTTAAACACAAGGATACAAAAGAACTAGAAACAGGAAGCACACAACTTTAAAAAAAAAATTGAAAAGGGAAAGGATATGCAACATTATGCTGACGGGACTTTAATAGCAGACAGACTTACTTTGTTCACAATTTTAACTTCTTTTTATGCACACAAAGAACCAGTGAGCAGTTCTTTCCTTGGATATACCGCAGAGCAATAGATTGCTCTTAAAAATGTAAATTTACAAAACAGTAACATTTAAAGACCGTTGGAAAACAATGCATCCATGGTGAAAAATGGGAAGCTCAGCTGTTCTCTCCATGACCCTGGAAACATCAACTAATTGGAATAGGACCCTGTTCTTTGGGAGTGCTTTGGAAAGGGCTATTGGCCAAATGGCCAAACCTCAACTAGGTTGACCCCCTTGGCATTCCACTGTGATATCTAGAGTCAGATTATAATGGATGCATTACAGGGGTGAAATCCATTTTTTTTTACTACCAGTTCTGTAGGTGTGGCTTGGTGGGTGTGGTGTGGCAGGAGCAGGATATTGCAAAATCTCAATTCCCACCCCACTCTGGGCCAGCCCGAGGTGGTATTTGCCGGTTCTCTGAACTACTCAAAATTTCCACTACCAGTTCTCTAGAACCTGTTAGAACCTGCTGGATTTCACCCCTGATGCATTATCTTTATATGTACAGATCCCTGGAATATTTGGATTCAAAAACGATATGAGTTAATCTATCCTACCTGGAGAACATTCAAAATAACTCCAATTTTCCCTACTATACCATCAAATTCCTTCTGCCAACCGAGCAGTTTGAAAGCATATAAAAATGCAAGTAGAAAAATAGAGACCACTTTGGTGGGAAGGTAACAGCATTCCGTGTGCCTTCAGCATTCAGTCGTGCTGGCTACATGACCACGGAGACATCTTCGGACAGCGCTGGCTCTTCAGCTTTGAAATGGAGATAAGCACCGCCCCTAGAGTCGGGAATGAGTAGCACATATGTGCAAGGGGAACCTTTACCTTTACCTTTTTACCATCAAGCTCATAAACCCCAAGAAAAAAAAGCACAGCTGATCCTAATTTAGTCTAGAATGAGACATAAACTGTTTCAGGAATTTTTTGCAAAGCATAAATAATTCTAAATAAACAATCTCTGGATATTATATATTTCTGGACAGCTGTCTATATATTCCAACATCTAAAGGATTGCCACAAAGAAGAAGGGGTCAATGTATTCTCCAAAGCACCTGAAGGCAGAACCAAAAGTAATAGATGGAAACTAAGAAGAGAAATAAGGAGAAATTCCCTAACAGAACAATTAACCAGTGGAATGGCTTGCCATTAGAAGTTGTGGGTCCTTCATCACTGGAGGTTTTAAAGAAAATAATGGATAATGATTTGTCAGAAAAGGTATGCTTGAGCAGAGGGTTGGACTTGAAGATCTCCAAGGTCTCTTCCAAATATGTTATTCCATTATTTTCCTTTCATCTTTATTGATATTAACCTCAAATAAGTGAAATAGCGAGGTGAAGGAAAAAATGGAGAGCTTTCTTTTATTTATGAATGTAACCCCAAGCAATTGTTTGGAGCAATTCCAGAATGAAAGAAAGGTGCAAGGAAATTTGGGGTACCAAAAAATTTTGCAATATTCCAAGGACATTTCATCCAGCCCTGGAATATGTAAATGAGGAATAATCTGTGTAGCACAGAGGAGAAGATAGAAACCACCAGGGTTTTCCAGAAATGTAGACAAGACTGAAAAATAGAATCAGCATTCCAGAAAAAAAGCAGTGACAACCTTTTCTGTAGAATTGCTAAAAAAAAAAAAAGAAAAAGAAAAAAAAATCTGTCCATTAGTCATCAAAAGATGAGTTCAACTCAAGGGAGTCTTTAACTTTTTACCTGCTTCTCTGGTGAGGCACTCCACATTTTTGAGAGGAGGTGCAATTAGAGGATAAATGCATCTGTCCTTCTTCGCTTCTCTGAAGCAGGAGAAGAGAAATTAGGAATTTAAGGGAGGGGGATTTTCTACCAAGGGATAAAGCAGCACAGCTGCACATCTCTCCTTGCTCTATTTTTTTGGCATCATTGGTGTCCATCTGCTCCTTTTAATGCTATAACACAGAGAGGAGCAGATGGGGTTTCCTCTTCAGCCTTCTCCTGAAACCCATATTCATTATAACCTAATTTTTATGATGACAGCCTTGCTGTCAAAAATGTCACTCACTTTTCTCCCCTTTTTCAGAAACAAAAATAGTTCTGTTTCTGAGTAGTTCAGTTGGGAGAAACACACTCACAGAGAGAGAGAGAGAGAGAGAGAGAGAGAGAGAGAGAGAGAGAGAGAGAGAGAGAGAGAGAGAGAGAGAGAGAGAGAGAGAGAGAGAGCACACAACCTCAGATAAAAGCCAATTAAATCAAAATATTAGTGTGACTAGTATTTAAACCAAATTTAATCTGATTTAGAACAGTACCAGAATAGAGCTGATCGGTGAAAGAAAGTATGGTACCTTGACACTTGGAAGCGTTTTCATTTTGAATTCAAGATATGGCCCCAAGATTTCTTTTTCCAAGGAGGAGAGAAAAATGAAGAGATATAAATATAATAGCAGAATAGAATAGAATAGAATAGAATAGAATAGAATAGAATAGAATAGAATAGAATAGAATAGAATAGAATAGAATAGAATAGAATAGAATAGAACAGAACCTTGGAGGTCATCTAGTCCAACCACCTACTTAGGCAGGAAACCCTACACCACTTCAGAGAAATGGTTATCCAACATCTTCTTAAAAATGTCCAGTGTTGGAGCATTCACAACTTCTCTTCTGGAGGCAAGTAAGTTGTTCCACTGATTCATTGTTCTCACTGTCAGGAAATTTGTCCTTAGTTCTAAGTTACTTCTCGCCTCGATTTGTTTCCACCCATTGCTTTTTGTCCTACTCTCAGGTGCTTTGGAGAATAGTTTGACTCCCTCTTCTTTGTGGCAACCCCTAAGATATTGGAAGACTGCTATCATGTCACCCCTAGTCCTTCTTTTCATTAAACTAGACATATCCAGTTCCTGCAACCGTTCTTCATGTGTTTTAGCCTCCAGTCCCCTAATCATCTTTGTTGCTCTTCTCGGCACTCTTTCTAGAGTCTCTGCATCTTTTTTACATTGTGGCAACCAAAACTAAATGAAGTATTGAAGGTTGCAAAAAATTACTAGAGAAAACTAAAAGTACCAGGGAGAAAAAAAAAAGTTAAGATGGCTAAGATAGCTTTAACTTTTCTTATCTTAAAGAATTTTTACATGAGCTGAAACATTACTAATATCACAGAAAGAATAGTCTTCAATATTTTTTAGAAAACAATAGGAATGTTTTTTTTAAAAAAATCTATTATTTGGCAGAGATATAGAGTTTGAAGTTGTGAAAGACAACTTCACTGAGATTACTAAAATGGCAATACAAAACACAAATCAAGAAAAGGATCTGGAAATGGAACAACTGCAACAAGAAGCCTTGGATGATGCCTCTTTATAGGATTTACAAAGCAGTCTGGGAAAGCTCTGAAAACTCCTCCTGAATCGACAGAAGATCAAATCCTGAGTGGCTATACAACAAATTTAAAAATCTGACAGTGGTCAGAGTGCAGTACTGCAGGCTACTTCTGCTGACTGCCGGCTGACTGCAATTTGGCGGTTTGAATCTCACCAGGCTCAAGGTTGGCTCAATCTTCCATCCTTTTGAGGACCCAAATTGGGGACAATAGGCTGAGTCTGAAAACTGCTTAGAGAGGACCGTAAAGCACTGTGAAGTGGGATATAAGTCAAAGTGCTAGTGCTATTGCTATGATTTCTGGACTACTTCTGGATAAAAGGCTAGGGGGAGAAAAAGTCTTTTTATCTGAAATTTCAAAAGAGAGTGAAAAGTTAGTACATTAGGTTATACTTAATGCGGTGATATGGAAGACAGTATTTCTGTCTTCGTGGTCTTTTTTTCCCCTACTTTTGTCCTGCACTTTCTACACTTTTTAATTTTTTTCTTCAAGTTTAGTTTGTGTTAGTTTTTACCACATTTATTAATAGCGTTAATAAAATTGTAAAGAATAAAACCTCGCAAAGAAAATTTCAAGGATTGTCCAGATAGTTGCCAGAAATTAACAATGACTTGAAGTGGACTGTAATCAGGATCCAATGAGTGGAGGAACTTGAACTCTCTTTGATGGCAGCCACTTATGAAAATAATTCTTTTTTGGAAAAGATAAGAGCAGGAGTTGAAGCTCATGCTAAAAACATCCAAATGAAAGTACAGTGATATTTTGGTACTCATCATTAATTGGTTCAGGGAGCACCTCCCAGAGTACCAAAAATGATGAATATCAAACATTTTTTTTCACATAAGGAATTATACATGAGTCACAAGGCAGCTGACACTGACCAGTTTTAGCTTGTGCTTTGAGTAACAAACAAACAATGAGTACCAGGACAAAATTTTCACATCAAAATGTGTTGAGTTAGTTTCAAATGTGTGGGGTACCCAGGGGTGGGCTGCAGGGGTTCGAGAGAACCTCTAGCTAAGATTTTGTGCAGTTTGGAGAACCCCCAAATCCCACTCCTGGCTGGCCCTGCCCACACTGCCCTCCCAGGAGTCCCCACACAGCCTGTTTTGGATGCAGGTAAGTGCAGGGCACTTACCTGCATGTGGAGGCTTACCATGTGGAGGCTTGGGGACGATGAAAAATGGGCCTACTGGAAGTTCGAGAAGACCAGAAATGGGCATTTCCAGCCTCTAGAGGGCCTCCGGAGCCTGGGGAGGCCATTTTCCATCTACTGGAGGAAAGCTTCTGGAGCCTGGGAAGGGCAAAAATGCCTACCCCCACCGTGGTGCAGGAGGCCGACTAGGCCACACCCACCCTGACCACACCCACCGAGCAATCGGGCAGAGAACCCCCTGCTAAAATTTTTGAAGCCCACCCCTGGGGGTACCAAGGTACCACTGTATTTAAAACAAAGTGATTTTAAAATATGTTGTAAGTAGTCCTGTGCAAACTTGTTTGAAGGGTGTTTTCAAAATCTATCTGTCAATAAAGGGAGGAAAACTGAGTAAGAGAATCCTTCTGGGATTGGTGGAAAATGGGGGATCACAAGTTCTCTCTGCTCTGCCAAGCAAGCCTTGAAAATATTGATCCATCATTCTGCAAAGAAATCAAATGGTAGATAACTGGATAAATCATTTTCTGCTTGGTATACATAGCATGAAGAAATGCTTCTCAACCATTTTGAGATCTCAGCGGCTTCTGACTTAATCTGATTTAAGAGCAGGAGAAATTGGCTTTAATGGAAAGCAAAGCTTCCAATTGTTTTTATTTAAAAACAAACAAAATAGGCTAAAACTGGAATAAAAATTTAGCATTATGCTTATTCATAATTTATATCAACTTAATTCAGTCTTCCAGACCCACCGATGAATTGAATGACACACATATTAAAAATGCACTTTTTTAGCATTTTCCAATGGAGTTTGCATGTAATTTTTTTAAAAAAAATATTTATTGAAATTCCAACATATAAAACACACAATACAAAAAATATAACCAAAAAAAAAAAAGGAAGGAAGGAAGGAAGGAAGGAAGGAAGGAAGGAAGGAAGGAAGGAAGGAAGGAAGGAAGGAAGGAAGGAAGGAAGGAAAGAGACATAGCAAAAATTTAACACTAATGACAACTTTTCCATATTGGTATCTCTATCATAACAAACGTATTTGCAAGAATTCTAATTCTATATATTAAAAATGTACTTTTTTAGCATTTTCCAATGGAGTTTGCATGTAATCTTTTTTAAAAAAATAATATTTATTGAAATTCCAACATATAAAACACACAGTACAAAAAACAAGAAAGAAAGAAAGAAAGAAAGAAAGAAAGAAAGAAAGAAAGAAAGAAAGAAAGAAAGAAAGAGGGAGGGGGGGAGGGAGGGAGGGAGGGAAGGAAGGAAGGAAGGAAGGAAGGAAGGAAGGAAGGAAGGAAGGAAGGAAAGAAAGAAAGAAAGAAAGAAAGAAAGAAAGAAAGAAAGAAAGAAAGAAAGAAAGAAAGAAAGACATAGCAAAAATTTAACAGTAATGACAATTTTTCCATCCAATTTTTCCATATGATATCTCTATCATAACAAACGTATTTGCAAGAATTCTAATTCTATATATCTCTATCTTAAATTAAATCCTTATTTGAATTATAGTAACATCTATTCATAATTCAGTTTCATACCCTATATTTCTTCAATCAATTTTACTAATTTTTCAAATTAAATATATGCAAAACATGTACATACAGAACACGGACTCTCACACCCCCATGTTGCATTGGATGGGAATATAATATTTATAATATATAATTATGTAATATAGAATCAAAATAACAATTTTATTATTTATTATGTTGATGTTTCGCCTAATTCCCATTTCTGCCATGTACTAGTGAAAAAAAATAGACAAGTGCAGATTTAGATAGATGCTCATGAAAACGTTCATTAATTCAAGCAAGAAGATGTTTAAACTTAAATAGAAATGTGTTGAAGCAAATATCAGGTTGGGAAAAAAAAAACAAGAAATTAAAGAGAAAGGAGGGTCTCTAGAGATAGCAAGGGATTTGTGCTTTATAAATTTGTTATATTCAACTGGAAATTAAATAAAGCAGGAACAACGATGGAATACAACTCAAGTGTATATTATCTTTCCTACTTTTAATTCATTATATTAACTACTGGATAGGATTTAGCACAGAGATCCCTGGATGGTAGATGGGGGGACAGACTGACAGATCTTTATCCTTAAACCTTATGCCATCAGACTGTACTTGATTAATTTTCTTTTCCTTCTATTTTGGCACAACATATATGATTGATTCCTTTGAGTCAGAAAATCAGTAGAAAAACTGAGACCCAGAAAAGTAATAAAATAAAGTGGCCTATTTAGTTTATTCCAAAATAATTTTGATATCTAAAGGTAAATATAATAACTCAAGTGCATTCCTCTTAGCTAATTGGATTTGACAGCCAGTGGTTGGAATGGTAAGCATTGTAACAAAATTGACTTTGGGGAAACCAAATTATAAGTAGTAAGAGAGCTAAATGGGGGGAGGGTTGTTTCTAGATTTGCAGAAAAGAAATAGTCAGCAGAAAAAACAAAACAAAACAAAACAAAACAAAACAAAACAAAACAAAACAAAACAAAACAAAACAAAACAAAACAAAACAAAACAAAACAAAACAAAACAAAACAAAACAAAACCCTCAACATGCATTGGAAAAGCCCCTGAGAGTTGGTGTGAAGAGATAACAGCCTAGGAAACAGAAAACAGAGGACACAGCCAGGGGTGGGCTGCTACGGATTTGCCCAGGTTCTGGAAAATCTGTAACTAATGTTATTGCCGGTTCATAGAACCTACAAATCCCACCCCTGGCTGGCCCCTCCCACAACCATCCCACCCCTCCCTGCCCACCCCGCCTCTCCCAGGAGTCTCCGTGCAGCCTGTTTTGGATGCAAGATAAGTGCAGGGCCCACATGGAGGCTCAAGGGGGGGGGGAATGGGTCTCCTGGAAGCTCTGGAGGTCCTCCGGAGCCCTGGGGAGGCAGTTTTTGCTCTCCCAGAGGCTCGAGGAAAGCCTCTGGAGCTGGGGAAGGTGAAAAGACCACCTCCCTGCCATGGTGCATGGCCACGCCCACCCAGCAACTGGGCAGAGTACCCGTTGCTGAAAATTTTGAAGCCCACCCCTGGACACAGCTCTCTGCTGGAAAGTGGTTAGAACTAGAGTTTCAGAATAGATGCTCCCATTTTGGGGGGAGGGGTTGTAAAGGAGATGGTGGAAGAATTGTACTTTCAGACTAGCAAGATTCTATTAATGTAGCCTTACAATAAAGTAGGGGTAGCTTATCTGATCTTGTTTCCTACCTGCTCTACCTGGAAAGGCTGACAAAATTATGTAAAACTGGATAGATGAAAAACATTGGGCCGTGTAAAAATATCTTCAGGGTTCAATGATTCCAACACAGTCATCTTTCCCATGTATATTCCCATGCTAGGAATATACAGTGCGAACAGTGTATCAGTGTCTAGATGAACTAACACTTCATTCATAAACATTAGCAGGAAGCTTAATGTGCTTTGTATAGCTTAGGTTGCAGAATCCAGCTTCTTCAATCATCTATAGTTCAGTGTGCACCAATAAAGTGAGTTAATTCAGGAGCCAGGTTAAACATGTTGTGGGAATGCAGTCACTGTGTCCAAGTACTCCACTTTGATTTTTTTTGTTCTGGGTAAGGTGGGTCCATGAGAATACAAATCTTGTGCAATGGAAAGTGTTAATATGTACAAAAACACTTCAAAATCTTATGGTGAACTAACCTACCTTCCTTCCTTCCTTCCTTCCTACCTACCTACCTACCTACACACCTTCTCCTCTGAAGTTGATACAACATAAGCTTCATAGAAAGATCTTCCATTTAGTTTCTCAGAAATGCTGTCCTTCTCCATTCTTAGGACTTTCACAGCTCTAACTAAATCAGGCTCTCCGCCACCCACAGATTTTAAATGTGAGCTGATATTTTGGCACTGAATTGCAATTTGTTACTGGCAGCTTGCCCTGCTAACAGAATTAGTCCAAGGCATTTTGATCCCTCATTAAAATGCATAGCCAATCTTAGGAATATGTAAAGAAGTTACAGTTAAAAAAATAAGTTTATATATATATATATGTGTGTGTGTGTGTGTGTGTGTGTGTGTGTGTGTGTGTGTATAATGCTCAACAGACTGTGGACACTTCCTTTGGTGTTCAGTATCATTTTTTGTTTATCCAGACTAAATAGTTTCAAAGTTTCTTCAAAACAAGTTGGGAGCTGTTTTGTATGTTACAAAACAGAACACATGAGCACATCTTATTTTTTAAGATTTGCTCAGAACTCATATATGACCCCCTATACGTTTCAAACAATAAAATACTGACCTGCTACTCTTTTTCTGAGGAGGAGGAAACAACAATGTAAACTAGACATATCAAGAAACATCATGGTCCATAAATAAACATTTGTTAATTAGAAATATAAGCAGCATTTGTCATTTTATAAGAGATCCCCAGCACATGTTCAGCTTATCAAATGTGCCCTGCCAGAATTAAGATCTCCAGTTTACACCATGCTTAACAACTTAAATCTCACTATTTTTATTATTTATCTACACATACATCAAATTTAGAAACCGCCTATTTCACTCACGGCTATATTTGGCTAAATGCATTTGTCATGTAGTCTCCTTCTTAGCTCGTTTTCCTTCTCTGTAGTCCTAGAAAACATGGCTGCTTTACAAATGTTACTACTTAGCACCTTCTATGTCTCAGTGTTTATCTATTAACCAGGTTAAGCAGCCAACTGCAACTAATAATAGAAGAATCTGACACTTATACAGATTCATCCAGTTTGTTCTTGCTGAAGCAAGGCAAAGAAATGTTTTCACAAAGCTGCATTTTTTTTCCTGGTTTTGTAGTATGATTAACAATTTTGGACTCTACGTCTCATGACTAATTTCAGGAGAATTGTTGGAAAAGGATTGGAGGCTGCAAGGTAGAATTTTCTGAAGCCTACAGACCCTAATGGCCCTCTCCCTCCCAGTTTGTAGTGTGTGTTTAAAACCAGCCAGTTGTGCAAAGATTTTCCGAACCACTGAAGCTTGCAAACCTTTTAAGCAATCACTATATTGATTATGTGCAATTCTTTAGAATCCCAGCAACATTGTACATTACATTCAAGTTCATATTGGCCTTTCCTTTGAATATTGTAATGGTTAAGTCATACTGTATATTTATCTGTGTTCAATTGCTTAACCGTATGCTTCATTAAGTGAACATTTTTTTACCATCAACCTTCAGAAATTTCCTGCTGAGGAAACAGTTCTGGAGGACTATGTAATTCTACCTACCTACCTATTCTGACCTAGTCTTCCCCAGTGTTAGATCGGCGCAGGAAAGAAGAAGTGACCAGCAGGGTTCAAGTAACAAGTTTTAATAACAAGAACTGAACAGCTTGTGCGCTGCCGGAGCTCTCCTTATATACACTCCGGCAGACGCACCGCCCACTGACAGGGATTCAAAACTCCCGCCGAAAGGATCTTCAGCCAATCCCAGGCGGATGTCCTTATAAGGACATAACACTCCTCCCCCCTAGTTCTTAGTCAGTCGATCAGGGAAATAGTCACTAAGATAAACAGGACGTCTACGTGCCCGCGTAGACCTGCGCAGTTCAGAGTCAAGATGGACACTCTCCCGGACGGAGGGTGTCTGCTCTGCTCGGGGCTTCTTCCCCGGTGCCGGGCTGGATCTGGCCGTCGAGGATGCGGGCACTGTGTCCGAACCTCCGGCCGGGTCACGGACCTCCGCCTGCGGGCGATGCTGGTCTGCCTCGTTCCTGCACGGATCGTGGAGCCGCCGGTGTGGATCCCTGCTCTTGGCCGGTCCGGAACTCCTGAGCCACGGTAGGTCCCTGGGTCTCCCTCGGGTCCCCTCTGGGCTGGGGTCGCGCCGGTCTGGGTCAGGGTGCGAGTCCGGCGGTGGTGGTTGGGTTAAGCCCCCGGGGTCTCCGGTCGAGTCCGGCTTACTCCCGGGGCGGCAGGCGGACGGAAATGGTGACTGGTCGGCTCTGTCGGGGTGGCGTAGGCCTACCTTGCAGGGGTGGTGTAGGCCCTCTCTGCGCGGTTGGTCTGGCGGTGGTGTCGAATGTTCCCTCTGGCCGCTGGGCTGCTCGACCTGGTCGGGTTGGTGCTGGCCTACCCTGCCGGGGTGGTGGAGGCCTTCCTTGCAGGGTTGGTTTTCTGCGCGGTTGGCGGGTTGTTGTAGGGTCTCCTGGAATGTTGGCTGGAGGTCCCCAACTCTGGGCTGCCGGTTGCCCACTTCGCAGGGTTGACATTGGCTTCCCCTGCTGGGTTGTCCCCGGTCTACTTGCCTTGCCGGATCTGGTATTAGGCTAGGTGCCGGGGTGTTTGTTCGTCCCTCGGGTCGCCGGTCTCCCTCGTCTGGGTGGTTTAGGCTTACTTCGGCGGGGTGGTTTAGGCCTACCTCGTCGGGGTGGTTTAGGCCTACTGTACCGGGGTGGTTTAGGCCTACCTCGTCGGGGTGGTTTAGGCCTACTGCGCCGGGGTGGTTTAGGCCTACTGCGCCGGGGTGGTTTAGGCCTACCTCGTCGGGGTGGTTTAGGCCTACTGCGCCGGGGTGGTTTAGGCCTACCTCGTCGGGGTGGTTTTCGCTCACTTCCCTCCACCTTTTGCGGAGCTGGTCGAGATGACGTCTCACGATCTGTCCATCGTCCAGCTCAACGCGGTAGGATTTGGGACCGGTTGTGCTGTGTACTGTAGCTTTAAGCCATTTCGGCGAGCCGTGGAAATTCAGAGCGAAAACGGCATCACCGACGGAAAACTGGCGAAGTTGGCGACTGGCGGATGCGGGCACCTCAGAGGAGTATTGCGGGTGCAGTCTGTCCAGGGGTGACCGGAGTCTCCTGCCCATTAACAGTTCGGCGGGGCATTTTCGGGTGGCAGAGTGAGGCGTGATATGCTGGGTAAGCAAAAAAGTGTCAATGCGCTCCTGCCAGTCACCCGGGCCCATTTTGGCGAGCGACTCCTTCGTGAGCCGCACCATCCGTTCAGCCTGCCCATTTCCGGCCGGTCTGTAAGGGGCAGAGAGGGCATGGCGAATGCCCAAGCCAGCCAGGAAAGCTTCCATGGGCACGGACGTAAGTTGGGGCCCGTTGTCTGAGACCAAAACGTCAGGGAGTCCATGGGTCGCGAAAAGGCGCCGGAGGGCACGGATGGTAGCTTCCGTTGTGGTGGATGCCATGGGGACGACTTCCAACCACTTGGAGTAGGCATCAACCACGATGAGGAGGTGGTGCCCATGAATGGGGCCAGCAAAGTCTATGTGAATGCGCGACCAGGGGGAGCTCGGAGTCTCCCAGGGCATCGGGTCAGATTGAGGCGGGGCGGCTCTGACTTCTTGGCACGGGCTACACCTGGCGACCCAATGTTCAATGTCTTTGTCCAGTGTCGGCCACCAGACGTAGCTCCGTGCCAGGGCTTTCATCCGGACAATGCCCGGGTGTCCTTTGTGCAGCGCAGTAAGAGTCCTTCATTGAAGAGTGCTGGGAATCAGCACCCTATCTCCCCATAGTAAACAGCCGCGCATGGTGGACAGCTCCCCTTGCTTGCGGCTGAACGGGCTGAAGTCGTCGCTGTCAATTCGAGTCGGCCAGCCTCTCAGGACCCAGGAGTGGACTTGCCGGAGGATGGGGTCAGCTCGCGTGTGCGTCGCTACGTCGGCAGATGTCACGGGACAGTTGCTGTCGTTGTCAATATGCAGCAGCTCGAGCGTGGGGGCCGGGTCTTCCACGGATTCGGCGGATGGGCACCTGCTCAACGCGTCGGCGTTTGCGATGGCTTTACCAGGCTGGTGGACGAGGCTGTAGGAGTAGCCGGCGAGGAATATGGACCAGCGCGTCATCCGGGGGGACATGAATGCTGGGGTCTGCTTGTCCCCTGCTAGTAGGCCGAGGAGAGGCTTGTGATCGGTGACAATGGTGAATTGCCGTCCATACAGGTATTCGTGGAAGCGCTTCACCCCTGCAACAATAGCCAACGCCTCTTTGTCCAGTTGGCTGTAGTTGCGCTCAGCACTAGACATAGCCTTTGAGAAAAATGCGATGGGGGCTTCACGACCGGTAGGTAGTTCGTGGCTGAGCACAGCGCCAACTCCGTACGGGGAAGCGTCACAGGTCAGTCTGAGGGGCAGTGTCTCATTGTATTGAATGAGCACACTGTCAGAGGTCAGAAGTTGCTTAACGGCTCTGAATGCAGACTCTTCCTCACGTCCCCACCTCCAGGAAACCGCCTTCGCCAGCAAGCGATGGAGCGGCTCAGCAACAGTGGCTTTCTGCTGGAGGAAAATAGCGTAGAAGTTAAGCAATCCAAGGAAAGCCTGAAGCTCCGCTTTGTTTTTGGGGCTGGGAGCTTCATGGATAGCTTTAACTTTTGATTTGGTGGGGTGGATGCCAGAACTATCTATCAGATAGCCCAGGAACTCGACTTCCTGTACCCCAATGATGCACTTGTCCCTCCAGACTCTCAAGCCCTTCTCCCTGAAACGCTGGAGAACTAGCCTCAGCCGGTCCAGGAGTTGAGCCTTTGAGTCCCCAGAGATCAGTACATCATCGAAATAAGGCACCACCCCTGGAACGCCTTGGAGAAGGCGTTCCATCATGGATTGGAAAATGCCTGGGGCTGCACTGACTCCAAACTGGAGACGGTTGCACTTAAACGCGCCTCTATGGGTGACAATAGTCTGTGCCTCCGCCGTTTCCTGATCTACTGGCAGTTGCTGGTAAGCCTGGGCCAGGTCCAGTTTTGCAAAAATTTTGCCCTTGCCGAGTGAGTGCAGCAAATGTTGCACTCCTGGCACGGGGTATGCGCTCTGCGGCAACGCCTTATTGATGGTCACTTTGTAGTCGGTGCAGATGCGCACAGATCCATCCTGCTTCATGGGAGTCACAATGGGAGTTTCCCATGAAGCATGATCGATGGGTTCCAGGATACCTTGGGCAATCAGCTTATCTAGCTGAGCGTCTACTTTAGCCCGCAAGGCAAATGGAACCCGGCGGGGCTTGAGCCGAATTGGGGTTACCCCCTTGTCCAGATTAAAGGAGATGGGTTTCCCTGAAAAGGTCCCTAACTTACCATCGAAGACTTCTTGGAACTCTCCGATGAGTGAGTCGAGTTCGCCTGAGCTAATCTGGTGGATGCCTCCAATAGAAAGCCCCAGCGGCTGGAACCACTCCACGCCCAGCAGGGTCGGGCGGCTATGCTCCACGACGGTTATGGGAAGCTGGCCCTGGAACTGCTTGAAGGCGATCCGGAGGTTGGTTCTCCCGATGACGCCGATGGGGTTGCCGCCGAAATCCACCAGCTTGGAGTGCAGAGGTTCAAGTTGGCGCTTGGAGAGATTCGGTTTCAGTCTCTTGACCTGGTGCCAGTCGATGATCGAATAGACGGAGCCTGAGTCGACTTCCATCGTGCACGGCAAGCCTTCTGCCAACAGTGTCACGTGGAATTTTGTGGCACTGTTGGTGCTGGGGAGGGCGATCGTTGTCTGGTTCACAGCGCCGCCATGATAACTGTTGCGGTCGTCGCGATTTTGCTGGATTGAGGACCGTTTGGATGACCTCTGGGAGTCGCGACGACTTTCTGGATTCTGGGGCTTGATCGATTCAGGAACCGGATCAGAGGCTCTGCATGCCTCCGCGATGTGCCCCCTCTTAAGACAGCGTCTGCAGGTGGCATCCCGCCAGCGACAGGATTGGCGGGGATGGTGTCCCTTGCAACTGCCGCACTGAGCGGCGCGGCGGCCATCTTTTTGAATTTCCCGCCTAGGTGGGCGGGAAACTTCCAAAACGGTCGACTCTCCCTCTGAATCGGTTGGTGTGGCAGAGTCCTCGGACGATTCAGATGACGGTTTGCGGATCTTATGGATCCCTCGGGACTGGAGCATGGCAGCAGCGGCGGTCTCGGATGTTTCAGCAGCCGTAGCCTCCTCAAGAACGTCCTTCAGGGACAGTCTTTTTCTGCTCAGGAACTTCTTTTGGAGGTTGGCATCTCTCATCCCGAAGACGATCCCGTCGCGTAAGGCATTGTCAACGTTCTCAAATTCGCAGTTCGCAGCGATTTGACGCAATGCCGCCACAAAGTCTTTAAGCGATTCGCCTTCCTTCTGATTACGTTGGCGGAAGGTAAAGCGGTTCGATATGGGGGTGCCCGTTGGTGCATAGTGGTCTTGCAGGGCAGTCTGCAGATCCACCCAGGACATAACTTCAATGTCCCTGGGTGCGACGAGGTTGACGGCGAGTTCCAGAACGTCGGAGCCGCAGTGAGCGAGGAAAAGAGCCCTCTTCCTCTCGTCGTCCAGGTTGTTGTAGCCGTTTCCCCGGAGGAATTGGCGGAAACGTATCATATACGAACTCCACTTCTCCCGGCTGGGGTTGAAGGGAGCCAGTGAGGCGAACGGCGCTTGCGGCGTTGCCATTTCTCAGACCGCGTCGAGTGACTTCAGCTCGTTATGGCGATCGTGCCACGCGGAGGTTCTTCTCTAGACCTTCGTCGCCAGTGTTAGATCGGCGCAGGAAAGAAGAAGTGACCAGCAGGGTTCAAGTAACAAGTTTTAATAACAAGAACTGAACAGCTTGTGCGCTGCCGGAGCTCTCCTTATATACACTCCGGCAGACGCACCGCCCACTGACAGGGATTCAAAACTCCCGCCGAAAGGATCTTCAGCCAATCCCAGGCGGATGTCCTTATAAGGACATAACACCCAGCATGAAGCTGAGTCCTCGTCCTGATAAATCCCTTTTATTTAATTTACAGTGAATTTCTCTCCAGCAAAGTCTTTCCTCTCCCACAGTCTTTCAAGATAGTTCACAATTACCAACCTTCATCAGGCTTGGAGTGTGGCCAGGCCAATATCTTTCAGATGCCACAATACTTGGCAAGAATGCAGTAATGAACTAATTGTCTCCTGCAAACTCCATTCCCCTTTCGCTCCTCTTTTATTCCCCCTGGGAGGAATAAATCCATCCATTCATCATACACCTGTGGCCTTACTCCCAAGTCGACCCTTGTTCTTTAGCTGTCCCTTTTGTCTGGCAACTCTGCCGATGTGCACACTGGGAACAGGCTCCAGCTGTTCGTCTTCCTCACTGATGACTGACTCCAAAGGCAGCTGATAACTGGCATATGGCTCTGCCTCCAACACAGAGCCCTCATCAGAGCCTTCCCCAGACTCCCTGACTGGCCCATGTTCCTCCCCAACTTCCTCACTGTCTGAATCTGCTGCCAGATCCACTGGCCACTGGCAGGCCACAACAATACCTGTGTAATTCTACCTGAAAGATTAATGTAATTCCAGCTTTCTTGCATGAATATGGTTTGTTGCTTTGGAACAATATTTTTTTAATATGAATAGTGCATTTAATTAGCAAGAAGAGTGAAATGTTGTCAGCTAAACAACAATTCTTGGACTCAGTATTGTCCTGCCTAATGAGATAATATAACTTTCATAGCACATTCTGCTGCATTAATGCCAGGAACTGGTATTTTTATGTGTTGTAATATTGTAGATCATCATTACATTTTGTATGTTTGTGTCTAGCTACCATATATTTTTACAATGCAATTGATTTATAGAAGGATAATTAAAATGTCCCTATATTCTTGGATGCAGTAAAGGCATAGTTTATAGCTTTGGTACTACTATTTGCTACACAAGCTAGTAACTAGAGACTTCAGGAACCATGCAGTCTTAAGGCCTTACTTTACAGACAATCCTCTCTGACCATACTATCTAATTTTGTCAAAAAATGTGCCATGAAGCTTGAATTTGACCCAGATCCTGTGCTCACAACATATTGAATGGTGTGACATGGGAACACAAAAGTTGTCATCTAATATGTAGCAGAGAGATCAGTTGACTTAGCATTGCATAGGGTTAAACTTTCAATTAGCTAGCTAATTCCCCCTGAATTGTACAAGCATCCTACCAGAGTACTACATATTCCTTAGGATGTCCAAAATGGAGAGGTAGTTTGATAAAGGGCATACAAGATTGTGTGGTTTCTGTAATCACTTGTGTGGAGTTGGAAAAGGAGCAGAAACTGGTAGCGGTGGATATCATCCTATCCTAAGAGCCTTGGTGGCACAGCGGACTAAAGACTACAGTACTGTTAAAGTAGCACTTAGCTGCCAGCTGCCTACATTTACTGCGAATTCAAATCTAATCAGGGTCAAGGTTGACTCAGCCTTCCATCCTTCCGAGGTAGGTAAAACAAGGAACCGGATTGTGGGGGCAATAAATTGACTTTGTATAAAAAAGAACACCTCTTGGGGGGGAGGCAAAAGCCCTACTAAGCAGGTATATATAAAAGTATGAAGGCTATTGCTTAACGCATTGTAAGCTGCCCTCAGTCTCCGGAGAAGGGCGGCATATAAATCGAACCAATAAATAAATAAATAAATAAATAAATAAATAAATAAATAAATAAATAAACAAATCACTCTGAATCTGGCACTGATTGTGATAGTGGTGGTGGTGGTGATGATGATGATTTTCTTATCAAAGAAAAGAAATTGGCCTAGGACAGGGGTCAGAAACCTGCAGCTCTGGAGCCGCATGTGGCTCTTTCACCCCTCTGCTGTGGCTCCCTGTCACTCAAAATAGGCATAACAACCGCCAATGTGCAACACCCGTCGGCATGCGATTTAATGAGTTTTTCAACCCCTGGTAGGCCAACCATGGATAAGAAAAAGAAAAGTTTCAGAAGAAAACAGAATGTTTAATTCAACTACATATGCATATTCAAGAAATAGTCAGGCACGGGAAGGGTTTTGTGGCTCCCGGTGTTTTCTTTTCTGTGGGAAACTGGTCCAAATGGCTCTTTGAGTGTTTAAGGTTGCAGACCCCTAGCCTAGGAATGTACATACATTTTTTTCTGGTTTTAATAATTATTTAATAATAATCTTTCACTGTCTGAGAATGGATGTTTATTGTGGCAACCACTAAATTGGTTCAACATTTAGATCAAGAATGAAATGCTCCCGGTTCGGACTGGATTGCCCGATCTGGTAGTGATGGCGGTGGGTGGTTCACAGAACCGGTAGCAAAAATCCCTGCCACCCCCCCCCCATGTCCAGCTGAGCTGCACAATCATCAGAGGCTTTTTAGTTTTTTACTTTTAAAAGCATTTTTTCTACAACCTCTTCCAATGAAAAAATGTTTTTAAAAGTAAAAAAAAAAGCCTCTGATGATTGTGCGGCTCAGCTGGGATCAGAGGCTTTTCAAAGCATTTTTTTTCTGCAACCTCTTGCCGAAAAGGTGGTAAAAAAATGCTTTGAAAAGTTAAAAAAAAAAGTTGGCCACACCCATCCAGTCACATTATTCCAAGCCACGCCTACAGAACCGTAGTAACAAATTTTACATTTCACCCCTGATTTAGATATGTCAATAATCTTCCTGTTAACTATGGAAGTCTAAGGAATTATAGTTTTTGTTGTGTGTGATAGAGTGGGCAGTGTGTGTGTGTGTGTGTTGTGTGTGTGTGTGTTAAATCCAGTTCAAAAATTATTTTACATGGCATTTTTTATCTTTAACAAATAGCTGTGAAGATTCATTATGCCTACCCTTCCCACTCCAAATACTGCTTAACAATTATGGATATGAGTCACAGAAATCAACCTTTCAGATATGTTGTAAAATAAAGGTCATCTCCTGGAATACTTTAGCAAAATGTGCTTTAAAAATATAAAATAATAACACTGTAGCTTTCATTATAGTTTTATCTTTTAATGCTCAGAATTTATTATTAGTTAATTTTCAGGTGACTGATTCTCCTCCTCCTAAGTGTCTATTTTTGACTGGATTATCCCAAAAGGCTGGAATGGAAGAGAAAGACTGTGATGGAGTTTATGATGTGCTCTTAAAAAGTTAATAGCACTTCTGTAATTTTAATCAGCAGCTATCGATCATGTGCATGGAAAAAGGTCCATGGGTTTTATTTAAACTACTATTTTACTATTTTATAATCTTGACTGTGATCTGCGGGGAAGACAAATAGCAAAAATTAAATGTGAAATGTTTTATAAGTAAAATATGTTTGTTATAGGGAATAAAAAATCAGAAGACAGGGATTGTTTCATAATTTTGTTAAATGTTCTGGAAGATCATTCTGCCTCTTCAGAAATAACTGTACTGCAGATTCTTAACTCATTCAGAAGCTAAGAATGAGAAATAGTGAAATGAAATCTTCATCTTGAGATCCTCCTCCTCCTCCTTTCTCCTCCTCCTCCTCCTTTTCCTCCTCCTTCTCTTTCTTCTGTTGTTTATCTTGATACCTTCCTTTATTTTATTTTAGTACTGTATTTATTTCTCTCTTCAATTGTCATTTAATCTGGCCTTTCTGTATGACATAAAAAAGATATTTTCCCCCTTCTTCATTGAGACAAAACTCTCTTTCAAGAAGTGTATTTGCACGCATGACTGTGCATGTGGATTTTCTCAAATATCAGAACAAGATGGATGGTCCATCAATGCCACATAACTAAGTTAATGTTTATTTGATAGTTCAGGGCTGCAGCAAGCTACATATAGATTGTTATAAACAAGCTCAATTTTAAATTAAGAATGGATTTATTAGTGTGCAGTGCTACAACATTTGAAGGATTTAGATCAGTAACACAATTGGGTAGAAGGAGAGGCAGTGTGCAGTGCTACAACATTTGAAGGATTTAGATCAGTAACACAATTGGGTAGAAGGAGAGGCATATCAAACCTTGACAGGTTTGCATTGCAAATAACGTAGTAAACTATTAGTATCGTTAAAGAATAAAATAATGTAATAAATCATTTCTGTCCAGCAAGAGTAATGAAATACAGCTATACTATAATTTTATAAAGCACAAGAATCCAATGGAAAAACATTGATTCCAAAGATCCATCTTAATTAACTTTTGTACCAAATAAAGCATTGCACAGAGAGGAAAAGTAATGTATGGATACGCTCATATCATGCATCAATATTCTTCCAGTTAAAAAAAAAAATGTGCATCAGATTGTACTATAAGAGAAGCTTTTTGAAAATGTTTTAAAAGTATAATAAATCCATGTATATAATAAAAACATAATTGGGGTTATTGATACCAAAAAGATTAGCATATCAATAACATACCCTTAAGTTATGTTCCTCCTTAATCAGATCAAACTACATCCACCACAGAGTTGTTAGATTTGTGAAATGATATTCGGTACTAATATTGGATGGTTTGAGCACTGAGAAAGCAGTTGATTCATAGCAAAAGATATGGGGACAGCCAGTTAGCAGCAGGACTGAATATAATCAATACAAAATCAAATGTCATGCAATGAAGTTAGAGATTTCAGTTCAGCATGTGGGATTAACCTCCACCTGTTAACAGCTTTGATTTTAAATTATTACTTTAATGAAATTAGCACATTCCTTTGAAGTGTAAAGTCTGTATTTAGGTTTTTCTTTTTTTTTGAAGATACGCAGGATCCTACAATACACAAATGCCAACTCTTAAAAGCTGGAAGAAAAAAGTAGGAATATCTCCAGGGGATTAATAGCAAAGATGAAACATCCCTGAAATTGATTAAGAGACATGAAGAAAAGAAGCTGAGATACTTCCATAGTAGCCCACTGGTAAGGTAAACATAATCTATCACCTTTTAAAAGCTCATATTTGTGAGTACTTAATTTCTGAGGGTCAGGAGCAAAAGCAAGCTTTTTATTGCCATAAGTGAAAGATAAAATTATTTGAACCATGGACAAATTAATACCAAGCAAATTGTATGAGATTACCAAAGCAAGACCTCATTATTTTGCATGGTGTTCAGGCAAAAGAAATCAGCCTCAAAGTTTCAATGTTGGAAACATGCCTGGATGCAGAAAGGCAGCAATAAGCAATACAGCCTTAAAGGTAAAGGTTCCCCTCGCACATATGTGCTAGTCGTTCCTGACTCTAGGGGGCGGTGCTTATCTCCGATTCAAAGCCAAAGAGCCAGCGCTGTCAGAAGACGTCTCCGTGGTCATGTGGCCAGCATGACTAAATGCCAAAGGCATACTGGATGCTGTTACCTTCCCATCAAAGTCCCTATTTTTCTACTGGCATTTTTTACATGCTTTCAAACTGCTAGGTTGGCAGAAACTGGGACAAGGAACGGGAGCTCACCCCGTTATGCGGCACTAGGGATTCGAACCGCTGAACTGCCAACCTTTCGATCGACAAGCTCAGTGTCTTAGCCACTGAGCCACCATGTCCCTGTTAATACAGCCTTAGGCATTGAATATATGGTTATTCAAATATCTACACAAGATTTATTTTGCTGCAAACTTCAGTTTTGGCCAGAGAGCATGCTGCTCCAATATGGAGTGCATCCACACATGAGAAACAAGTTGACATAGTGCAACTTGTGACAGGATGCCTAAAATCTACACAAATTGAAAAAAAAGTATCCTCTTGTTGATATCATTCACCTAGGATTAGGACAGAAGTAGCAGCAAATGCCAGGAGAAGAACTGGCAAACAAACAAGAAAATGATCCCCAGCATTCTCTGAATGGACATATGCCTCAAACTCATTGACTTAAGATCTAGGAAGAGCTTTATGACAGGAACAAATATTTTCAGAGTATGCACTAAAGCAGGGATGTCAAACTCAAGGCCTGGGGGCTGGATCCAGCCTGTGAAGTGCTTAGATCTGGCCCATGGGGCAGTCCTGGAAATAGCAAAGGTCTGGCCCGTGGTGCCTCTGCCAGTGAAAAGGGAGCTCGGAAGGGCCCTCCTGAGCTCCCTTTTCATTGGCAGAGGGTTGCAGGAGGCCATCGCAGCCAAAAACCAAGATTGGGAGCCCATTTTCTTTGGCAGAGCACTCAGGCCACCACAGGTGCCCCTGACACAAGTGATGTCAAGCTAGCCATGCCCACCCTGGCCCCCCAAGGTCAAACACAACCCTGATGCAGCCCTCAATGAAATCAAGTTTGACATCCCTGCACTAAAGTAAGATTTTGTACACTGACTTTTATCTAATACTACCAAATCCTTAGAAATGCATGTCATGCGAGACTAACGCTAGCTTTTTAAAAGAAATAAAACTGATCCATTGATACAAAGGAAATTTAATGGAAGTGAAAGTAGAAGACCAGATACCACTTATATTGGGCAACTGATTGAATATGAGTACGATAAGTGATTAATTCTTAAGAACTGACAACCCTTTTACATTGTTAAGTGTCTGTCTGTTATGTATTTCCTGTAAAAAGCTAATTAGGCTAAATTTTGTTTGCCTCTCTGATTTGTTCTATAAAAGGCTGAGCTGTTTGTTTTGGAGATAATGCATTTATAAATCAGTGAGACAAAATGGCCCCCATGACACCACTACCGTTAGTTTGCTGAATAATATTGGCTGTATCCAAGCAACATTAATGTCTGACTCAGAAAAGTCCACGTGAGGAATTTGTTTACTTTCAAAAGAAATATTTGTGGTAGTGCATATAGATCTCAGAGAAGAAAGGGAAAAAGTCATAAAAAAATAGTTTGTGTCATTGTTAATCTCACATCCATGCTGATCAAAGGGAAAGGGTAGGGAAATGTAATTTAAAATGGCTGCATCAAGTATTTAGGGGATATAATATAAGATGGAAACCAGCACATACTTTAAAAAGATTATGGCAATTTTGGTTTTAGAAGATGATTGTAACCACATATGGTGTACTTCTCATCTGCTACCTATACTCAATAGGCAATTTTAAAAATAATATTTGTACCCTGTTCACTATCGAGAACATCTTGTGATGGGCTGCCACATGTAAAAAGGCCAGATATAACAGTAACATTTAGCAAAAATATTTAAGTGAAACCCACAATAATCCTAAACTACAGGTGGTCTTTGACTTACAAGACTTGACTTAGTGACCGTTCGAAGTTACAACAGGATTGAAAAATGACCATTTTTCACACTTACGACCATTTAGCATCCCATGTGATCATGCTTGGGAACTGATTCATATTTATGACGGGTGCAGTGTCCTGGGGTCATAGGGTCCCCTTCTGTGATCTTCTGACCAGCAAAATCAATGAGGAAGTCACTTAACAACCATGTTACTAACTCAACAACTTCAGAGATTCACTTAACAACTGTTGTAAGGCAAGAAAAGTTGTAAAATGGGGCAAAACTCACTTAACAAATAAAAGAAGGGTTGGCCTCAATTGTGGTCATAACAACTGTGGGTGTTTTTTTTTTAAAAAAAATCCATAACCAAACTTGTTCTTGTTGTTCAATTGCTAAGTTGTGTCCCCATGAGCCATATCACACCAGGCTCTTCTGTCCTCCACTTTGTCCCAGAGTTTGCCCAAATTCATTGTCATTGTGACAATGGCATTATCTAACCATATCATTCTCTGCCGATCCTTTCTCCTTTTGTCTCCAATCTTTCCTAAACATCAGGATCGTCATTTCCAATGAATCCTCCCTTCTCATTTGGTGGCCAAAATATTTGAGCTTCAGTTCAATGTCTGTCCTTCCAAAGAACAATCAGAGTGAATTCACATTAGGATCGACTGGTTGCATCTCCTTGAAGTCCAAGAAACCCTCAAGAGTGTTCTCTAGCACCATAATCTGAAAGCATCAATTGTTCAGATTCAGCCTTCCTTATGGGCCAACTTTTACAGCCATACATTACTACTGGGATATTGGGATACCAAGAACCTAACTTTTAGCCATTTATAATCTCCTTCCCCTCCATTTCTTCCACAGAATTATACTGCAAAGACCATAACTTGCTCTATTCTTGAACATTTCACTTGAGGTATGGAATTCCTGTTCTCCTAGAGATTTTTATTTTATTTGTCAAGAATGTATTAGGTAATAAGTATAAACAGATTGGATACATAAAATAGATACAAATAGAGGAAACATTAGGACAGGGACAGTAGGCACGCTGGTGCTCTTATGCACACCCCTTACAGACCTCTTAGGAATGGGCTGAGGTCAACAGTCTTAGGTTAAAATTTTGGGGGTTTTGGAATGAAACCAGAGTCCAGTAGTGCATTCCAGGCATTGACCACTCTGTTGCTGAAATCATATTTTCTGCAATCGAGTTTGGAGCTGTTCACTTTAAGTTTGTATTTATTGTGTGCTCGTGTATTGTTGTGATTAAAGCTGAGGTAGTCACTGACAGGTAGGACATTGTAGCAGATAATTTTATGAGCTATGCTTAGGTCATATCAAAGATGGCGTAGTTCTAATTTTTCTAAGCCCAGGATTTCAAGTCTGGTGGTATAAGTTCTTATAAATATATATAATATACAGTATACAAATATAATATATCTTTCTTATAAGCAAATCTTCATACAAAGATTTGGTTGAACAAATGCAAACTCTCTCCAGAAATCAGCCCTGAAGCCCAACTGGGACTTATTCATACTATCCAGTTGCTTTGTCACCAGAATAGGCAAGCCATTATTTCTTGAGGGTGGAAAGAATTTGTGTTGGCCTCCATTAATCCCCCACTGACTTTCAAAGTGACCTCAAGGATGCGAATTTTGTGCTCTTTTCAAAGAACACTTCCGCCTTTGAGTGTTTCTCCCCATTTGCGATAAAGCATTTCAGTTTGTTCCAGGCTAACATTTGCAGTTCATTGGCTTCTTTGTATATGGAGGACTGCCTCGGGCCTTCATTTGAGCCAATGCTTACTATGCACTTTACTACTTCCTAGTCCTCCTTTTAACTGCAAAGTTGAAAATAGCAAGCAGCTATGATCATCGTTTAACACCGAGAAAGTTCCTGCTTCAAAAACTCAGCAGAGATACTCAAAGATATATGCAGCCATCTATATGGCCATTCGTTTAGTGTATATAATAAATCTGGGAGGAAAAGCCACGATGAAGTATAAAATAGCAATAGCAATTAGACTAGACTAGACTAGACTAGACTAGACTAGACTAGACTAGACTAGAATTCTTTATTGGCCAAGTGTGATTGGACACACAAGGAATTTGTCTTGGTGCATACTCTCTTGGTGTACAAAAAGGAAAAGATACATTCATCAAGGATCATAAGGTACAACACTAAATGATAGTCATAGGGAAACAGTCAATATAAGTCTTAAGGATACCAGCAACAAGGTTACAGTCATACAGTCATAAGTGTGGGGAGATGGGTGATAGGAACAATGAAAAGATTAATAGTAATGCAGACTTAGTAATTAGTTTGACAGTTTGACAACTAGTTTGATACCACTTCAAAGTGCTTTACAGCTGTCTCTAAGCAGTTTACAGAGTCCGCATATTGCCCCCCCAACAATCTGGATCCTCATTTTACCCTCGGAAGGAAAAAAAGCTGAGTCAACCTTGAGCCTGGTGAGCTTTGAACTACTAAACAGGCAGCCAGCAGGCAACAGATATAGCCTGCAGTACTGCACTCTAACCACTGTGCCACCATGGCTTCTAAACAGTGCCTCAAAAACACAGCCCTCCACAACACATCATCCACATTTATTGTGTTTCAATCAAACCTCAGCCCAATGCTTGGAAGAAAGAGCTGCTTTCTTTCAGCCCAATGCTTCTTTAAGTCCTTCTGCAAGGGTAGGAGAGTATGAGGCTGACAGAAGTCAGGGAGATGTTTCACAAAGCAGGGTGTATATGTTCTTAGTGTGCATAAGGAGAATAAAATACATTCATCAAGAATAAAAAGTTACAACACTTAGTGTTAGTCAAGGTTACTAATAAGCTATCAAATATAGTAGTATTAGGAAACAAAAACAATATAATTGAAAGATACAAGCAACATGGTTATAGTAATGTGGGAAGAGATAGATACTAGAAAGGAAGAGAAGAATAATAATAATACAGTCTTAGTAAATTATTTGACATTGTTGTGGGAATCAGTTGTTAAGCAGAGTGATGGCATTTGGGGAAAAAAACTGTCCTTGTGTCTAGTTGTTTTGGTGTGCAGTGCTCTATAGCGTCCTTTTGAGGGTAAAAGTTTAAACAGTTTATGTCCAGGATGTGAGGGGTCTGTAAATATTTTCACAGCCCTCTTTTTGACTCGTGCAGTATACAGGTCCTCAATGGAAGGCAGGTTGGTAGCTATTGTTTTTTCTGTAGTTCTAATGATTTGTTGAAGTTTGTGTTTGTCTTGTTTGGTTGCAGAGCCAAACTATGTGTATTTTGGATATACTGGTTCAAATAAATGGATCTGTCTAAAATAGATCTGTTTTTATTAGGATCCATTTTAGAACTTCTATTTCCTCCTTTGCATTTTATCTGAATGTTCTGGCCTTCAAAACACCTGAAGAGAAATCTGTGAGCAGGCCTGGTGCTGCAGCAGTTATTAAGAACCAAGGCTACTGTTTAAACAGTGACAGTATCTGGATATGTTCCTCTACATTTAACACCCATCCATGGAACAGTTGTAGGGCTTTATAAATCAACTGAAAAACAGTATAGCAACATTTTTATGATTTTTTTCCCTCACATTTTTCTTCTCTTACTTCTCTTCCACCACCCCACATCATCCTGGTTTTGCTAAATTAGCCTCAGTGCTTACCTGTAAATTTCAGTTTATTTTGGAAAACAACCGGTGGAATTGGTGAGGGAGGGGAAGAATTCTTATCAAACAGAAGTGGCCTGCAGCAAGTGAATGAAGCAATGAAACACTGATAATTAAAGAAAGCGGCAAACACATGGCTCAGTTTCAGGTTGTTTTTTTTAAAACCATCCCATAATGTGTGTTTGTTCAGCTGCAAAAGGATAACCAGCTCTCTCCTGTGATAGTCTATTGCCTTAAGCATTATTGCTCATAAAACTCATGAGGAAATTCCACTTGTAGGTATTCTTCCATAAATGCACATCTTTCTAAATTATTTACAAGGTCTATGAAATTTAGATTTCTGTTCTCAACTGCTTTAAGTAAACTTTCACTTTCACGGATTGGGTTACATCAGTGAAATATTCACAACCGTTATGTGACAATAAATGAAATCGGATGGCACATGAAGTTGAGTTTAGTTCAACAGCAATTTCAAAATTCTCTACCAAAATTTGTGAGGCAGAGAAAGATACAGTTTTTGAATGGGATTTTAGTTTTAATGGTATCAGTAAGAAGCCTGAGGAGACAGTAAAAACCCAGGAACCAAGAACCATGAGTTCTAATCCCACCTTAGGCACAAAGCCAGCTGGGTGACCTTGGACAAAGTCACCTTCTCCTAACCCTATGAAGAAAGCAACGGCAAACCATTTCTGAAAAACTTTGCCAAGAAAACTGCAGAGACATGTCTAGGCAGTCTCTAAAAATCAGACACAAGTATTTTTTTTAAAAAACACGCATACACGCATACACACACACACACACACACACAAAACAAAAAAACAAAAAACAGGTAGAAATGAGATCAATCAAATGAGGAAAAAACAGGGGAATCTGAATAGCATCCGATCCTTAATAAAATAATAATAATAAAAAAATACCATATTTTTTGCACTATAAGATGCACCTGACCATAAGACACATCTAGGTTTAGAGGAGGAAAACAAGAAAAAAAAATCAGGTGGAGCCTGAGAGGACCACAGATAGGTATCCTCTCATATGCCAGCTCTGCCTATTGACTTCTGCACTGCAGAAAAGAGACAGAAGAGGCAGGCAATGACAAAGACTGAAGAGGACGGGTTCAACACTGTAAAAGGACCCTTCCACTGGAGCCCGGCTGCTATTCACCAAAGGACTGACACCGGTCCACTGTTGGGGACCTCTGAGGTATAATACACTTCATGGTCTGTGATGCAATATTCGCTCCATAAGACACACAGACATTTCCACCCACCCTTTTTGAGGGAAAAAAGTGTGTCTTATGGAGCAAAAAATACAGTATATAGAATAGGACAGTGATGGCGAACCTATGGTACGGGTGCCACAGGTGGCACGCGGAGCCATATTGGTGGGCATGCGAGTGTTGCACTAGCTCAGCTCCAGGGCACAAGTCGGAAAACTGGCAGTTTCCGGCCACCGGAAGGCCTCCGGGGGGGAATAGGGAAGGCTGTTTTTGCCCTCCCCAGGCTCCTAGAAAGCCTCTGGAGCCTGGGGAGGGGGAAAAATGGGCCTACTATGCCCACTGGGCTATCATGTGCCAAAAGCAGGGGGAAGTGTGGGGGGGTTATGTACGCATGCGCAGGAGGATGGGGCGCATTGAATTATGGATGTGGGCACCCACACCTGCGACCCCCCATGTTCCCCCCCTGCTTTTGGCATGCGACAGCAAAAAGGTTAGCCATCACTGGCATATGAGTTACGCCCTTTTTCCAGTAGTGGGATTCAGCCAGTTCGCACGATTTCAGGAGAACGGATTGTTAACCTTCTGCGCAGTTTGATGAACTGGTTGTTGGAAGAAATAATTAGGGCAGAAAACCGGTTGTTAAATTATTTGAATCCCCATCTTTGTTCATTTTGTCACTAACATTTTCCGGTCGCCATCTAAGTTCTAAGCAGAGTTGAAAGCTGTTTTGTTTCCATTGCACCATTCACTGGGGATTACTTATGAAACTCAGTCATTTTTTTTCTCCTGCCATAAAGAGAAAAGTAAGAAGACTAAAAATGTGCTGTCATATAGCATTTCCAACATTGTATATTACACAAGGGTAGGCTAAAAGAAAAGCCATTAGAGAGGGCATATATGAAAGATGGGCAAGAATAGATGAGAGATAATAAGTTCGGCCACCACTTTAGGAGAGTTGGAAGCGTCTCAAAATATTATAGGAACAAAATGACACTGTTAAATCCGATAGAAAGAATCTGCTCTTTACAATAGAAAAGTAACCAATATTTTGTGAATTATTGCAGATGAAAAGTTGTTGTTTTAACCATTTAGTCATGCCTGACTCTTGGGACTTTATCGGCAAATGCTCTCCATCCTACCCTGTCAAGCATAGCTACTTTCAATTGTTGGATGTTCAGCTATGTCAGAGTATGAATATTCATCAACTGGAATAGATCAGCCAATGGGGTCTGAATGGAGGCATGGTAACAAGGTCAGCCAATGAGGCTTATTTGGAAACAGAAACTTAAGTCTGAAGTCTGGGCATGGCTTAGGCAACTGAGTCTGTGCAGAAGCTTAACTTCCCTGTATAGAGAAGGCTCCCTTTGTATTAAGCTCTGTGCTCAGCTCTGAAATGAAACAAGTCTGGGCTTGTCTGCTCTGCTGAAATGAAACTAACTGTTCTCTCCTGCCTTGTGTTTTGCTTGTAACTGCTACTATGTTGAAGAAGAATCTATATTGGTATTGTACATTTATCTTCATGTATTTTATATTGGAAGTGTCGTGGCGATGTTTCGACGAAGTCTCATTCGTCATCTTCAGGCTGGTGTTCTCTGCTTTTGCTCCTGGAAGCACGAAGCCAAGAACACCAGCCTGAAGATGACGAATGAGACTTCATCGAAATGTCACCAAGACACTTCCAATTTTACACGGGAGAAGACCTGAATAACCAAAGACATATATTATATATTATTCCACTAACCATTCCTAGTATCCTTGCCTTCTCCAATGAATTTGCAGGCATGGCATGGCCAAAATAAATCAGATATAGTGTTATGATTTTAACATCTAGTGAGTGTCTGGTTTTATGTGATTTAACACCTCTGTTAGTTACTCTGGCTGTCCATGGTATACACGATCATTTATGCCAGCACCACAATTCAAAGGTGTCAATTCTTCTTCCATCAGCCATTCTTAGTGCCCAAATCTCAATAGTACCTAGCTTATTAAGTGCCATGTAAGAACATGCTTGCACAATGAATGTTGATCTTTGAAGTCTGGAGTAGAGCCAGAGAATAAAAGAACAAGAACAGTTTAATTAACTGCACAGGGAGAAATGGAGAAAGCCAAATAAAGGTCAATGGATTTACCCTGAGAAACTAGATCCACCTGTTCAAATTAATCTATTAAATAATCTATTAAATAACAACAGCGCCTGATATCTAACTACCCTTGGTTGATCTTAAAAAGCTAAGGAAGATCCAACCTGGTTAGTGAGTTAATATGTGAGATCAGTTCAAATCCCAAAGGTGTAGACTAGACTGGCAAACTCCCTTCCCCCACCCCACCCCCCAAAAAAGGGGGGGAAGATAACACATCTGGAAGGAAGCAAACCTACTTCCAGTACTGTTGACAAGAAAGCTACATGGATGTGTTTGTGGCATCATCTGGTGGTGAGCTCAACCCAAAAAGAGATTTTCCTTTCCTTTTTTTTTTTACCTTAAGAGTAAAAAGGCTGCAGTAATGGAATATCACCCCAGTTTTCAAGGAGAATTCAGGAAGGCTACATCACCCAAGTAATATGCTCTTCCAGGAAGAGTTTTTTTTTTCCTGGATGAAGTTGTGTGGATTCAGCATCTTTCTTTCTTTCTTTCTTTCTTTCTTTCTTTCTTTCTTTCTTTCTTTCTTTCTTTCTTTCTTGCCTCCTTTCGCTTTCTCACTTTTTTCTTATTTATTGTGCACCACCATCATCTGAAAATGCTCCTAGTTCTTTACAAACGTGAGAATGAGCATTACATAAAATACCTTCCCCTGGAGTGGGGAGGGAATGGAACTTTTACATTATCCTTCCCCTGGAGTGGGAAGGGAATGGAGATTTCCATTCTCTGCCATGCCTACCGAGCTACGCCCACCAAGCCATGCCACGCCCACCATGCCACACCCACAGAACTGGTAGTAAAAAAAAAATGAATCCCACCACTGCCTGAGGATCACAGAAGTTTAAGAAGATCAGAGGCTGCATAATTAGGTCAGATGTTGTGCATGAATTTTGCATTATACAATAAGCAAAAAAAATATGTATATCTGTGTAGATTTGACTGCCTGCTGTTACTAATTATTACTAAAACGATCCTATGTTTGACAATACTGGCAATTGTGCTGAGTCTGCCGTTTGCCATTCCCACTCCTGTAAATTACTGCAGGTAAATTTGGCATTTGATTCTATTTAATTCTCCAAGGGGAAAGAAACAAAATATAGGAAGGAATGCAATTGCTACACGAGCATGTAAGAGCTCGGAGAGTTTCCAAGGCTTGACCATTAGCATCTGCACACACCATCAATTATTCCCTCTTGGGACATTGAAATCAAAGATCCATTAGTCCTGTATTCAAAGATGAAACAAAATAAAGGGTTGGGGGAGAGTTTGAGTGCAGGATATCTCTTTAGAAAATGTGTCTATACCTTTTGGGATTGCCTTGTTGAATGATGAATGCAAGCACTGGATAGAAAAGAAATTTGCACACTTAGCAACTCTCCTGAGTTGTAATGATAGTATGCATCCATTTGCACTGCATAATTGTTATCCATTATTATGGGTTCCTTCAAATTTACTAATGGGGGAAGCATGAAGCATTATCTAAGAGGCAATAATGGATGTTCCTTTAAAATATAGAATGGTCCATAGCTTGATGGTATGAAGCCTCTTGTAACAATTATAAATGTACGGGTTGCCTTGAACCAAAGCTAAGGATAAATAGGCTTCTGAAATTTGTCGTAGAGAAAGAAGTGAGATTAATTATTTTTCAACTTTCTCCAAGAGGAAAATTCTCAAGGGTTAGTATCCTCTTAACAGTAACAACAGCTCCACTAAACAATTAGTAGAGATTAGTAGCAGAGCCACTGCCATACTTTTATTATTATTATTACTGAAAATATCACAAGGTGGTAATCCTTGTGATATTTTAATGTAATCCTGCCTTTAAAAAAAAAATCATGGAGCTTATATACTATTGAAAAGATGCATGGAAACTGAAAGTCATGCACAGCTCTTTCTTAACCTATTGTTTTCTTACCTTACTGCAAAAACATCCATTACACAAACAAACAAACAAACAAACAAACAAACACCTCTCCAGTGAAAGAAGCAAAAGAGAAGTGGTAGAGGGAGAAATGAAAATAAAATTTATCTGACTGCTGCTGTTTACCCATCTTTCCATTATTTGAAACCTCTATGGCTTTTCCACATTCCACATATGAGGGAGGGAGGGAGGGAGGGAGGGAGGGAGGGAGGGAGGGAGGAAGGAAGGAAGGAAGGAAGGAAGGAAGGAAGGAAGGAAGGAAGGAAGGAAGGAAGGAAAGAAGGATGGAAGGAAGGAATCCTTGTACAATGTAAATGGGATATTCACACAGTCTTCCTGGACATTTATTAATAATAGAAGTGCAAGGACATTGTGCTCCACCCATGAAAAATTCACTGAGGTACTGACCAAATAGTATAGAAACATTTTCCTGGTTTTTTTTTTTTTCCTTCTCCATTTTATCATATGACATTGCATCTGGCAATGCCCAAGATGTTCTTGGTGATGGCTTCCAGATAATTTTCAGGTTAATGCAAACCAAACCCATACACCTTAAAAGTAGATACTGATTTATCTACTCGATTATATTTTGGTCATCCTTAAATAGTATTTCTCATATTGGAAAGAAGTTTTCTTTTTAGTTTATTTCATCAATTCTTCCTGTAGTGACCGGAGTTGGATGGCTTATGCCTTAAAATGACTAATTAACTCACCTTGATTTTCCAAGCAGTTGAGCAACAGCTACTGGGTACAAGAATAGCATTATTTGATATGTAATTAGGATGCCATTTTACTTTTGACAAGCAACAGTAAATATAATCACATAGCAATTAGCAAGTGATTATGCCCTTACTACCTGGATCCATGTTCAACTTTAACTATCCAGGAAGTCACCCGAACCCAAATCTTTTACAATGAAGGTCCAATGAATAACTATTGATGCAATTAAATTAGGTAGAACAAATGATATCCCGTTTATACAGATCATACTGCATTATTAAGGCCATAGTTTCAAAGAATTAAAAAGTACTGTAGTTTAGAAAAACCAAAAGCAGTGGGAATAATCATTGTAACAATAGTAGTATCAGAAAAAAGTAGAGATCAAACATGATTTTTTTTTTTTTTTTGGTTATTTGGCTACACAACCTTAAAGAAAATCTCTTTCTGCTGAAATATACAGAAGTAAAAATTCAGGAATCTTAGGTTTTGTACTCATGCTGTCTTTAACAACTTCATATGTCCCTTCCTTTAACAATAGTAGTACATGTAGTGCTTAACTTACAACAGTTTATTTACTGTGACTGTTCAAAGTTACAATGGCCAATTTGCCACCAGCAAGATTGGCCAAAATGTATAAGAACTCCTCCGCCAATTGTTGGAAATGCAACCAGACTCCAGGATCATAGTACCACATGTGATGGACATGTAAGAAAGCAAGGAATTACTGGGAGAAAATTCATCAATGGCTAGAAATGATAACTGAGCAACATATTGAGTTCAAACCAGAAACATGCTTCTTAGGTATATTGTCTGAAAGTTATGACAAAGCAACCATTTACTTAGTGTTGCATATATTGACGGTAGCTAGAATTACATATGCTAAATATTGGAAAAATGTGAATACCCCACCGGATGATGACATAATTAGGAAAATTTGGGATTGTGCTGAAATGGACAGATTAACTTTAAAAATTAAAGATAAAGAAGACTCGAAATATTACAGGACAGGGAATAAATTTTATGAATGGACAGAGACAAGAGGTAGAAATGAGAGGGGAGTTTATGAATGTCAGTACAACAAAGATGTCCAAAACTATGGATATAATATGGAGAAATTTGTAAATAAGCCAATGTAAGTAGAAACTTAGTTGAAGTTTTCTTTTATTTCCCTTTCTTGTTTTTGGCTGTACTGTTGCAATTACTGTTAACATAGTATAGTTATAGTTATTAGCATGTATGTTAAGATTTACCATTGATCTCTCTCTAGCTTTGTTTTATTTGCATTGTTATTCTGACATGGCACTGTCTTTTCAATAAAATAAAATAAAATAAAAAGTTACAGCAGCACTCAAAAAAGTGACTTATGATCATTTTTCACAATAGAATGTTGAAAGTTTTCCTCCAAAATGAGAATTATAACAAAGTTTTCATGATACAGTATGAGAGAAAAATAGTATGGGAAAGTGCTGTTGAGACTGAAGTACCCTCCAATCCCCCATATCTCCATTAGGGAAATTGTTAATACAATTAACAAGACAGAAGATTTTCATGTCTATATTAAAGAATTCTTTCCAGTAAAAGGAGCTTCCCATCCTAGGTATATCTAAAGGAAAGGCATACTGAAGAAAAAAGGAATATTTTCAGATCAGCAAGGAGGACATCTGTTGCTAAGTAATGGGAAAATATTACATGGAAACTGAAATCTGTCCCAAACTTTTACAAAATCTCAGTACAATCTCAAAATATCTCTCCTGAAACAAAATGAAACAAAGAACATCGCATAGCCCATATAATACCAGGAAAAGAAAATTTGCAGGGAAGCAGAAGACAGATTTCAGCAGAGGATTAACAAACATACATTCACTATTCAGTTTCAGATCCTTTTCAGGCGTAAGGCCCCCACTTTCTGTCAACCTCATCTTTAATTAGGCAATCAGACTTCGACTATAATGATGTGTCATGACCTCCTCCTCCGTTTTCCAGCTGTTCATTAATCAACACAACTGCACCATTTGAAATGGGCTCTTGCAATTATGAGACAGGTATTCTAAAGTGTATCAACCTCCCTAATGTCAAAACATGTAGCTTTTCAAAGAGCCCCACTCCAATTAGTACTTACATAATTTGTATGTAAATCTACCTATTAATTACAAATATGTTTGCATGCAATTAAAGGCAACTATTTTTAAACCATATTGCCAAAGGGAGGAGGACTTGTTCATCCTGTATGAACTGAGATAGTAGCTGTAACCACTCGTTTCCCTTTTCAGAGATTTCTGCGTCTTAGGAAAAGTGCCATCATTCAGTGCCCCTTCAATGTATTCCTTGCTTTGTCCTCATTAGAAAGTATTCTGGTTTAGGGAGGGAGGGAGGGAGGGAGGGAGGGGATAAAAAAAATATTCAGCTTCCTCTCCAATATTTACCCTCTTTATATAGTTTCAATGAACGTTTGTAGACTAAACAATGCAGAATATAATAAGCTTTTCCAGGAGATGGAGTGATGATGTAAAGACTTGCAAGCAGTTGGGTCTATGATTTTGCAGAAGGTTAGAATATACATTTATTAATAAAGCATTTTATTTCTATAAATTTCATAAGAAGATTTAAACATATTTTGTTGTTGGGAAGCAACTGAAAATTGCAAGCCTGTAATTTTGGGGGTGCATTCCTAAAAGATTTTTTAGAAAGAGGAAAAAGTGGAACTTGGAAACTGAATTCCACCAGCAGATCATGCATTTACTTATTTATTTCCCACTTTCATTCTTGTTATAAATAACTGAACCCTGGAATAAGGCATCCCAGATGTGAAGTATGGAATCAGGCATTCTGTTGTTTCTCCATATATTTCATCCCATGGAGCTATTGCAGAGTTTAGGACAAGCCCAGAAAGTAGGTTCCCACACGACACAATTTTTTTTTAATATCCTTTGAAGACAATTTCTTCTCTCCTGCCCCTTTCTAATATTACTACACTGAAAATCCCTGGATCCTCTTGCAAATTAATTGAAATGCAAATTAGATGAAAATGTGAATTCTCTGGTATGATTGCTTTGTGCAAATTATTTTGACACCGACCATCTGTATCTATTGACAAAAGCTTTTGAGTCCCTGGTAGTACCTCTACTCATTGCTAAATCTCAGTCTATAAATAACAGTTTTAATTCCAGACCTGATAAAACAACTTAAAGTCCATGGAACTGCAATTCTGTTGAATGTCTTTTTCATTATGCTTGTCTGTATTTTGATCATATATGATTATATAGTTTTCAGAGAGTGGAGAAAATTACACAGTAATTTAGAAAAGAAAATCGACAACCAAGTTTGTGCTTTTCAATTTGGAAAGAATTTTCACAGAGACTGGCTGTTTGCACCAGTTGTAAGTACTGTTTAAATCCACTGTAGGCTGATGTATCTTTCAAATAAAAGTGATTTTATTTCTTTGTTTCTCACTCCTCTGAGTGAATTCAAATCAGCCTGGGGAATTGCTTCCATTACAGTGAGGTGGAGAACCCGTTGCGCAATCGATACATAACTTGGAAGAAAAGCAAAACAAAGCATGAATAAACACGAGGATGATGGATATTATTTAGAACAGATCAGGATATGGATTTTTTTTGAACGAGGAAATAATTCTGGAAAATCTAATATTCAGCAATATCAATAAAATATAATAATATACGAAAGCCACTTAGCTGTAGTGATTATGACTGTGACTTTTAGTTCTGCCTTGGGAGTGAAGCCAACTGGGTGACCTTGGGCCAGTCATTCTCTCAGTCTTAGGAAGGAATTAACTGCTTTCAAAATTTTGCCAAGAAAATTGCAGGGACCTGTCCAGGCATTTGCTAGGGGTCAAGGCTGACTCAAAAGTGCACATGTGTTTTTCTAAAACAAACAAACAAACAAAAAAGCAACTCATATAAAATAATCAATTAGGAGGAATAGAGAATCTAGTTGGAAGTATAAAAGCCGTTCTCTAATTGCCACACTGAGACCAACATCTCATGGCTACGCTGAAGATCTAGGATGCCGTATGGGACATGGGGAAAAAAATGTGGTTTGATTTCTTCTAAATTGAAAACAGAATTCTGCAAGTGAATTCTTGCAGCATAGCTTAATTTTCTAGAAAGGTTCTGTTTTTGCTTTGTTTTAAATTTCACTCATTGTGCTCTAGCAGAAGATAGATGGCAATATCATTTCCTTTGCTTTCCTTCACAGATCTAGAGATAGGCTCTATAATCTCAGTGACACTTCTTCACTGCATGACTGTGGAGCTTCTCAATCACCCAGGTCATGGTTGTCCCAAAGCTGCTTTTTTCAAAACCAATTTTTCCCCCTTTGAAGACATTTCACTTCTCATCCAAGAAGCTTCTTCAATTCTGAAGAAGCTTGTAGAAGAATGGAAGAAACTTCTTGGATGAGAAGCAAAACAACTTCAAAGGGAAAAAAAACTAACAAGGAAGTCTAGTTGCCTTTTGAAAAAGCACTTTGAGGACTTCCTGACTGCATGATTTTAGGCCAAAATAAGAACAGCATCAGCACAAAAAATGGAAGATAGCTTCACATGGTTTTTCATCAACAGTGCACAAGCTCATCTCATCTTCTAGTTGTTTAGCAAATTTGGTACATTGGTTTGCATTAACACAAGCAAACACACGCACACCCTTTATAAGAATTTTGGACTATTAATGTGGGGCAGAAGTACAGAAAAGTCTACCAGATAAGATGCAAATGCTTATTCAACCAAAACTCTTAATTATCTGACTAAGGAGAAATGCCCCTTGCAACAGAAAATTAGCACACCCTTTAGGATAGCTTTTAACATTCTCTCCTTTATATCGGAGGAAGGGGGAAGAAACAATGTTTTTGTTTACTTTACCACAGGAAACAAAACTAGAACCCTGGAAACTAAAAGATAACACTCAAGAAAGATACTCACTGTTTCAATAAGCCAAAAGGAAAGCTTTAGGAACATGAAGAGTGCTGATGCTTGAAAAGCTAGTATAGCGTAAGTTAACTTTTTTTTTTTTATTTGGAAGTACAGAGTTGCTTTCCAATTAAAAGTTCTAATTGCACATTAGTTGCCCTGGGAGTTTTCTTAAGTTTCTTCCTCTTACTTTACTTCCCTGTTTGCAAAAGTTAGCTGTGATATTCCAATCCAGTTGCCAAAACAGTAGACTCGCTACTGCAGATAAGTGACAAAATAGAAGCAAACTTTTCTTGGACTTTGCGACAGGAGGAAGATGCCCCATCAATGCTATACATTTGGTCTATTTGGGGACAGATCTTGAGCTAATAGATTCAGAACTTCTTTATGGTACTAAAAAGTATTGGAATTGTATACATGAAGCAGTTCAATTTGGAACTATCTGGCAAACTGTTGGAAAATGAACTAAAAAAAATATCAAAACATATTACAATATGTAATTTGTTTATTCTGCCTGGAATCCACAATGTATATCAGACATTAGTACAATTGAGCGGGTCCAGAGGTATTTCATGAGAAGAGTACTCCATTCCTCTACTCACAATTGAATCCCTTATGCCACCAGGCTCAAAATTTTTGGCTTGGACAATCTGGAACTGTGCCTCCTGCGGTCCGATCTAAGCATAGTACACAAAATTGGCTGCTACAACGTCTTACCTGTCAACGACTTCTTCAGCTTCAACCACAATAATACACGGGCAAACAGTCAATACAAACTCAAGTTTGTATTGGGCCTGGTGGCTCAGCAGACTAAAGCACTGCGATTAACATCAGCTGTCTGCAATTACTGTAAGTTTGAATCTCACCAGGCTCAAGGTTGACTCAGCCTTCCATCCTTTCTAAGGTAAGTAAAATGAGGACCCAGTTTGTGGGGGAAATAAGCTGACTTTGTATAAATATACAAAAGTATGAAGGCTATTGCTTAACGCGTTGTAAGCCGCCCTGAGTCTCCGGATAAGGGCGGCATATAAATCAATTTTTTTAAAAAAGTTAAACTGCTCCAAACTCGATTGCAGAAAATACACCTTCAGCAACAGAGTGGTCAATGCCTGGAATGCTCTACCTGATTCCGTTGTTGCATCCTCAAACCCTCACAGATTCAACCTTAAACTATCTATCGTGGACCTCACCCCATTCCTAAGAGGTCCGTAATGGGGGCGTACATAAGCGCACCAACGTGCCTACCATCCCTGTCCTACCATCCTCATTTTTTTAAAAAAAATTGATTTATATGCCGCTCTTTTCCAGAGACTCAGGGCAACTTACAATGCGTTAAGCAATAGCCTTCATACTTTTGTATATTTATACGAAGTCAGCTTATTGCCCCCACAAACTGGGTCTTTAATTTACCTACCTTAGAAAGGATGGAAGGCTGAGTCAACCTTGAGCCTGGTGAGATTCGAACTTACAGTAATTGCAGACAGCAGATGTTAATCGCAATGCATTAGTCTGCTGAGCTATCCAGGCTCCCTGGATATTTGTATTCATTTTCTTCATTCATGTCCATGTTCATATTTATACCTGCTATCTTGTACACATTCACCAAACAAATAAATAAATATAGCTTTTCCAGGAGACACTAAACTATAGAGTTTTCCTAATTGATTTATAATCAGGCTAAATGCCAAATTATTGTTATTATGGAAACATCCATTCTCTTTGAGCTTGGTTGTTGTTGTTGTTGTTTTTTAATTTGATTTATATGCCGCCCTTCTCCGGAGACTCAGGGCGGCTTACAATGCGTTAAGCAATAGCCTTCATACTTTTTTATATTTATATTTATACAAAGTCAGCTTATTGCCCCCAACAAACTGGGTCCTCAATTTACCCACCTTATAAAGGATGGAAGGCTGAGTCGACCTTGAGCCTGCCTGGGATTGAACTTGCAAGTAATTGCAGCAGCTGGATCTTAAATGCTGCCTTTGTAGGAGGCATTACTCCCCTACGCTACTCAGGCTCCTAGTTTTCTTGCAGGTGTTTCATTACCAAGTTAGATAACATCTTCAGGGCTTTACCTAGCTTGGTAAAGAAACATCAGCAAGAAAACAACCAAGTTCAAAGAGTACCAAGGACCTCCACAATTCAATGTGGAGCTACAAATATTCCATCAGAATTAATAATTCCAAATGTACCCATCGCTGATGTGAAAGAAGGCAATGTTCCCCTGAAATAGTTGTTGTTGTTGTTGTTGTTGTTGTTGTTGTTGTTATTATTATTATTATTATTATTATTATTATTATTATTAGATTTATATATGGCCTACTCCTGAAGGACTCAGGGCGGTGAACAGCCAGAGAAATAAAACACACAAATTATAAAATTTAAAAAACAATATAAAACCCATTAAATAATTTGGCCCAGAACAATTTAAAATACCCCCAATGTATTAAAACCAATTTTAAAAGTTACAGTTAAAAGGGAAGTTAGGCCAGGCCAGCCTGTTAAAATAAATAGATCTTGAGGGCACGACGGAAGGTGCGTAAATCCGGGATCCTCCGTATTTCCGGGGGGAGCTCATTCCAGATAGCAGGTGCCCCCACAGAGAAGGCTCTCCCCCTGGGGGCCACCAGTCAACACCGGCCAGTACGCCCTCTATATGTGAGCGTACTGGCCGGTGAGAGACTATTGGTGGCAGAAGGCGGTCCCGTAAGTACCCAGGTCCTAAGCCATGGAGCGCTCTAAAGGTGGTGACCAAAACCTTGAAGCGCAACCGGAAGACCACCGGGAGCCAGTCAGCTCGCGCAGGAGAGGAGTCACATGGGAATGCCACGTCTCTCCCATAACCACCCGCGTGATCGCACTCTGAACCAGCTGGAGCCTCCAGATACTTCTCAAGGGGAGCCCCGTTTAGAGAGCATTACAGTAGTCCAGGTGGGAAGTTACAAGGGCATGAGTGACCATGCGCAAGGAGTCCCACTAAATTATATTTAGCAAGTTAATTTCTAGATTCTAAGGCAGCATAACCAAGATAAGTCTTTCCCAGTTTAATGCTCTTCAGGATGTATCAGGTCTACGATTTCCAGAGTTCCCATTAGCAGTTCTGGCAAGGAATTCTACACAACACGTTGGATGGATACGGTTAAAGAAATGTAAAAATACTGAAGGCTCAAAAATATTAAAAATTAAAGTAAAATGAAGCCCCCTGAAAGTCAAGTTCAGTTCCTAATTAACTACCCAGTAGTAATGCAATTAAAAAAACAAACAAAACCATACTAAATCTTCAATAATTTAAAAGCTTTATCATAGAGATTGTCAATCTATGCAAATAGATACAGCAGCATGAATATAATCAAAACCTTGATTGAATGGATAATTTCTGATACCAAAAGCTTAAAAAGCTCACCCCCAACTTTGAAATGGTGGTGGGTTTTTTTTCCGCAACTGGGGTAAAAATATCTTACTTGTAAAAATTGTGCATTGAGTAGACTAGGGCTGATTCAGTTCTATAAGCAAGTGAGAATCCAACCTGCAAGGATTTGGCTCTCTTTCTTTGAAGCCAATCTTCTTTATTCTATTGAACATTGATAACAGTACTTGTGATTGCTGTAATTGCAATAAACTGAACTGATACTTGGGACTGTTATCTGGCATTTTAAGCTTCATTATTAGCATTTTAAAAAGGCAATATTAGCATTTTTAGCATGGCACTCTTGCCTTGCTTTGAAGTTCAGGAAACAAGTTTTCCTTTTAGCCAAAGCCATTTCCCTTTTATGTGAAAAGAAGAAGAAGAAAGAATAGTTTATTTAGAAATTAATGTTGGAAGAAATATCCTTCCGGGTTCAGTTCCGAGTGGGGAGAAAGACACTGGAAACATGGTGGCTGTTTGGAAAGATGGTTTAACGGTAGACAGGATCATATGCCTTGATGATGTTGGTGAAGAAGAAGAAAAGGGAAGAGATGCTGAGAGTCCCTGCGTTTTATGCCCTCTCTGAGCTTTTGAATTTGAGCTTGTATTCTAATTGGTTGTCAGACTCCCATGGGGCCATGCAGGGGCAACTCTGTAGGCTTTCCTGAGTCCCAGGCTTAGCCAAACCTTGTTGAGTGATGCAATCTCCCAGGGGCCACATGGTGAGTTCCATTGTTAGATGGGTAAAGGGCTAATCCTATCATATCCCAAGGCCCACGTCCCAATCCCATCACCCTGGAGCTGAAGTGGGGGAGGGCAGGGAGCTGCAGGAAGCTGCTTTGTCTTTAAAAACATGTTTCTCCTTTTCTCATCCAGGGAAACACAATATTCTGCCTTTCCAATACTTCCCAAAATAATTCATTCCTCCAGGAGAGGGGTGGGTGGGTAACTTCCTTCACTAAACAATATAGCTGTATCCTTGAATGTTGCAAGGATTAAAGAATCAAGTCTGGAAATAAAAGGAGGAGATGCAACACATATTAAGGACGTCTTGTCCCCCCCCCATATCAAATTAATTTCTTTAATTATTTGATTCGTTGCTTTCTGCTGCATCACATATCCTGCCTCATTACTCAGAGGTCTTTGGAGAAACCACATCTATAATGACAGTGTTAGCATCATCCCATCTTTCTGATCTATAGCAAAAGTAGAGCCTCAAGGAAATTAACAAATCTCTCTCTCTCTCTCTCTCTTTTTTTTAATTGGATTTATTTGCCACCCTTCTCCGGAGACTCAGGGCGGCTTACAATGTGTTAAGCAATAGCCTTCATACTTTTGTATATTTTATATGAAGTCAGCTTATTGCCCCCACAAACTGGGTCCTCATTTCACCTACCTTAGAAAGGATGGAAGGCTGAGTCAACCTTGAGCCTGGTGGGATTTGAACTTGCAGTAATTGCAGGCAGCTGAATGTTAATAACAGTTAATAACACTGCTTTAGTCTACTAAGCCACCAGCGCTCCTCTCTAACCTGGGAAATCTCCCAGGGCGTTGGGATTCAGTAAGGGGCACCCATTCGAAGAATATGGCAATGCTCTTAAGGCAGATGAGATATTCATCACTTGAAATCTCATTAGAAAGTGGACTCTGCCATTCTTTGACCACTTTCTCTACACTCTGACCAAAATACATAAAAAGGAATCCTGCCTCAGGCATTGGACCAGCAATTTATTGTTTATTAGAATCTCAAGCTGCCCCTTACAACGTTATCAAGGCATGGATGTTGATGTTCTCCAAAACATCAAAGGTAATTTGCCAAGATACATTTGTATGTTTCCTGGAAAATGTAGTTTGTAACCAATAGTATTTCCTGTCACAAGTCAGTCACTCAGCTGTAAATTATTATGTTAGTTCTCGAAGTATGAGCTGTCTAGTGTTTCAAAGGATTCTTTTTTTAATTATGTTAACACCAGTGAGTATTATTTAACAAAGATCCTATCCCTGAATGGATTTCAAAAGGCTTTACTTTTGTGCTAAGGAATATATTATCATTTTCCATCACTAACATTACAGAAATTGTAGTACTGTCTTGAAATGCTGTTCAGATTCGAAAAGTCTACATTTTGATTGCTAACTCATTTCCCAAAAACTCTACAATAATTAAGTGGCTTCCATGTTAATTATTTTTTTTAAAGATCCATCATTAGCACAAGGAGGTTTTATACAGGGAGTTTCATTATGTAGCTTGTTTGATTCCATTTAGTTTTGTTTTTAACTGAAGGACTTCGGTTTTTTAAAGTACTTCTGAAAGATGGCAGAAGGAAATCACAAAGATGTAATTCAAAGCGGTCAGATGTCTGAAACTGATGCTTAGTGGAATATCTGATACTGATTTTTCGGTATTGGTGGACTGAGCAGCAGTGAAAATTTTAGGATGGGGACATTTTTTAAAAAATGCACACATCTAAACCAGAGTACCTACTTGGTCAATCTTGACTGATCACAGAGGTTTAGCAGGTTCAGAGATGGTTAACAATTGGAGGACGACCATCTAAGAATTCTAGGCTCTTGGATAGGCTGAAAAGCAGGGAGGAAAAATAACAACAACAACAAAAAGTCAGTGAGACTTCATTTTTTTAACGTGTAAAGCAGAATATTTTCTTCACAATTATACTTTCCCTTGTACGTCCAATGAGAGTAAGAAGGATTTAAAAATAGAATATATTTTCTTTGTCTCATTCTTTCCTTCTGAAATACAGATCAATGCAAGCTAACATCAAGGGTAATTAAATAATTGATTCTGAAAAGTAGGCTTTTAAACTATTTGTGAATCAAAGCCATAGCAGCATAATGAAGCAAATTCTGAGTTATTTGAGATCAATGGGTCAAATGCAAAGAAAATTTGCAGTACAGCAGAAAAATTTTCTCAACACATGAAATGACTTTATATTCAATGCATAAACTGCCTTTCATCAAGATAGGAGATCCTTTTCAAAACAAGAAATAATGACTCAATTTCTGCAACAGTATAAAGTAATATAAACAGGTTATGGTTGTTATTTGTTTAATTAATGAATCCGCTCCAGAGTCATAGGGCATTTTTCTAATTTTTAACATGAATGTGCATCACCTCTGTGGTACTATCAGCTAATAGGTAGACTAGACAGGAAACAAAACAAAATGAGCTAAATATACTTTATTGTAGAGTTACCTTAACAGATTCTTGCAAATCTTAAAAGTACAATTCTCCCACCATCTCCTTTACAGCCTTAGAAACTAGGGAGGGTCTCTTTTGAGCTTCTTGCTTCACCCACTATCCAGGCTATGCAATCTTTTTATCTTCTGTTCCATGGTGTCTTTTGGCTTTTTCTCCTAACATCTTTCCCACATACAGGTATAGACTTCACTATGTAATGCATTTCTATTTCTTTACACACATGTGGAAATACCTGGGGTTTAGAGATATGGGCATTACTCTTCCCCTGACATATGTGCATATACAGCTCCCTGAATATATTTTTATTCACTTAGACCAGCATAGGTCAGTCAATTCACTTTACTGAATATACAGCAGCCTTATGATCATGAATTGGCTACATGCTGATACCACAAGTAGTCCTAATCTGATTTTAGGCGTATGTTTGATTTCAAACATGTAGTGTGATTTTATAGACTTTGTAGATGGATGAAAATCTAACCCCTTTACTAAACTTCATTGAAATGTATTCCACCATTCTGAAAAAGGCAAAACATACAAAAGCTATAAGATATAATCAAGTTTCCTTCCCACAAACAAGTTAGTTTTGGTAACCTCCTGCTCAGATGGCCTCATCATCACATTGTCATCTGTTCTAACTAACTGGAGCCCTGCAGAACTGAAATAAGCAGGACTGTTCTGTACTAAACCTTGTAAGTCAAGAAACAGATGAGATTTATATTAGTAATACTATTTGGCTTCTGGGTAGTTTCACCTCTGCAATCTTTTGCTCGCTTTAACTGAGAGCAATATTCATCGATGTATCTTCCATAGTCCACGGTTACAAATTCCTGCTTTATATTGTCATAATGAATCCCAGTCAGTCTCAATTACTTTTGGATTAGACGCTTTTTTGTATGATACATTCTAATGTGTTCATCATTGTAATTCAGTGAGTGCTACCAAGCGTGTAGTATAGAGTTTTACATATTTTGACATAAAGTAAACACTACCACTTTTGCTTTCAGTAAATCTGACAAAACACAACACTGAGCTTGATGAACTGCAAGTTGGGAAACACTCCAAATCCTGTGTTTATTTTGTTTGTTTTTGCTATATATATTTTGAACATCACAAATGCCATCTTTGAAACAATCAAGGAAGAATGTCTGTGGAGATTCTCAATTAACCAGATCATAATTTTCTCAAAGGTGTTTTTTTTTCTTCAAAAGGCAACTGGACTAGTTGATGAAGCTTCTTGGATGAGAAGCAAAACATTTTCTTCTTCTTTCTCAAGGAAAAAAAAAAAAACAGTCCAATTGCTTTTTGAAGAAAAAGGGACCTTTGAGACAACCAAGGAAGAAGAAAATCATATGGAGGATGATGTCCTTCAATATTTAAGGTCTGGTACTATGATTGTGGAAGAGCTTATGCAGGGTTGTGTTTTCTTCAAGGTATCTTCCATGAAGACTTCAACAGTTTGTACATTAATAGCTAAGAGTTCCATACTGGGTGATTGCTAGCTCTAAGAGTAATTAATATTTGAATTCTTTGTCCATTTCAAGTATGCGCAAAACACATGTCCTCAAGACAAGGACGACCAGTAGCAAGGTGGACAGACTCAAGTATAGTAGCAATGAGTTCATGGTTGAAAGAGCTAAAGGATCAGATGAGGGACATATCATCATGGGGCAAATCTATTTAGGCGCTCACTAAGAGATAAAAAGGACTTGATGACATCTAATCTACTTGTTCTGGGTTTTCTGCATTAAGAAATTAGATTAACAGTCTACAGTAGAAACATATAATTAGAAAATGTAGCGCTTACAAGATCTCAGGAGATGCTATCAGAAGGCCTAAAAAAAAATCACTGAATTGCAATAACACCTATTTAAAATAATACTACTCCCTGCCATAAAGTAAAACCTTTTTCTTGACTTCCATTTCTTTATTTGCATTGAATAAATTGTAACTACATTTTCCATTATGGACAGTAAAGACCAAGTTCAACTGAAAAATGTGGGTATTCCAGCCTTACAATGTCTCTATAAAATCATTAATCTGTATTTTATCATAATGCTTCTACCATATTTCATTATAAACTGCAAAGACAATTTTCTCTTGAAAATGTTATCATCCAGATCTAACTTCTGATGGTAAAATCAAGTTAAATTATTCCTGCACCATAAGAAACTATACTAACTTGATAGTAAATACTGTGAATATACTGTAGTTTAGAAAATATTGTCAGATTTTGAAGGAAAGAAAGAAATTAGTGTTGCAAGTAAATGGTCTCCCTGGACATACCCCTCAATATATGTTGGCAAGTCAAGGGTTAATCAGCACAGGCAGACCTAATCCCTCCTATCTCCCCCTCCCATTACCTGTAACTCCGCCTCCTGGGTATTTAAGGTCTCCTCATGTTGTTGCCGCCATTGTTCCTGATGATACCTGTAATGAAACAGATATGGATCAATAAAAGATTATTTTTGATAATTGAACCAATGAGTCTTCATATATTATTGGGCCCCAAATCGATCCAATCTAACAAAATGGTAGCAGTCGATGGTTGGGCAACCCAATAATCAGAAGACATGCCAAAAAGACCACAAACGAGGTCAGAGACCAAAAGGCAGGAAAAACAGCAAAACCTAATTGAAGACATGGCAACGCCAGTAACCTCAGAAGAAGAAAAAGAAAACAGCCCCGAAGACTATTCATCAGATGATGAACAGGGGCAAAAAGACCTAAACGAAGAAAAAACCCAGCAAAAAGACACCAGCAGACTCAGGAGAGAAATGATGAGCCTGCTAGAAACCCCTGCAACAGATGAAGATCTCCTAGCCGGCATCAGCTACCTCATCCAAAGCCGGGACGAGGCCAGAGAGACCCAAAAACGAAAAACGAGACAACCGGACACAAGCCCGGTAAGAAAAACCCCCCAGAACAGTTATTTTTCAAAGGCAGAGGGGGGAATTCCCATGCAAAATCTGAACTGGCGGCCATCTTTGAACACGTGGCCAAAAAAGATGGCCGACCTCCAAAAAAATAAATCTAAATATGCAAATTCACTAACCAATGAGATGCCCGAACCTCTAAAATTACAAAATAATAGTGACTCCTCGGAAGAAAGTGAGGAATCACCCCCCGAGGACACCCCTAGTGATCAGGTGGTGGAAGAAGCAATAAAAACACTCACCGCCACTTTCGGGCCAAAAATGAAAATTTTAAAGAGGCTTTCAAAAAATGCTAAAAAGCCCAAAGGGGAAAAGAAGAGACCCCCCAACTACTCACCGAGGGACGCGGACGCCGCTGAGGACCCACCAACGCCACAGCGCCCCCCGGTTGCGGTACGCCACCCCACTCCCAAGCCGCGCCTACCGGAAAGGACGGAATGGAGGGAATACTCACCGCCGCCGCCGCAGAGGGAAACCAGGAGCCGTCCAGCGGAGAGGACAGCCTTCCCAGACCACCGCTGGACATCTGGAGCCGGAGCAGAGGCCTACCCATCCTGGGGAGACAGCCAAGCCGGAGCGGAGACGAGAAGAACCTTCCTCAACAATGTCCCAGCCGAAATGAACGCCGCGCATGCGCAGAAGCTCCTGTGGATCAAGAAAGAAAAAAAAATGCAAGGAGGGACTTTTAAATTACCTACTAGCGTTCCTGAGCCGCTCTGCTATTTCCAGCACGTCAAGTACCATGGACAACAACACCCACCTGTGAGTAGCACACAAAATAACACAGGAAACTTACCAAATGGGTTCCCTATATTAAAAATGGAAGGTTCAAATTTAATGGAGTGGTATCAGCAACTCCAAGTATTATTTTTAAAAGAGAATATGATGTTTTTTATAACTGACCCTCCTGATACACCATGGACATTTGAACTGGACTGCATGCACCACAAGGCATTTTGCCTCCTTATCTCTAGCATATCACCCACCATTTATTATAGCATTGAGAATAACTTGACTGTACATGATGTTGTTCAAAAAATATTTGGATACTTTTACAGTGACAGTGTAGCCACCACCACAAAAATCTCCAAGGACTTTTATTCAGCTAGGATCAAACCAGGGGTGTCAATGGGGGAACATTTAATGGAGTTAAATGCAGCCAGGGCAGAATTGCAACTAAGAGGAGAAACTGTATCAGAACAGACCATGAAAAGCATCATCCTCAACTCGCTTGACCCCTCCTGGCGAACATTTCTTACACAACTCAACATACTTAGCCTAGGCCACATGACAATAGACAGCCTATCTAATCTACTAATAGCAGAAGACAATCACAGAAAGGAACACCAGGTGACTCACAGGGAGCACAGGCAAGCACGAAAGGTGGCCTTCACTGACACCCCACGCGACTCCCCCGAATGCTATAACTGCGGGCGAAAAGGTCACTACAAACGGGATTGCACTAAGGGGTACAGGGATAGGTACAAACATGAACCACGTGACAAACACACAGATAGGCGCCACCATGACAGCAGAATGAGGCAAAGAGATTCCCCCAGGCCCTGGGAGAGGAAAGAAAACAGGGATAACTCAAAGGATAGCAGGGACGGGTCCCTCTGCAGAGTAGGAGGGGCCACACCAGGAACCACACAAAGTAGCAAAACAAACGAAAAGGGATCCTGGTGCCTCATTGACTCAGGAGCCACCAATCACACCACATGTGAAAGGGAACTTCTCTCCTCCTTCACGGAGGAAGATTACCTCATCAAAGTGGCAAATCAAAATGATGTAAGAGTGACAGGGAAAGGCAGTGTGACCCTCCCCAACTTAGGAAAACTAGAAGGGGTACTGCTGGTATCGGAAATACCCCACAATATACTCGCCTCCTTGAAACTCAGCAAGGAGGCAGGAATAGAAATTAGCATTAAAGAAGGGGGAATCGCCATGACCAAAGGAAGTACAACCATAGGAAAAATCACAATTAGAGGGGGACTACCCTTCCTTTACGTAGATAGAAGCAATGCTAAGGAAGACACTGAGGGCAACAAAGAACAAGAGAAAGAGGACATCCAAACCCACAAGGAAGGCACACTAAACAAAGGGAAAGTTAGCCTAGGAAAGCCGCTCCACGATGAGTGCGCACACTTGCTGCACCGCAGATTAGGACACGCAAGCTTCCCTGTTGTTCAGAAAGTCACTGATTGTACAGAAGGTTCGAGAATAAAAAATTGTGAAACTTACTTGGACTGCTCTATATGTAAGCGCTCTAAACTAAAGGTAGCCCCCAAACCCAGAAAGGCCTCACGCTCAACGGAACACATATTTGAAATGATACACATGGACCTCGTAGGCCCACTTAGGCCTTCCATAAAGTATGGCAAGAGGTTCTTCTTAACTATAGTAGATGACTATAGTTGTTATGGCTTTGTGTACACCTTGAAATACAAAAGTGAGACCTACCAAAAATTTAAAGAATTCTATAAACGTGTGGAAACACAACATAACACGAAAATCAAAAAAATTATGACTGATAGGGGATCAGAATTCTTGTCTAATGACTTCTCACGTTGGCTGAGATCAAAGGGCGTCCTGCACTTTAAGTCATCGCCATTCTCACCTTTTCAAAATGGCGTCGTAGAACGCAAAAATTCCGCATTACAAACAATGATGAGGTGCGTTCTCGAAGACGCTGGGCTAGGCCAACACTTCTGGGCCGAAGCCCTGGCTTATTCTAATTACACAATCAACAGAATCTGGTCCAGTGTACTAAACATGACACCCTATGAGGTGATGTACAATAGAAAGCCAAGGATAGCCCATCTACACATCTTTGGGGTTACAGCAGATGTGCACATACCCAGGCAACTGCGAAGAAAGGGGGACAAAATATCAAAACGACTCAGATTCATGGGCTATGAGACAGATACAAAGGGATTTAGATTCATAGACAGTAATAACAAATTCATTATCTCCAGATCTGCCACGTTCCACGAACAGGCTAACTGGTCAAAAATACACCTCAATGAATTACATCACCAAGTAGAGAACAGTCAACAAAAACCAGACAATATTGATCACCCATACAACAGCCACACACAAAAATCACTCCAATCCAAGCAGAAAGTAGATTCACTCACCAAAAAAGAGGCAAGGTACATGCACGACACAGAGACCAGGTAGGCCAGTCAGAACCAATAGGAACCAAAAACCAAAAAAATTTGAAGATTACATCATGCACTTGCAGACAGAACCCATTACTCCTGAGACTTATAGCGAAATAACCAAACTGCCACTGGAAGAAAGACAAAAGTGGGAGGCCGCAATGGAAAGGGAAATGAACAGTCTTAGGGAGTTAAATGTATACACGCCATCTAAAGCACCAGAGGGCAAGACCGTCATTGGGACAAAGTGGGTCTTTAAAGTAAAGACTTTAGAGGGGGGCCAGAATCTATATAAGTCCAGGCTCGTAGCACAGGGATTCGCCCAAAGGTTCCCTGATGATTACACGGAGACATACTCACCAACAGTAAGGCCCGAGAGTGTCAAAAGCGCGCTGGTCATCGCAGCCACCCTGGGTCTAGAAGTACAACAATATGACATTCAAACAGCCTACCTACATGCCAAATTAGATAAAGAAATTTATGTGAGAGCCCCACCTAGTAAAGACACCACCAAGGGCGACACCTGGTTACTAAACAAGAGCCTATACGGGCTTAAACAGTCGGGTAAACAATGGTATGATTGTCTGGTCAATGTATTAGAGTCTATGGGGTTCAAGGCTACCTTAGCCGATATCTGCCTCCTCACCCGGAAGAACAGTGGGGGCATGGAATATGTTCTCATATATGTGGATGATATATTGTTTATAAGTAAGAACAAAAAAGACTGTGATGTTTTCGCAAATGAACTAAGCAAGCATTTCTCTCTCAAATCATTGGGGGGCATCAATAAGTATCTTGGGGTACATGTCACCAGATCACCCAAAGGTTTCCTCCTAAGCCAAAGAGAAAAAATCAATGAACTTCTCGTTAAATGCAATATGACAGGTGCCAAACCATGTGAAACTCCTATGTTAGCTGATTTTTTGAAAAATATGTACAATGATTCACCTCAATTTCAAGAAAACACCCTGTACAGATCCACAATAGGTTCCCTGTTATACATTGCTAATTGGACACGACCAGACATTGCCCTGCCTGTAAACCTACTTTCAAGGCACGTAGCCAACCCCACAGCATTCCATTGGGAAGCAATAAAAAGAATACTCAGGTATCTAAAGTATAGCATCAACACCTGCCTCAGATTAGAACCCAGTACCAATAAGAAACCTCTCCTTTCCTGCTACGCTGACGCTGATTGGGCAGGTGACGTCAGAAGTAGGAAAAGTACCTCTGGATACGTTTTCTTTTTAAATGACTGCCCAGTATATTGGTATACCGGTAAGCAAAACCTAGTGGCTACCTCCACCACTGAGGCAGAGTATATCTGCTTATCCAGGGCCATAAACAATCTTGTATGGTTTGATGAGATGCTAACTAACATCTGGGCCGAACCCATGCATCCCATTCAAATTTACGAAGATAACAAAGCAGCAATAGAAATTTCCACATCAGAAGCTGTGGGTCATAGGTCAAGACATATTGATATCAAAAACAAGCATGTAAGACAACTTCACAAATCCGGTTTTGTTACCATTATGCACTGTGACACCGAACACCAAACAGCAGACATACTCACAAAACCGCTTCCATTTAAGCAGCATTCATACCTCACCTCTAAACTCTGTGTTCTACCCGCGGATTCCCATCAGACTGAGCCTGTCAGCCCCAGGGATAAGCATTTAGAGGGGGATTTGTTGCAAGTAAATGCTCTCCCTGGACATACCCCTCAATATATGTTGGCAAGTCAAGGGTTAATCAGCACAGGCAGACCTAATCCATCCTATCTCCCCCTCCCATTACCTGTAACTCCGCCTCCTGGGTATTTAAGGTCTCCTCATGTTGTTGCCGCCATTGTTCCTGATGATACCTGTAATGAAACAGACATGGATCAATAAAAGATTATTTTTGATAATTGAACCAATGAGTCTTCGTATATTATTGGGCCCCACATCGATCCAATCTAACAGTTAGGAATGCCTCTCCAAATATATTACCTTTTTTTCCCCTGAGATATTATCCTTCTTGTGCAATTTTGATCTATTCAAGAACTTCCTTTTTTGCTGTTGCACAATTGATTTGATTTTCAACTATTAGATTGAGCATTATGCTTTACACTACAGCACATTTAGTGGAAAGCAAAAGTTGAGCATCTCATTATCAAAACCTTTAAAGATTACCCCCATAACATGAAAGAAACTAATGAAATATGCTGGGTTTGGAAGGCAAATCTCAGAGATGTGTCAGGCTATTACCTTTTAATTCCAACTCCCCTCCCCAGCAAAAAATTTGGGTAGCATAGATAATAAAGCAACTTAGTCAGTATATTCCCCAATGCACAGACTATGAATAAAAAGTCCAGAATATTGTTGCGGCTATTTTTCAATGGCAGCCTTGGTAAATGAACTAATGCATGAATAATTTAAATGGTAAAATATATATTGCTCAGTGGACTTTGCTTGATTGTAACCAAATGAATATGAAATTACTAACTAATAACTAATTTTTTACTAACCGGTTCTCTGGGCGTGGCTTGGTGGGGGTGGCAGGAGAAGGATGCTGCAAAATCTCCATTCCCTCCCCATTCCAGGGGAAGGATACTGCAAAATCCCCATTCCCACCCCACCCTGAGGCTAGTCAGAGGTGGTATTTGCCTGTTCTTTGAGCTACTCAAAATTTCCGCTACCGGTTCTCCAGAACCTGTCAGAACGTGCTGGATTTCACCCCTGGTCAGGAGTGAACAACCAGACCCACATAAGTAGAACTGAGACTAGATACTTTATTTTTCCATAGCTATTCCAAGGAATTCTCAAGCCTCCTCTGAGAAAGACTAAATAAATCTCAAAAGCATTCAGGGAGGATCAGACCTTGCCCTCTTGTGTTTAGGTAATGAGTCTAGACGAATTCCTCATTTGAACCCTTCTCCTGACTGGGACAGTTGGTCTCCAACATCAAGGATGTAAACAGGAGAATTCTAGAACACAGTAGAAATAAAATCCGAAAAAGGCAAACAATATAGAGATGATGGAAGTAGATAATATCACTTTAGAAAGCAAGCTAAAGAGTCACTTTTCTGAATTCCTACTTGAATCTAAAGAACAAAACAAAGCATGGCTATAAGAGTTTAACAGTAGCATGATATAAATTGGGAAAGTAACTTCCTTCCTTATATATTGCCCTTCTTTATTACATGTGAATGACTTTTTTTTATCTATCTATGAGCATGAAAAATGGCACCTCCATTAAGCGCTGAAGTGATACACTTCATCTGTCCTTCAGCGCTGCTATTGTCAGCAAAGTAATCTGAAATAAATTTAAATGAGTGGAGTAGAATTGCCATTAAAAAAAAGGATAAATAGATTGCAGGATAATATTTCTCCGAGCTCTTTCAGATAACCAGTTTGTCAGCTTCCCACCTCAAATTTGCATTTGAGCTCGTTCTGGATTTTGTAAACTATTTGCAGGTCTATTCCTTATTTACCCTTTCTTATAACTCTGGAACATACAGTAGGCCAGACAAAGTGATAATAGGTGAAACTGAATGATTCGTTGGTTCGCCATTGTTTTTTGAGCATAGATTTTGTATCCGGAAAATTCTCCAAAGCTATGAATTGCTTTCATCAACTTATTTATGGATGTTTTGGATCTTTTATAATTAATACTGAATCATCTTCTAAGCAGTTAAGGCTTTATTGCTCTCAGTGAATTTTAAGACCTTTTATTTATTTATCACTTTGGGGTTTTTTCTGCCAATATTTATAATGCAATGAATAATAAAGGAGTGGACATCCTTGCTTCATTTCTTTACTAATTTCAAAATCTAACAAGAGAGTTCCATTTAGCCATAATCTCTGCTTTTCACTGTTGATATACTTTTAACCCAAGCTTAAAATTCTTGTTCGGGATTCATTTAATTAAGAGCTAGCAGCACTAACTGCCCCTTCAGATTGTCAAAAACTTTTTCCACATCCACAAATATCATCATTATCATTAACATTAACATAATCTCCTCCTCATCTCCTCCCTTTGGTCAATATGTATAATATCTGAACATATTTCTTTAGTCTAATATTGGTTAATATTATTCTAAAACTCTTATAATCTATGTTCAGCAAGGAAATTGGTCTATAGCATTGGTTAGTATTTACATTAGTTTATAATCAAGGCAATAGATATCATTTCCTATGTTGGTGGTCTTGTCTTTGTTTTAATTTCATTCATCATATTTGTAAGTGATTCTAATAATTCTTCACATCCCTCTTAAGTTAAGAATCCATCTAGACCAGCCATTCTGTCTCTTCATGACTTGTTGGCTAGCATTTCACCTGGATTATTTGTCAGTAATTGTTTCTTTGAATTCTTTATGTGTTAGTGATCATGTCTAATCACTTTGAATTCTATTGTGTCTAACTACCTTGAATTCTGTAGACCCATTTTTCAATTGCCTTTGATTTTTCCCACACATCAAAGTCTTGTCTAAGGATTCTTGCTTTTCCATTATGTGCCCAAAATGTATTAGTGGCAGTTTCATCTTTCCATTATGTGCCCAAAATATGTTAGTGATAAGTCTTTTTTTAATTAATTGTTCTTCCGGTGGTCCAAAGTATTGAACAATTGTTCTTCAACAGTGTAATTAAATTCTTCACACACATTTCTCCTAAGAAACAGATGTTCCTTTATTTTATGGATACAGACATTATCTTTATAAATGCTTTGTTCTTTTCGTTTTCCTTTTTTAGCTTAGAACATTATACTCATCCAAACATGAGGTTCTCAGCACATGAAGAAGTATAGCTAGGTTATGTTTGTCCAGAAAAAAAGTTTATTTCAAATAGTACAGACTGAACTGTCACTGGGGAACTAATGCTGTATGAAAATGAGCATAAAAGGCTATTAGACAAACAATGAATTAGCTATCCATTATTAGCTGTTATTCATAAAGAGGTTGCAATGTCTTGGAAAATTGCCTTTGTGTGTGTGTATACATGTGTGCGTAGCCATAGTGGGCAAAAATTCTGAGGTTTTTTTCTTACTGACGAATTAACACATAATTTGGAGGCAAAAACGACTCAAGGTATCAGAGCATAGTAACAATTGATTGGATTTTAATACCCATTCATTGCATTTATTTTTTTAAAACACCATATAACACACCATGCAATTATATTCATCTATCTTAGCCAAGAATTTATTGTACATTAGAACACTGTGTTTATTTTTGAACAATACAAGTCTGTGGTTTTCTTCCTAAAGCTATATACATATTTAAGGAGAATCAGCTCTGGCACTGAGAAAAATAGCAGCTTTGAATTCAGAAGCAATGGATCTCTATACATGCAAGTTTTCCAAGAAGGTTATTGAAATATCTCTAGATAGGATCAGTTTGTTTGAACCAGTTGTTAACTCAATAGATAATAGAGAAGAACAATGGCTTGCAAACCCCATGCATGAAAATAGATCAATGTCAGTCTCAGGCTCCACATAAAGGACAGGGTGCCACTCAAGTTGTCATTTAGCAAGTTATATAGACAGTACAAGGGACACAATTGCAAAGATGAAAGGGACGCATTGGCTCAGTGGCTAAAATGCTGAGCTTATCGATCGAAAGGTCAGCAGTTCAGCGGTTCGAATCACTAGTGCCGCATAACTGGGTGAGCTCCCGTTACTTGTTCCAGCTTCTGCCAACCCAGCCGTTCAAAAGCACGTAAAAAATGCAAGTAGAAAAATAGGGATCACCTTTGATGGGAAGGTAACAGTATTCCGTGCTCCTTTGGCATTTAGTCATGCTGGTCACATGACCACAGAGATGTCTTCGGACAGCGCTGGTTCTCTGGCTTTGTAACAGAGATTAATACCATCCCCTAGAGCTGTGATGGTGAACCTATAGCCAGTACCTTTTTTTTCTTTTTTATGGACTCTCATCTTTGTAGGAAGTAAGATGGTGTCGTCAATACTTTTTTTTTCAATTTTTCATCATCTGTGAAATATATTAAGCTTGCAGAACGATTAGCCCAATATTACCCAGGTTGCTTCCGTTGGTGACTTTAGATTTGAGGCTTTATCTCCCCAGTTTCTCAGTACCTTAACCACTGCACAGGCTGTCAATCTAAGCAGTTAAGTGTTCAAAGTCAAAACATGCAACTGATAATAACAAGAGTCACATTTGCGGTACTACATTAGCTTCTTAATATTCAATCTCAAACCTTAATTTATTTTGTAGGTTTTACCAACAAGTTTTAATTCATTAGAGTTCAGCCAGATGGCACAATGGTTATCAACTGTCTATTTTACAGTGTAAGCAGTTTCTGGACTCAACCTCATCAGGCTAAGATAATGGGATTTAAATTTGTAATGATGATCACATCTGCCTTTTCAAATAAAATGAAGCTTTGATGGAGGATTATGTGAATAAGAAAAAAAAATCATTGAAATAGGGCCTCAGGGGAGGCTTAAGTAGCAAAAGATTATTATGTTCAAACAACAGTCCTTAAGAAAAGAAAGTCAGTTTTGTTTTTTAAAAAATGTGCAACTTGATACAATATTCATTGGAAAGAAATGCAGTTGCTGCAATGTTGGGTTAAGAATTCTCTCTTGTCATGAAGATGTATGATGGCAAGACTTCTCCAAAAAATTTAAAATTATAAAAATGTACTTCTAAGAAGATGCCAGAGATTACTGCACTAATAAAAATAACTTACTTTCTATAACTTGATCATCATGCTTGATTGCCCAGTACTCATCTCAAATGATCTAAATGCCGGAGCTCACCGTAACAACATTGCCAAAAAAGCATTAAAAGTTGTTAACCTAATCTTGCGTACCTTCTTCTCCAGTCATACTGGACTGCAAACCAGGGCATACAAAACTTTTGCTAGACCAATTCTCGAATGCAACTCATCTTTCTGGAACCCGCACTGCATATCGGACATTAATACAATTGAACAAGGCCACTGATATTTCACGAGAAGAGTCCTTGCAAAAGAATACCTAATGCCACCAGGCTTGAAATTTTGGTATTAGACAATTTAAGGCTTCGCTGTCTTTGGTCAGACCTAAGGGTAGCGCATAAAATTATCTGCTACAATGTCCTACCTGTCAATGACTACTTCAGCTTCAACCACAACAATACATGAGCACACAGTACTTACAAATTTGTGGTAAACCGCACTAAACTTGATTGGAGAAAATATGACTTCAGTAACAGTCATTAATGCCTGGAATGCACTACCTGACTCTATGGTTTCTTCCCAAACCCCCAAAACTTTAATCTTAGACTGTCTACCGTCAACCTCAACCCATTCCTAAGAGGTCTCTAAGGGGCGTGCATAAGCATGCTAGCGTGCCTACCATCCCTGTCCTAATGTTCCCTTTTAAATGTATCCATTTCATGTATTCATAATTAGGTTTATAGTTATATCTGTTACCTATTACATGCTTGATGAAATAAATAAATAAAAATAAATAAATATGGGTGGGAGGGAGGGTTAATCCAAATAAAGATTTGCTAAGAAAGAAATACATTCACTGCATTTTTCCCCCTATCTCTAACTTGAAAATTCTGCTTTGTGCTACCAGTTAATAGTCATCTGGGTTTTTGTAGCCCAGATTTGGTAAATGTGGTTAAATCTGATTAAATCCCTTATTTGGGAAATATGGTTTTTAAATATAGCACAATTCTAGATTTCAAATCTGTTTCTCAGTGCATAACTTTCTATTTTTTAAAAGTCATTTTACAAGCCACTTAGGAGGCTGCTAATTTTATTTCAAATACTGCAAAAGTTCTGTTATGTTAATTGCATAGTTGATTATATCATTATATTATCCTTTTTTCCAACTTATATCCTAAGTGCTCCAAAGGAAAATCAGTGGAACAAAATAGTAGATGGCAGTCTAGGGGGTTTAGCTTTCTTCCTTGAGATCATTGTTATTCCAGTTTAAAGTTTCTATTTTTAAAGAGAGATTATAAAATATTAACACGGGTTCTCCAATCCCCATATAAGGAAGGTAACTGACAAAAGGAAACTGCAACAGAATTTTCATTTTATGACAAAGCATGGCAAATATTGGGGATGTATTTTACATTGGGAAAACACATTTTGTAAGTGCAGCAAAATCAACAATCAGGGAATGTATCATAAATCATTCTATTATAAGAGAAGGATGATAAAGAACACCGAAACATGGCAGGAAAATCATTGATCAAAACAATAAAATGGTTTAATTGTATTGTCAAGTCACTATCCTCACCCCCAGTTTGGTCTGAAGGGAAGCCAGCATTAAATTTAGATTTAAAAAGTCATCTCTTTGCATGTGCATATCCTACACAAACACAATGCATTTCCTTAACACCTTTGCCCCTTCCTCTTATGTAGCAGATTCCAGGGAGAAGGATTATGAATTAAGATACCCCCCCCACACACACACACTATCCCAAAGTTGTTTAAAATGCAAGATATCAGAAAAGAACAGGCAGAGCTTGGCAGCAGAGTTAAGCATGTCATCAGCTTAGAATCATTAAAGGTAAAGGTATAGATTTCCTTTGCACATATGTGCTAGTTGTTCCTGACACTAGGGGGCAGTGCTCATCTCCGTTTCAAAGCCAAAGAGCCAGTGCTGTCTGAAGACATCTCCATGGTCATGTGGCCGGCATGACTCAATGCCAAAGGTGCACGGAACCCTGCTATCTTCCCACCAAGGTGGTCCCTATTTTTCTACTTGCATTTTTTACATGCTTTTGAACTGCTAGGTTGGCAGAAGCTGGGACAAGTTACGGGAGCTGACCCTGTTACGCAGCAGTAGGGATTCAAACCGCTGAATTGCCAACCTTTTTATTCGACAAGCTCAGGGTCTTAGCCACCTAGTCACCGCGTCCCTATTTTAGAATCATTACATTTCCACAAATGTTCCAAGTCCTCTAGAATTCCATTGATCCTTATCTGGCACCAATTTAATGTTGAACTTTAGTTGACTAGATTCTTGTGTATAGACTTGAATAAACCTATGCCGCTATTTAATCAATAGTTTTGATTCTTTGCACCTGACACAGCATCTGCTAATGGACCAGAGGTTATATAAATGACATACCTATGTGGTAGTTTCTCCTACCTCTGCTGGACTCTGTTTCCATTAGACCTGTGTATACAGCCTGTTCCTTCCATTATAACACTATATAATCCTAACCTCTGCTAGGATTCACTGAAGGCTAAAATCAACAATCTAAACCATTTACAAATTGATGTAAACAAGGTATAAGAAATTTAGAATAGAATTCTTGAGACTAGAATATAAAATTGAGACTTCTCTAGAAAGGGATAATCAATGAATAAAAAAGAAAAATGCTTCTTTACTTTTCAGCTTATATTATTTAGCATTGTTTTTTTAAAAAGAAAGTTACAGATTCTTTAAAAGTTTGAAATTTAATTATTTATGCTTTTTTAAAAAATATGTATTTTAATACTTTTTATATTAACCATACTTTAACTCTGTATCAGTGATACATCACCTGCACTTATACCTTTACCCTTTTTCACCATTCTGACTGCATTTATCCCTTTATTTTCATGACTTTTAAAAAAAATCCCATTCAATAGAACTACAAATCTCTAAATGCTTCTAGCACGTCAGTCTCATCCCAAATCATTTCATCATTGTCTGTTAAGCTGCCCTTAAATAAGTCTTCCAAATGATTGTGTGCTACTAATTAATACATAATATATTGTCCAGAATCCAGGAAGATGGAAATGTGACTTGCATAAAGACTCTGTCAGGGTAAATGTGAAGCAGAGGATTTGAATGCTTTGTTGTTCCTAAAGTAGCATTCTTCTTGCTATTATTCAAGATATAAAGAAAGCTGGAACACTTTCCCCCTTTTTTAATTTAAATAGATTGCCACTGATAAGTAAGTAGCTTGAGTACCATTAATGTTAATTTAGAATGCATTACCCTGTTGTGCTGGGTAATATCAACTTCAGACTAACCACTAAAGCATTGTAGCTCCCATCGCTTCCATGCTGTTTCTTTCAATTATTATTATCATTGTTCTAATACCTCTGAGAAGCACTTCCATTTCTAAATGTCCTTGATGCTTCCTATTAAAAGCAGTACATAAGATAAACACATCATGATATGCTGTTTATGAGAAACAGCTGCCACTCTCTGCCCTTTTCAGAAATGTGGAACTTTCTATTATTTAAAAAGCAGAAATTAGTAATGAGAAAGTTAAATGAGACTTTTGTCAGAATATTCATGACTGGGAAGACATGGTAACAAGGTCAGCCAATGAATAGGCACAGCGACTAAGTCAGCCAATTTGGGAGCTGAGACAGACTGGAGCCAGGACATGTCTTATTCTGCAGCTTCTGAGTCTGTGCAGAGAAACGAAACTGAAACCAGAGCGTGAACTTGTCTGCTGATCTGCTCTGCTGAAATGAAACTCTGAATCTGCTGCTGATATTGTAAATTTACTTCATGTACTACTGTGAATATAAAGAAGTTAATGAATCCTGCTGCATCAGTTTATCTGTGTGCTTCTGGATTTGTTTTTTGCAACAAACTCTGACAACTATTCTACCTCAAAAGGTCTGGAAGGACTCTGAATGTTTTTTTCATTTTTTAGCATGTTTATTAGGGTATGGGAGAAATTGTATTCCATAAAGCTACCAATTTGTTCGACTGATCTAAGACCTAAGATTTGTTCTGTTGATCTAATTGAAGTAGAGACCAGGTGAATGTGAATTCTAAACCTGCCTTAAGCATGAAAACCAGCTGCATGGCTTTAGGCTGACCTATTATCCTATGAAGATTATATTAGCAAGTCACATCAGAAAATGTTGCCCCCAAAGCCTCAGGGCCTTATCTCTGTAGCCAACTGGACAGTGATGGAATTATTATTTTTTTACTACCGTTTCTGTGGACATGGCTTGGTGGGCATGGTGTGGCTTGGTCGGCATATTAGGGGAAGGATACTACAAAATGTCCATTCCCACCCCACTCCAAGGGAAGGATACTGCAAAATGTCCATTTCCACCCCACTCCTGGGGAAAGGATATTGCAAAATCTCCATTCCCACCCCACTCTGGGGCCAGCCAGGGGTGGTATTTGCCGGTTCTCTGAACTACTCAAAATTTCCGTGACTGGTTCTCCAGAACCTGTCAGAACCTGCTGAATAGCACTCCTGCAAGTTGAATCAGGGTTGATTCTGTGGACTATTACAAGGCTACTAAGAATCACAGTTATCCAATTTCTCTGCAGAGCCCATCCATAATCAGAATCAAGAAGGATATGTTCATATTTTATGTTACCTGAGGAAATACCTAGGCTGTGTTCAAGCCTGTGAAAGAAAATAAAAAGAAAATAACCTTACTTTGATTTGATTTGGTAGAAGATAGGACAGAGAAGGACTTCAACTGGCTTTCAGGAATCTGTTCTTTCACTTTATAACAATAAGGATCGTTCCTGCAATCTTGCCTGAAAGCTTCTTTATTTGGAAAAGGAAGGACACAGCTACATCTGAACCTCTTTTAACCTTACCAGGATGTTGTGGTAAATATCATATACTTGAGGAAAGAAAACAAGAGACAATTAAGAGACAATTAATTTGACTTCTAGCCAAATGCTGGAAATGCAATCAGACCCCAGGTACTTACTATCATATGTGGTGGACATGGTATCCACCATGGTATCCATGGTATCCAAGCAAGAAAATATTGGGAGAAAATACATAGTTGGTTGGAAAAAATAACTAAACAGAATATAGATCCAAAACCAAAAATATATTTGTTGGGCATAATACTGGAGGGTTTTGATAAAGGGACCACATATTTAGTTTTACATATATTGACAGCAGCAAGGTTTATACTGGAAAAATGAGAACACCCCGCTAGATGAGGAAGTAATTAAAAAAAAAATAGACTTTGCTGAAATGGACAGACTAACTTTAAGAATAAAAGATAAAGAAGACACAGAATATTATCTTATATGGAATAGATTTTATGAGTGCTTAGAGATAAGAGGTAGAAATTAGAGGAAGAAAGACTATGAATGTTTGTATTAACAATAGAGAGGGTTTATAGCTACAATCATCATAATTAACAAAAATGTAAATAAGCCAATATAAAAAGAAACAGTTAAAATTATTTGGCTATATTATCATTATTATTCTCAGTATATGTTATTATATTATTATTATTGTTACTAGTTCATGTGTTAATATTTATTGCTATTTTCTATTCGCCTTTTTTTTTCTCTTGTAAATGGTATACTCTGACAATACACTGTATCAAAAATGTTTATGAATAAAATATAAAAAGAGACACTAGAAAGATACCGTATTTCCCTGATAATAAGACCCTGTCTTATATTTTTTGAAGCCTGAAATAAGCTCTTGGCCTTATTTTTGGGGAGGTCTTATTATTTCGGGGTGAGTGGAGTAAGACAGCACTCCTCTTACCATCTTACCTGATTTCTAGCTCTGTTATTTCTGCTGTTTCTGCTATTTTTTGGGTACTTAAAAGGTCCTTAAAAGGACCATGGGGTTGTGTGTGAAGCCAGGAGATTCTCACGGATGTCTGGCTACCAGTCCGTCTGTTACTCATTTAGCACCACCCAGGAGGCATGTGTGACTTAAGGATTGCCATGGACGTGAGTAACTTTGCCTCCTAATAGTATACATCCAGGATTTAACCTACCCCGACACATATAGGTGACATATAACAGAATTAGAACAACTTATGGGGTGTGTGCTGACTCCTTGTATAAATGGGGAAAGACACCTTCAGCACAAAGTGATTGCAGGGCCCCTCGACAGACTATCCAGTATATAGTGAGGGAATGGTCTAACAGAAGGTATCCAGGAGATTCTAGGGACTTCCTCTGCATAACAATGGCAGCTACTGACTGGATCTCCAAACTCGACATTAAATTCTGAAATATTATTTCTGTTTTCCTTTTAGGTTTTCTTACTGCTTTTTTATTGTTTTAATTGTTTTTAACCTGTAAAAATGAAGTGTTTTAATACTGTGTGTGACCAGCCATATGCTAAATAAATAAATAAATCCAGCTCTGTCTCCCTAACCCTAACCAGAGGAAATAGCAAGGACTGGCTGCACATGCATTTAAATATTTTTTGGGAGGGCTTATTTTTGGGGAGGGCTTATTATCCAGGGAGGTCTTCTCTTTGGGGAAACACAGTAATAACATTTCAGCTGCAGTGTCTGGCACATGACTGCATTTAATCTGGGTGATAATTCTTAGGGAGAGGAAACAACAATTTGGCCCATGTTCCATATTTAATCCCTGACACAAGGTCTTCATTTGTTGATTGGACAGTCCTATTCTAGTTAATAGTGACAAATTCTTCGTTCATTTTTTTCCTGCCTCATAATGATGATAACCACAAAAACAACTTCCCTTTCAACAGTATGAAAGCTGTGCTAATAAAGAAAGAATGGATATGAATCAAGGTATAATCTTTATGAGGGGCGCAGTGGCTCAGTGGCTAAGAAAAAATAGGGACCACCTTTGGTGGGAAGGTAATAGCGTTCCATGCGCCTTTGGCATTTAGTCATGCCAGCTACATGACCATGGAGACGTCTTCAGACAGCGCTGGCTCTTCGGCTTTGAAACAGAGATGAGCACCGCCCCCTAGAGTCAGGAATGACTAGCACATATGTGTGAGTAGAACCTTTACCTTTAGCCTTTATGACGACAGTGTTTGTTTTTTTAAAATTTGATTTATATGCCGCCCTTCTCCGGAGACTCAGGGCAGCTTACAATGTGTTAAGCAATAGCCTTCATACTTTTGTATATTTTATACAAAGTCAGCTTATTGCCCCCACAAACTGGGTTCTCAATTTACCTACCTTAGAAAGGATGGAAGGTTGAGTCAACCTTGAGCCTGGTGAGATTCAAACTTACAGTAATTGCAGACAGCTGGAGTTAATCACGATGCACAATGCATTAGTCTGCTGAGCTATCCAGGCTGTTTTGAAGTAGCAATATTGAAATAACAGGGAGAATGTTGTCAATTATTTTTGGCATGCATTTGTAATACCTTCTTTCTCTCTCCCTCCTCTCACATTCGATAAAACCATAATAGATCGTGATGGTCCAGTTTTTCAGCAGCGTGATAGTTAAGATTGAATCTTAACTCATAACAATTTTTTTTCCCCAGAGGGACAAACAAACAAATCTGATCAGGTAAACAGTACCAAACTATAAGACAAATAGGAAGTCCGTTATAAGATTCAGACAGTAGTAAATATTAAAACAGGGTGAAAAAGAAAATAGCTGGGGGAAAGCAATAATAACTGGAAGGAAGGGAAAGAAACTATGCTTACATATTTATCAGCCTCACCATTTGTCATGGTTTCAAAAACCCGTATGCAAATAATGTTTGAATTACCTCAACCTATTTAAGTACAGAGGAAGTAGGCAGGCATTGTCACAAAATAGAGGAGCGGTGTGGTGGCCTAATGGTGAAGGTGCTCACCTCCCATGCAGAAGGTCTGATCAATTCTAGGTAGCGGCTAGGATCCAAAGGAAAAAAAAAATCTGCTGTGAATTCTGTGTGGCATCAGGAAGGGCAGCCGGTCAGTAAACATTCAGCTCCATCCATTCTCCCAAACTGTGCCCCAAATTAAGGGATGACAAGTTTGTAAAAAGGAACTTTGTTTATTGGGAAAGTGCAGAAAAAAATTCTACTATCAGAGACACTATCAAAAGTATACAGTCACTACTTCTCCTTCTCCTTCTCCTTCTTCTTCTCCTTCTTTTCATATTCCTCCTCCTCTTCCTCTAATTACTTCAATGTTAGCAATCATGCTCATATTAGTAGCCAAGTGGCTATTTTCCATGCTCCATAATGGATAGTATCCTACATTGTTCTGGACCATAAGGAATGTTAACCATCATGTAAATGAAAGAGGATATTAGTAAAAAGAAAATCTTACAAAGTGTTATTCTTTTTTTTTTTTTTCTTGGAAGGATAGGGAATTAAAAAAAAAAGAATAAGTAATTTTCCTGGAAAAAGTTCTTCCAGGGAATCTTAAGGATGAGGACAGATTTCTTTATTGGACCACATTTGACAATCCCGAGGCTATGGGAAATTCCACTCCGTAGTCTAATCTGTCTCTGATGCTGCTGCCATTTTGTTTCTTAAGCCTACTTCAGAAATTTCAGTGGATGAAAATAGAGTCAGCTAGTGAAGTTCAGGGCAGACTATAAACACCACAAGACCTAACTGGTTGTCCTCTTGCTTCTTGTCTTTCCTACCCAGCAATCCTTCCTATGAAAACCAGCCTGCCAGTGCTGACTTTTCCTTCAGAACTAGATTTCTCCTCACTAGACCAGATGACCTGCCTTTCCCTTTTTATATGCTTGCGTTCATGGATGCTTTTAAATCCTCTACCCATTTCTGATATCAACATAGATTCTCTCTCCAAGCAAGACACTTACTATAACTGTTTCTCCAGATTGAAGGGACACATAACCCTGGACAATAGAGAAAATAAACAAACAAACAAACAAACAAATAAATAAATAAATAAATAATGGATGGATCGATGGATGGATGGATCGATGGATGGATCGATGGATCGATGGATGGAGAGATGGAGAGATGGAGAGATAGATAGACTTAAATGCGAAACACATTGGTTTTCTTTTTTCAGAGATCTAAGACATGGAACATCCGTTCTCCCTACACTTTGACCCTTTCCTGGACCACTATTTTCTATGATAGCACTGGTTATTGCTGCACTGGTTTTAGCAAAAAGATTCAAGAACTGTGCTGGAAAAGACCAGTTTGACAAGCCAATCTTGGAAATAAGATTCTCTGCTTTGCTAAAAATGTGTGCCAAGTAGCCAACTGCAAAGCAGGATTGGGTCAAGGTAAGTGGTATAATACCTATCAAATCACAAAGTCATGTCTTTCCATTGCTTTTCTCCATTAAATTAAATTAAAAATTCGGAATACTACGCAATAATGGGAAAAGTGGTACAATTGGATTGAGAACAGAAAAAAAAAGGAAAAGAAATAGACAAAATAGAAGTAGAATTAAAATATATAGTAAAAATGCATAGAGTGTATTTGAATTGGAATGTTATGGTATGTAAATGGTCGCAGTTCTGCATAAGATGAGTAAGTTTTGTTTATTTGTAAAAAGGCAATAAAAATATTAATAATGAAAAAAAAAAGAATTAAAAACTCTGTGGGTTCCTCCTCCCACCCCCAGTCACTTTGCTTCCAGTTTCTTTTTCTTTTAATTATTCAAATAAAGAAATCTGGGAAGATGGCCACTTGACTGCAAACCCTTAGGAGCCTGGTACTGAGTGAATTAAATCAGTGACTGAATGGCTGTCTATAAATCACCTTTGGAAGTACAGCATCTGCTGCAGTCACTTTTCCTAACATCCATTCTGTGACCTGCTTAAGTTGTTTCTTCAGAGTCAGTGAAATTTTTTTCTCTGACTTTCTCTTTTTTTAAAATAAATAAATGTACAAAGATGTTTTACTGTGCTTGTGTGTGTATGCGTGTGTGTGCTTTAAAGAAAACTACTTCAGAGGCTATGTTTTGGAATTGTTATATCTTCGTTATTCCAGCAACCCACAACTACCGTCACTTACACATGTGTAAGACACGTGTAAGACACACAACTTTGTCAGGTTTGTGATAACTCCTTATGATGCTCTGGCAGATGATGGCAATTTTAAAGCTCAACATAGAATACATTATTGAAATATTACTAATTGAATGCCAGTTTTTTTTTAAGGAAATAGAGGAATATCTATTAATTTTCTATTAATAGAAAAACAATTCATTAATATTGTAAGCTGCACGGAGCAGTGGTGGAATTCCATTTTTTTTTACTACCGGTTCTGTGGGCTTGGCTTGGTGGGTGTGGTGTGGCTTGGTGGGTGTGGCAGGGGAAGGACACTGCAAAATCTCCATTTCCACCCCACTTCAGGGGAAGGATGTTGAAAAATCCCCATTCCCTCTCCACTCTGGGGCCAGCCAGAGGTGGTATTTGCTGGTTCTCCAAACTACACAAAATTTCTGCTACCGGTTCTCCAGAACCTGTCAGAACCTGCTGAATAGCACCCCAGGGATGGAGCCATTGTATATGAATTGAGCAGCCCAATAAAAATCTTAATAATAAATAAATAAAATCGGCAGTACTGATAAATTTCCCAGACCTAGTTTCTAAATTAGGAAATAAAATGTACTAGGTAGGAATGTTTCAGCAAGAACTTATTTATAGATTAGTGAACCTGAGCAATAATTATTACAGTACACCTTTAAGGGGTTTATAATATTGTACTTCGGTTACTTCAGTGCAATAAAGTAAAATTGCAAAGTAAATAAAAACCAATTATAATACTGGTGGTGTGTGAACAAAAATGACTTATTAAAATGATGACGACTCCAGAATAAGGGATAAAAAAGAATTGCAGAAGTTCAAAAAAGAATGCCGAACCACAAAGGTAGCAGTTCAAAAACTATTATCTCAACACATGAATCATTTTCAGAGATGAAGTCAATAGGTGTCTCAAACGCTTATGAGAGGAACACCAAATTCCATCTTAAGTAAAGCTGTTGCATTGCTTTACTTGGTGCTCTTTTTGAGTCCTCCTCAGCTTTTCCAGTATTGTAGCCAAAAGAAAACCACTTTTGCATGCCCTGAAATGTCTTCCGGGTTTCCACTGAGTTATTACAAGCAATAAAGGCCCCCAAAACAATGTCAAAAATTGATAAAGGCAAATGGTTCTGTCACTGGTTGTCAATAAAGCCAACAATATTGTTTCCATGCCATAAAGGGAAAGACCTACGAGGTATATATTTACACTTCCTTCAAGGAATACAGCTTTACCTTCAAAATTCTGGATGGCAAGAAGGAATCTATGCCATTTTTATTGACCTTATAACCTAAGGCAAAATCACTGGGTTATTGTTATTAAGAATATTCTTCAAATTGCCAGCTCAGCTCCTGTTTCAACTGTGTTGTGTCCCAGCTTCTGTCTATGCAAATTCTACTTCTCTGTCAATAGAAACTAGGCATATTACAGTCCCCAACCTTTAATAAAAGTAAGCAATGACAGTTGTATCCATTCCAATATCACCACTCCTTTGATCATTAGTATATTATTACCTTGAATTAGAGACTGAAATCAAAGTGAAAGTGTGGGTGTATGTATGTGTACACACACACACACACACACACACACACACACACACACACAGAGGATGTATCAAAAGTCAGGCCTCATAGACCAATCAGAATAAGTTTAATATCCCAAGGGCCTGTGATAGGTAGATGTTGATGTTTGATAGTGTTAGAAGCATCATCACAGGATGTCAGCTGTTCCAAGCACAGCTGTCTTTTGCAATTGACTGATGATCATTTTGTCAATGCCATTGCTGCTCAGTGGTGCTCCAGGATTTGGGGTTGCAGTCAAGGAGCCTATTGCTATTGGTATTATTTTTCTTTTCTTTTCCCAGATTTGTTCTATTACTACTTGCAGGTCTTTACATTTTGTTATTTTCCCAGTTATTTCTCTTCTGTTCTGCTCCAGGTCTTGCAATGCCTATTTTTTTCTTTCTTATTAACAACTGTTTATTCTTTCTTTCTTATTTAACTGTTTATACACAGAAATGTGAAATATTTTATTGCTGTTGCTGTTGTTATTCTTATGGTTATTCTTATGGTTATTATTATTAATCAGCGCACAGTTAGCCAGATGTTCAGACTGGGTCTGGCATTTTTGTCTAACTATCAAGTCCTTACCTGAATAAAAATCTGGATGGGGTATTTTTAAATTATGGGTTTTTAATTGACAGGGCCAAATTTAATTAATTCTGTTTTAAATTGGTTTTAAACTTTGTATGGTTCATTGTTTTATCTTGGCTGTGCACTGCCCTGAGTCCTTTGGGAGAAGGGCGGTATAAAAATCTAATAAAATCTAAAATCTAAATCTTACCAAGGACATGGGATAGGCAAATCTGGATGTTTGACAGTGTTATAGATATCGCCCCAGATGGAAGCAGGTCCAAGTAAAGCCGCCTTCTGAAATTGACTGATGGCAAATGTGTCAATGCCTATGGTGTTCAAGTGATGTTGCAGTTGTTTTGGGACTGCACCTAAGGTGCCTATTGCTGTTGGTACTGCCCTTGCTTGCCTTTGCCGTATTCATTCTGTTTCTATGCCTTTGTATTTTATCTTCTCCAGTTTTTTAAACACCTTTTCTTCCAGTAGTTCTGCAGCTGCTGGCCCTGGTTGCTCAGCCAATGATCCTGAGTCCTGTAGCCCATTTTTCACCAGATATCCAGGAATTCCAACATCTAGCATGGACCTTGTAACCTGGGTGACATCCGAGCCAGTACGGCTTTCTAAAAGTTACATCTCACCATATTTTTTATGGGAGAGACACTCTTTGTCTGACTCCTCTGATGAGAACTGTTCAGTATGGTTGAACCTCTGGCTTTCATCTTCTTCAGAGCACACAAGCCCCACAACTACATCAAGGTAGTGCCTCACTGGGGGATGATGATGATGATGATGATGATGATGATGATGATCTCTTTTATTCATTAAACATGAAACTCAATCAACTGAACATTTAAAAATGTGTCACAAATACGAGTGACTGGTGCTAATAGTTGATATACCTTGCTGCCAGTGTCCTAGGTATCAACCAAGTATCTTCTTAAAATATATGATGTTCTGAGTAGCACAGTTTTTTGCAGTTCCCCTGGTGTTATTGCAGGAAGCTGCAATTTCTTGATGTGATTTGTAAGATTCTTGGACATGGTACCAAGTGCCTTGATGACAATAGATATATCACTGTTCCATGTTTCACCCATAATCATGTAGTTTTGATGGCCAGGTCGTGATATTTCATGATTTTTCCCAGTTCTTTTTCTTCAACTGGCATCTCCTAGTACAGCGATATCAATAAACTGCACGCTTCGGCCCTCAATAACCGTGATATCTGGTGTGTTATATTCCAAAAGATGATCCGTCCGTATTCAAAAGTCCCACAAGATCTTCACTGCCTCATTTTCGATAACTTTTTCCACTTTGTGCTCCCATGACTTTTCGGATACAGGTACTGTATGTTGTATTTTTTACATAATGACTAGTAGACTAATTTAGCAACTTGATCAACTTGACTATGATTATGATTATGATTGACTTAATCTATTCTAGTAATTGAAAAGGAGAGCAAACAGCGCCATTATTACTAAACACCATTACAGTCTGCTAAATGTGCTGCATATTCAAATAATAAAAAAGCATATTCTATTTTGTTTTATTTTAATGTAAAAATGGAACTGCATTTCATTTATTACATGAACATACAAATACACCACATTCCTTTTTTTTTTTAAAAAAATGTTGCTACTTGATTTGGAAGAGAGATGGATACACCTAACACCTACTTGGAAGAAGCAGTTGGTATGTGGTGAAGATTCTTCTTCTTTGAGTTTTTTCCATAAAGCCCATGGGGTTGTACATAAATCTCCTTAAAGCCAATTTAGGTCAAAGGTCTGAAAATACCGGCAGTGTGAGTCAACCCATTCTTTAGTAAAGTAAAAATGATAAAAGATTTATGAGTTTTATTGATCAGGTTGGCAGAAAGAGAGCTGTTTATTTATTTATTTATTTATTGGAAAGATTCCAAGCCGAAGGAAGACATTAGGACATAAGTTATCTTATTGAAATTTCTAAGTGGCACTTTCATTATAATCATCACTAAGAGGCAGCCTGCATTTGGAAAGTTATTAGAATTCTTTTCCTTTATGCAGAAATTTCTCAGGTCACAGTTTTGGTAGAGAATTTCAAAAGACTATTCATAACCAAGCCTAGTTCTAATTTAAAAGGGTTTGAAAATTGATATTACCTTTGGGCTAGTCCCAAATATCTTTTTAAAACTTATTTCTTTTGTCTTTAAGTCAGTTTTGACAGCAGTCCATTAAATCTTCCTGACACCATGTTTTGCAAATGGTTTGCCATTGCTTCTTTCCTAGGGCTAAAAGAGAGAGATGGGTTCAAAGCAGGGGTGAAATCTACTTACTTTCCTTACCAGTTCGGAAGTGCACACACTGTGCATTTGCTCGCTTCACGTGTGTGTGTGCACAGACCTTCTGTGCATGCACAAAACCTTCTATGCATGCACAGAAGGTAAAAAACACATTACTTCCTGGTTAAAACCAGGAAGTAATGACACCTGGGTGAATGGGTGGAGCTTTGCTCCGCCATCGCTATCAGATCGCTGACCAATGGCCAGATCGCTACTGGACCGAGCTATCCGGTCCGATCTGAGAAAATTTCACCCCCGGTTCAAAGTTCCCCAGTATTGCATACCTAAAACAAGGATTAGAATTCAGGCCTAACCTGCTTTTTGTCTAGCCTTTAATCTAGAATATTATGTGCTGGCTACATATGTGGAAATTACAAACTAATCACACAAGGGTAGCAGTTAGATTAACCAACCTTACATGCTGAGGCTGTACAGTCTACCATCACTGGACAGAGAGATGTTCTTTATTCTTTCAGCATATAAAATTGGATCAGATCAGATTTAAAGGACAGCCATTCTGTAAAAGAAAATCTGACTCTTTAAGTTTTCAAATTCATTTTTATGTGCACTTTAGTATGTATGGGAGCAAGCTTGGAAGTCAATCAATATTTAGTAAAATAATTGTGAAAAAATAGATAAATTGTTCTATTTGAAGATTACCTTTGTTGCTTGTCTCTTCTTATAAAATTAGTTTTGCTGAAGGACCATCATATAGTACATGCCTTGGGGAAATAAAGCAGTGCATTTTTTATTGTCTCCAAATCTATTTTATGCTCTGTTGGTGTCAGCACTAAATTTGAAGTAGAAATCTCAGACAATGAGAGTAGACAATCATCTTGGGAAAAATATTCAAATGAAACTTTTGTGGCTGTACATGAAGAGATTTCACTTTCCTTAAAATACAGATCTATGCATAAATGAAAGATTATGTCAAGGGTGCAAAATTCCAAGACTTTCAAGAACATGTTTTATAAATTATATAAAAAGACCTATTGTATTTTACTCCAAATTCCCATAAAGTGGCAGAAAACCGGTAAAATACAGATTCATTCCTTCATACCAGTGTCACAACAAAAGACAGATCCAGTGTACACAGAGAGGGGGGGGGGGGGAGGGAGGGAGGGAGAGAAAGAGAAAATGTAGAAGATCCTTAACTGTTGATTCATATAAACAGAAAAAGTCCATAAGCAAACATAGTTGCTTACAAGTTATAAGAACTATATATTTAGATTATTATATAAGATGATATTATAGGGAAGTTGTTGTTCTTTCTTTTAAACATTTATACTCCATGTATATTAGAAAAGAAAAAGCATTTATAGAAAGCTTAATATTCTTCAAGCAATGTTTCCAAGGCAGTTGCTCTTTAAGATTTGTTCTGAAATATACAGAGGCAAACACCATCTAATTAGAAATCTTCTGGGAATAGATAGCAGAGATAACTTTTAATAGAATATTGAACCTTTCTCTACCACAATGCCAGAAAAATCTACATCAGGCATACACCAGCCCAAAGATTGCAATTTGCTAGTTGCTGCTATTCATGAATGTCTGGAAAAGTTATTTAAATCCCCAACTTCATTCTAAATTCCAAATAATAGAGGGGGGAGGTCCAGTTTTGCAGAGATGTTTTAAATCAACAATAGGCAACTCAATGTTTTTCAGTTCTGGGCCATATATCTAAAACATGTGCTTGTGTAGGAGAAAGAATGGCAGAACCTGGGGGCAGAGTCAAAAGAGGAATCAACTTAGAAGCCCTAGACATAAACAGATTATGACTAATCTCTTCTGAATTCTGTTACTCTTCTCTAGCACCAAAATAGTGCTAACCAGAGGTGGTTACTGGAGAACCAGTAGCAGAAATTTTGAGTAGTTTGGAGAACCAGTAAATACCATCTCTGACTAGCCCTGCCCCCATCTATTCTCTTCTCCCGAGTCCCAGCTGATCAGGAGGAAATAGAGATTTTGCATTAACCTTCCCCTGGAGTGGGGTGGGAATGGAGATTTTACAGTATCCTTCCACTGCCACAGCCACCAAGCCACGCCCACCAATCCATGCCAAACCCACAAAGCCACACCACAGAACCGGTAGTAAATTTTTTTGAATCCCACCACTGGTGCTAACCATTAGTTTAGTAGATTTCTGTGCATAAATACAAGCAATAAATCACTTTAATTGGAATTTCACATGGTGGTCCTGGTGTTTTGCACCTGATAGCTTGATTTTGATTGGCATATTTTAAAAAGGCTGATTTCTAGAAGGCATCAAGCTGCCTATGCATGTATTCTCCAATAAAACTTATCTAGCAAATGAGTCCTGCGTTTATGAAAGTTAGCAGTAGGGAAAGGGAGAAGTATAAAACTTTCCTCTTCCTTTACAGCAGGGGTGTCAAATTTGCATCGCCATGGCATCGTCACATTACGTATCAGGACTTTTCCTTCCTTCACTAAACTAGGCGGGGGCGGGACTAACATGTGATGAATCCAGCCAGTAGGCGGCGAGTTTGACACCCCTGCTTTACAGTATCTTCACACGTATCACTTTGTTCCTTCACAAGTTGTAGAGGACAGAGAGAATGGCCTTGGGGAACTGAAGGAGGAACCACTCCTAAGCCAATGGTCAGATAACGGAGACTTGAGCCTGAGCTAAGAAAACAAGTTGAGAAAATGTCTCAGTCAAGTCCCTGTCTTGACTGTCTTGACCCCTATCACACAATGATAACATGAGAAAGGGGGAAGCACATTCAAACTTGTAAGATTCTGTTACTAGAGCTGTTAGAATAAAAGTGGTCCTGACCTACATGGTATTTTTTTTAGGCTGGTCTACCTTGTTGGACTCACACAACCTGAACAGAATGTTTATTATTGAATGTAAGGAGAAAGCTCTCCCAGATTTCTTCACTCAACAGAAGAGATACTCTGAACATGGTTCTCATTAAATAATAATAATAATAATAATTTATATGCCGCCCTTCTCCGGAGGCTCAGGGCGGCTTACAATGCATTAAGCAATAGCCTTCATACTTTTGTATATACCTGCTTAGTAGGGCTTTTGCCCCTCCAAGCAGTGTTCTTTTTTTTACAAAGTCAGCTTATTGCCCCCACAATCCGGGTCCTCATTTTACCTAATTCGGAAGGATGGAAGGAAGAGTCAACCTTGAGCCTGGTGAGATTCGAACTTGCAGTAATTGCAGGCAGCTGGTGTCACTTTATCACCACTTTAAGCTGCTGCGCCACCAAGGCTCTTTGGGGCTATGTGGTTCCATCTTTCTCTACTTTTATCCAGGGGTGGGCTGCTGGGGGTTTGCAGGGGTTCGGGATAACCTCTACCTAAAATTCTGTGTAGTTCGGAGAATCCCCAAATCCCACTCCTGGCTGGCCCCTCCCACCCCACCTGCCCCTCCCAAGAGTCCCCACGCAGCTCATTTTGAATGCAGGTAGGTGCAGGGCACACGTGGAGGCTCGGGGAGGGCAAAACACGGGCCTACCGGAAGTTCAGGAAGGCCGGAAACGGGCCTGTTTCTGGCCTCCAGGGCCTCCAGAGCCTGGGGAAGCCATTTTTACCCTCCTGGAGGCTCGAGAAAAGCCTCCGGAGCTCAGGAAAGGCAAAAACGTCATGCCCCTCCCCCATGGTGCAGGATGCCGACTAGGCCACGCCCACCATGGCCATGCCCACCCAGCAACCAGGCAGAGAATCCCTTGCTAAAATTTTTGAAGCCCACCTCTGCTTTTATCACTCCATCAGGATGTCTGAACATCTGTTTAAGAGAACTCTTAATACTTGTCCTTTCTCTCCTATGACAGGGGAAACAATGATCTTTTTTTTTACCCATTCAGCTTAGTATGTATTTGTCTGCTGGGTGTAAAAATTGAAGCAGCATTAATTAACCAGATGATTTGATGAGGTGGGAGAACTTAGGGAAACAGAAGAAAGCTAGACATATGGAACTCTAAGGATACACCACTCATTACCCTTGGTAAGTCCTGAATTGACAAGAACATTTTTCAGATGTATTGTTCTCCTAAAATTGAATTTTCTTTCTTTCTTTCTTTCTTTCTTTCTTTCTTTCTTTCTTTCTTTCTTTCTTTCTTTTTTCTTTTCTTTTCTTTTCTTTTCTTTTCTTTTCTTTTCTTTTTGCAATACTTCAGGGATGATAAGGGCTACAGTTTCTGTTCTCTTGATTTAACAAATAATTCCATATGATATGTGCAGTTAGCGTTGAACTGCTCACGTTTGTGATTGTGCAATTTCAGATTTCCTTAAACTCATGCCCTTCGGATATATTGGAACTACAACTCCAAGTTACAGCCATAATGGACTAAAACAACCAGAGTACAAGTTGTAGAAGCCTAATGTACTCAGCATTGTACATGACTCACATGAGTATATATGAAAGGAAAAGAAGCAGATTAAAGGAAAAAGTATTTATTTGGGTGTTTTACCACGCCAGACAGCCTAGAAATTTTATTGTCAATAAAAACTAGGCAATAAGGTTGTAACATTAGTAGGTCCTAAAGCCATAGGTACTGTTCACTGTCTTAATAAAACTGGAATATTGCTCAGAGCAGTGCCACAGATTTTTTTTGATTCATTTTTTCACCCGTCCTTATGTGAGAGTTTAATTAACTTTCAGAACCTCATTATATTTTCATTTCTAGAAAGAAGTGCAGAGACCATGGAAGGGAAACGGAAATGCCATTGTCAACCTCACATCCTTTCAATCAAACCAGAGTTGTGCTAGAACTGATGATACCTCAGCCCATTTAATTCTCTATCTTAACAGCTTGCTGGCTAGGAACTGATAAAAGGATTTATGTTAGTCCCATCATATCATTCCTGCTGATTCAGGGGACCTGTGGGTTGCTAGTAGAATTTAGCATCCTTGACATCCTTAAAATATTCTGGATAAAGGCTGATTATAAAATAAGTCTTGCTCATAATTGAAATTGTCCCTTTTGAGGTCACTTTTAAGGACATGTTTTTCTCTTGCAGCATTCAGGGACTGTGGAGAAATTTAGGGACAAAATTTGGAAGTATATGATTCTGAATTACTTAATGGAAGTTGGAGGTAAAGCAACATGTTTTGAATGTTCCCCTATTTAAAAGAAACTTTCACCTCCTTGCATATAGTAACATCCTTATTTCAGTGAGAGATTGCTTACTTATGTAACAATACTGGCTACCTACCTGAATCCATATATTGTGGGGTACTTACAAGGTATACATATAGCAACAAAATACAATAGAAATCAACCTATTATGGGAATACCTAGCTCCCTAGAGAAGGCTGTAATGCTGGGAAATGTAGAAGGAAAGAAAAGAAGATGATGATCAGAAGAAAGATAGATGGACTCAGAGTGATGATGGGTACACTGATGTAGACCAGGCTACATCATCAGGAGAAAATCTATCTGTATAGTTGCTAAGAGCTGACTTGAATTGAAGGCACATAACCAACCAACCAATCAATCAATCACTCTAGAGGAATGGAAACAATTAATGAGGGCTGAAGGCATGGTGGAATAACATTACTTTACCACCAGAAAGGAAAGAAGGAAATGCATATCCTGACCTTCACTCAAGAATTCTCATGTATTTTAATGAGCAGCAGGAGTGACCACAGAGCTGGCTTCCAAATGCTGTACTTTGACAGCAATCAGGAGTTTGTAAACTTGAACATAATCTCTAGATAAATATCTTTATCTACTGGTTAAAATTACATCATAAATCTAACGGACTGACCCATCTAAAATTGGAAGATATCAAATCTTCATGGGAAAGAGTTGTTCAAAAAAAAAAAAAAAAAAAAAAAAAAAAAACCTCGAGCTCCTACAGTTTCTCCACTAAAGCCATCTTTACATTAGAGTCAGATCAAGCTATATCAATATTAAAGATATTAGATACAGAAGGCCAAACAGAGATTGCTATTTTTTCTCATAATGTTAATAATCAAATCTTAGCTTTTAAATGAGCTTCATATTTATATCATATTACTCAAATTCATCTCCAGAGTTTTATCTCTAGTCTGATTTAATGTCCTTAATGCCTTCCCCACAGCTATTTTAAGAGGGAAATATAGGAGAACTCTATATGAAATGCAATATTGCCCCTGTGACCTGGGCACTATGGAAACTACAGCCAGTGGTGAGATTCATCAATTCACACCAATTCAGGAGAACGGTTGTTAACTTTCTGAGCAGTTTGGTGAACTGGTTGTTGGAAAAAAAATCATTAGGGCAGAGAACCGGTTGTTAAATTACTTGAATCCTACCACTGACTACAGCCCATATTCCTTTGAATTCTCAATTTTATGGGACAGTCACCACCAGATGTTTACATCTTTTTAATCTAAATTTTGGAGCCCTCTGATAATTTTCATTTGCATTATCTGTAAAACAAACAAGTTAAATCTATTTCTCTCAAATTTAACAAAATGTTGCTACAATATGTGCAATCTTTGCCCATAAATGGTTGCCAAAAATTATTTATATTAGAGGATAATTTTGCTTTGTTCATTTTCTAAAATTTAGTTTTGTGGGTCAATGAGAAAAATAGCTTCTACTCTGCTCTGAAATTCATAGCTGAGGAAAACAAGTTTAGAACATGAGGCTCACCACAAGAAACATGTCTTCTCTACATCCCATATATTTCTCATTGATGGGAGAGTCTCAGTGAACTCTTGAGATGTTTGGACTGACAGAAGAACAAAGTTGGAAATGACCTTTGAGATCTTCTAGTCCAACCTCTGTCAATCAGGAAGCCCTATACCTTTTCAGAAAAAACAGTTGCCCAATCTGTTCTTAAAAAGAACTAAACTGGACAGGTAGATTTGGTTTTGGCAAGATGAAATCTGCTACCAAATGTTGGTGAAAAAAAAAGCTGAAAAATTGAATTTATTCTTTAGATCTATATACATGAACTAATGTGTCTACAACCGATTTTATAATCATTCTGCTGAATGTTACTTTCTATTATATTTTAATTTTGATAAGTATAAGTAAAGGTAAAGGTTCCCCTCGCACATATGTGCTAGTCATTCCCGACTCTAGGGGGCAGTGCTCATGTCCGTTTCAAAGCTGAAGAGCCAGCGCTGTCTGAAGACGTCTCCGTGGTCATGTAGCCAGCATGACGAAATGCCAAAGGCGCACAGAACGCCTTTGGCATTCTGAAAGGTGGTCCCTATTTTTCTATTTGCATTTTTTACGTGCTTTCGAACTGCTAGGTTGGCAGAAGCTGGGACAAGTAATGGGAGCTTACCTCGTTACGCGGCACTAGGGATTTGAACCGCTGAACTGCCGACCTTTCGATCAACAAGCTCAGAGTCTTAGCCACCGAGCCACGGCATCCCTTTTTTGATAAGTATACAAGTGTTAAAAGATGGAACTAAGTGCATCAGTGTTCCAGTATTTAGTAGTTGTGTTTGTATAACCCACAAATCCCAAAAATGCCCCCCCCCCCATCTTTGGCAGCTGAGCATGTTTTGTGAAGTCAGAAACTTTTGTTAACAAACAGTCCATAAGGGCAACCAGTGCATTCTTTCCAAATACCATTCTTTCAACATGCACACACATTAAGATTATTGCACAGTTAGTGAAAGAGAAATTTAAAAAGTGAACAAAAATTAGTATCACAGCATTCAACAATGCAGCACTTTTGAGATTTGTAAAAGTATAGATTTTAGGAGAAAGGATATGTTTGTGACACTATTGAAATGGCCAATAACAAATTATTATGCTGTTTTTTTTTCCAGACATTTACCTTTTTTATATACATGGAACAGACACTGAAAACGCTCATGCTGTGAAAACTGTAGAACCACTATAAAAAAGAACTGCTTTTCTTACCAAGAGAAGAAGAAAAGGAATGAAAAGGAAACCATTACTTTTTCCGCTAAAACCAGTGGGGTGGAGCAACTTGTAACTAATACTCAACCTTCTGCACTATATGAGAAAGTATGGGGTGGCAGAGGAAGAATAAAGTATTTTGGGGAAAGACTCCAAATTAAACAATGAACTATCAATGCAAATGGACTAAACGTCACTTGATTGGAGATGAAATAATATAGGGAAATCCCACAGGAGAAAAATCATGGTAAAACTCAAATGGCACCGAACTACTGGTTCTTGGGCCTTTCCATTCTTCAATTGCCCAGAGTCTCTGGAAATTGGACAGCATATTGGTTGACTATGTGATGAAGCATAACAACAAGGACATTGCAGTACAGGTAGTTCTTATGACCACAATTGAGCCCCCAATTTCTGCTGTTTGTTGAGTTTTGTCCCATTTTAAGAGCTTTCTTGCCAGAGTTGTTAAGTGAATCACTGCAGGTATTAAGTTAGTCATGCGGTTGTTAAGCGATCACGTGACTCATAAATATGAGTCAGTTGCCAAGCTTCTGAATTTTGATCATGTGACCATGAGGCTGTTGCAATGGTCGTAAGTTTGAAAAATGGTCATAAATCACATTTTCAGTGCTATTGTAACTTCAAACGGGCACTGAATGAACAGTTGTATGTCAAGGACTATCTGTACCCAGAGACAGCAGAAGAGAAGAGAAAGAACTGGATAAAAATCACAAAACATAAAGACCTGAAAAGAGAAGTAGAATAATTATGGCAATGGGATCCTTGGGTGCAATCCCAAAAACATCCGGAGCACCACTTGAACACCATCAGCATTGACAAAATCACCACCAGTCAATTGCAAAAGGCAGCTTTACTGAAAACAGCTTACAGCTTACTCCTGTGATGATATCTTTGTACTATCAAACATCAACATTTACCTATCCTAACTCAACAGTGGGATAAAAATGACAAATTCAGTCTAAACATCTGGCTGATTATGCAACTAATCTTAATAATAATAATTCAGACTCAATTTAAAGTGGGAGGACCTGATCTGGGGTGCAAAAACCCAGGATGAGCACCAGTAATAAATAAATACATTTTTTTTCCCTAACGCCAACATCTCTGCCCAGGATTGCAACCAGGACCATGGCATAAAATTCAAAGTCTGAAAAGCTTGACAAACAATGCAAGAATTTAAGTGGAATGTAATTCCACAAGAGGCATCAGCCTATTGATGCAGAAGCCCAACTCAATTCAAAGGTTAATATACTAAATAGACTAGGAAATCAGATTTAACAGAATAGCAGAACAGAATAACAGAGTTGTAGATCTCCTAGCCTTAGCCCAACTCCCTGCTCAAAAAGGAAACCCTAAAACATTTCAGACAAATGGCTGTCCAATATCTTCTTAAAAACCTCCAGTGTGGAACATCTACAATTTCTGGAGCCATTCCACTGATTGTTAACACAATCAGGAATTTTCTCCTTAATTCTAAGTTGGTTCTCTCCGTGGTTAGTTTCCATCCATTGCTTCTTGTCCTGCTTTGTGGTGCTTTGGAGAATAGGTTGCCCCCCTTTTCTTTGTGGCAGCCCCTTAGATATTGGCAAACTGCTATCATGTCAGTCTTTTTTTTCATTAAACTATTTATTAAATTACTTAGTTATGAGATTTCTACAATCATTCCAGTCTCCGAATCATAAGTCTTGGTAGGTCATAGCAACAGTAAATAGAGAACTGGCATTAACAACAACTCCTGGCACCCTAAACCAACACTCCTCAATAGATAAACAACCATTACCATTTCCATCACTCTGTTGTGGTCTGCCAGCTCTGCAGGCTGCTGGCAGACAGTGGAGTCAGTGAGGAGAATGGGGAGTGAGGAGGCTGGGGAGGAACATGGGCCAGTCCTGGAGTCTGGGGATGGACCAGACGAGGGCTCAGTGTCGAAGGCAGAGATGGGGCCAGGGCTATCTGGGAGTGATGCGCGGACTCTGGAGCCCCCAGAGTTGGATAGCAGAGAGGTAGAGGAACATTCCTAGTGCACACTTGCACAGAACTGCCAGAAGGCAAGAGCAGCTAAAGCAAAAGGGATGACTTGGAAATAAGGCCAGGAGATGATTGGCCGCTCCCATAAGACTTAAAAGAGTAACAGAGGCACTTGGGCCTTTTGCAGGAAAGCAACGTTGCTAACTCTGTTTCCAGTCAGTATCTCTTGTTCGTTTCTGAACTTCGTGGGGCTTTGCCAAGTAAGGCCTATGGCAGGGTGTCAAAGAAGATAAACGTTGGTGATTATCCTGAAGGACTTCTTCTGAAGGACTTGTTTTGCAACTAATTGAGACTCAGCTGGGAATGAACATAATTCTCAGCTGTTACAATAAAATAGTTTTGTTTGGGACTAATTGTGTATTGTAATGACTTAGTAAACCTAGGTCACAACACACCCTATCCCATGACCTGAGGAAAGCCAGTTTAATATATTCTGAAGGCAAGAATGTTGGAGGCTTGTCAGATCTCAGGGTGAGGTGAGTCATAGGATAGTGGCCACTACTGAGAAGATGAATGGATCTTTCTTCTAAAGAGGCAAATATATTCCCTATGAAGTCAATGCCAAATTTAGTTTACCACAATGGACCTACTGGGAAGTTATCATCATCACATTTTTGCACTTAGAGATCAGACTGTTGGAAGGAAAAGGTGACTTTACAGTGTGTAACTGGGCAGAATAATACTTATCAGATAAGGGTGAGCAGGCATCAGCCTATTATTTTACATTGTTCACTTTGTGCTTCAGGTTCCTTTATTTACAAAAGATTAAAAGCGAAGCACAGCACACTGCAAAGCAAAGCAAATTCTCCACCCCCACACTTTTAGTAGCACTTTATTTACATAGTCAATTTTTTTTTTTTTTGAGGGGAAAAAAAAAGCTCTTGGTCCCCCACGGACATTTTGAATAACAGTAATAAAATTAATAGGCAGACCAACTTTACCTTCAACAGATTTGCCTTCAGATAACGTGGGATTCTGTGATGGGCTACACACAGCAAGGTTGGCCCATGGCAAATATTTCAGATCAGATCTTTATCATGTCCATAAAGCAGGACAGACAGATTATTTTTTTTAAATGTATATAGCTGTCCATCTTACCAGAATTGACTTTTCCCATGAGTTACTCAGAGGGACATGGTGGCTCAGTGGCTAAGACACTGAGCTTGTCAATAGAAAGGTCGGCAGTTCAGTGGTTTGAATTCCTAGTGCCGTGTAACGGGGTGAGGTCCCGTTACCTGTCCCAGCTTCTGCCAACCTAGTAGTTTGAAAGCACGTTAAAAATGCAAGTAGAAAAAAAGGGACCACCTTTGGTGGGAAGGTAACAGCGTTCCGTGCGCCTTTGGCGTTTAGTCATGCCGGCCACATGACCATAGAGATGTTTTTGGACAGCGCTGGCTCTTTGGCTTTGAAATAAAGATGAGCACCGCCCCCTAGAGTCAGAAATGACTAGCGTGTATGTGCGAGGGAAGCCTTTACCTTTATGAGTAACTCAACATGCTCGCAAGTGTATTAGAAGGCCAATCCCTGCTCTCCATAATGCAAGATACTTTATTTAAAAACTAAAAAAAAAAAAAAGGAACATTTAGAAAACAGGCTCCCCATGGCTCTATTCTTGATTACAATCTACAAGTATTGTACACTTTACAATTGCTTGCAAAGAAAAAAAAAAAGATAATTCAGAATGCTAAAATTTATAATGAACTGGATTAGTCCCTTATACACAACCGAGTGACAAAATTTATGTGGAAGCACCTCTGAGCACCTCCACTGTAAGTTTCAGTGGAGCCGAAACACTTTGCAAGAAATACGTCACCGAGTCATAAAAGCTCCTGTTTTTGAGAGTCCTGTGTCAAGTAAACACGGTAGGCATGCTGTATCGGGAAAGAGAAAAACAATTCTTTTAATGCAAATTATAAATTACTAGCAACTTCTTAAATTGTGCCAGGTATAATTACAGATATAGTCATTGCATTTATTCAATAAGAGCAATTATAATTGTATTCCAAGAAAGGCTACACACTGAAAGGTGAAACTACAAGAGTCAAGTGAGCTACAATGAGAGGGTTGCCCTAGAATATTAATGCAGTCTGTATTCTTTTTAAAATTCATTTCTTCAAATTATTGTTAATCCCACTTGTATTCTAGAAATTAAGTGGTATGGAAATATGTGTGTGTGTGTGTGTGTGTGTGTGTGTGTGAATGATTTTGCTTTTCCACTTTACTGGAGCAAAACATAGACTTATAAATTATGTTCTCCTGCTTTGCAAGTATTTGCATGATATTAGATTATTTGCATAATTTATGTAGTATCTTATACCTTCCTTGACCTCTTGCATTCCAATATCCTTGGAGTTTAAATGGTAGGTGGTAATTAGGATTTTTAAATGTTTCATTATATTAGAACTGGTTCACTTCAGTGGAATTCAATTTGTAAGAATATACTAACAATTCACGACACATACACACATGCTTACATTCTAAGAAGGGAGATTGATTAGCAATTGCAATATCACAAAGACTTATATAGAGCTTCATCGTGCTTTTACAGTCCACTCTAAGCGGTTTACAGAATCAACATATTGCCCCCAACAATCTGGGTCCTCATTTTACCAACCTTGAAAGCAGGAGTGAAATGTAAAATTTGTTACTACCGGTTCTGTAGGCATGTCTTGGGGGGGGGAGGGGTAATGTGACTGGGTGGGCGTGGCCAACTTTTTTATTTCATTTTAACTTTTCAAAGCATTTTTTCTGCAAATGCAAAAAAATGCTTTGAAAAGCCTCTGTTGAACAGGAACACAGCTGGGATCATCAGAGCCTTTTCAAAGCATTTTTTTAACCATCTCTTCTGCTGAAGAGGTTACAGAAAAAAATGCTTTAAAAGTCACCCTGATGATCCCAGCTGAGTTGTCTGATCATTTTTAAAAATGCTTTGAAAAGTCTCTCTGACGATCAGGCAACTCAGCGGGGATCGTCAGAGAGACTTTTAAAACATTTTTTTCTGCAACCTCTTCAGCGGAAGAGGTGGTTAAAAAAAATGCTTCGAAAAGCCTCTGACAATCCCAGCTGTGTTTCCTGATCTTCAGAGAGCCTTTTCAAAGCATTTTTTAAACCACCTCTTCCCTGGAAGAGGTTGCAGGAAAAAATGCTTTGAAAAGCCTCTGAGATCCCAGCTGAGCCACGCGATCAACAGAGGCTTTTTTTTTTTTAACTTTTAAAAGCATTTTTTCAGAGGAAGAAATTGTAGATAAAATGCTTTAAAAAGTAAAAAAAAAAAGCCTCTGATGATCGTGCGGCTCAGCTGGGCATGGGAGGGGGACGCAGGGATTTTTGCTACCGGTTCTCCAAACCACCCGCCACCATCGCTACTGAATCAGGCAATCCGGTCCAAACATTTCAGCTCTGCTTGGAAGGATGGAAGGCTAAATCAACCTTGAGTCAGGAATTGAACTCCTGGAGTGAACAGTGAGTTAGCCTGCAGTACTGCACTCTAACCACTGTGCCACAGTAGCTCTTATATTATTTATCATTTTGGAGTGAGGACACAACACATTTGAACTAAAAATAATAATAATAATTTTCCACCCCAAAAAGACAACCCTTGCTTATACAAGAAAGTAGGAAGAGAGAGAGAGAGAGAGAGAGAGAGAGAGAGAGAGAGAGAGAGAGAGAGAGAGAGAGAGAGAGAGAGAGAGTATCGCTGATTAAAATCATGCATCTTTTCTTTTTCTCCTTATGGAGCAGATTTTAAAAGGAGAGACCTTTCAAAGACAGGAAGGAGATTATATTTAATGTGGAAACTGAACCTGATATTCTGAAATCAGTTTGCCCTGCTGTAATTCTAAGTGGATTTTGCAATCAGAAAAATAAGGGGTATAATACCTTGTCTACTGTGGTGGCTGTTCTGGGTTGTTTCCACTTTAGTTTGCTTGCCAATAACTATTTTCATCTAGCATTAGAAAAAGAAACCCAAGCTGTTCAGAAGCACAATTGCAGGACCACTTTCTACTGGGTGAAAATTAGACCTTTTGTGTTTACTACCTGTCTGGATCCTCTTTCAACTTCAAGCATTGTGTGCTTAAGTAGCCACCTTCACAAATCTCTAATAAGCACCGCGCAGAAAAGGCAGCTTTTTAAGGGAGTGGGTGTTGTTTGCACACCAAAAGGGGCAGAGTTGGATGGAGGGGGGGGGGGAACCCTGCTGATGAAAGAAGTCAAGTGGAGAGAATTTAAAATTTAATTTTGCCTGGACTATTTCCCAGAAAGTGAAATGCATAAATTACTGCCCCTTATGAACCGTTGATGTTGTCTTTTCATTGACTTTTCAAAAGGCCCTGCAAAGCTAAGGAAATAAGAAAACAAATTGTACCTCCCATTTATTTCATTTTATTGTGAAGAAAAACACGTGTGGTGCGTGTAAAACTTGAATATTTTCCGTTAAAAAAAATGCGTGAATAACCTTAAAAAAAAAAAAATTGAAAGGAACATAAAAGCCATGCCTTTTCCTCTAAGACTTTAATTCTCAGCCCAGAAATCTTTCTCCTGAAGATTAGTTTGCCCTCAACAGTTCGTTTACTGACCATTTTACAACAACATTGAAAAAAAGTTAATTATGACCGTTTTTCACACATATGACTATTTCAACATCCCCGTGGTCACATGATTTGCATTCATCAGTATCACCAAGTTTACATTAAGTTAGTGTTACTAACTTAACAACTGCAGTGATTCGCTTAACTGTGGCAAGACAAGTCATAAAATGAAGCAGAATTAACTTAACAGCTGTCTCCCTTAACAACATAAATTTTGGGCTCAGTTGAAGTCATAAGTTTATGACTGCCTGTAACGATAATCATAATGCACTAAACCAAAAGATAAACACATCCTTCTCTCTCTCTTTTTAGCCCAATCTTATGTTTTCCAAGTTCAACTACTTATCATCGATAACTGTGTTCTGTAATCTAGCCTGAGTTTTGATTTAAGATGCCATATACGTCTTTTAAATGAACTAGCTGGACGCCCGTGAAACTATGTGCTCGGGCTTGATAAATTGACACATTTAATGTAGAATGTGTAACTCAGTAGCATCAGAGTGTGTTAATATAATGCAACTGGCAGTTGGAACAGAGTGGTAGGGGGAGTAGAATGTCCCAGCCCACAGCATCCATCAATATTCATCTGGCTCAGTATGTGAGAGAGTTGAGGTGTGTTTGGAAACTCAAACAGTATTTGGTGTGTGAGCAAGAAGGAGACAGGAAGGAGGCTGGGCGTGGCTTAGCTCAACTGTTCTGTAGTAAAGCTGCTTGCTGCTGTGAAAGTAAAACTGAAAGTGAAACTCCTCTGCTTGTGTTTTGCATTTGGAACAGATTTCTTTTCAAGTGGGAAGGGGGAGTACAACTCTTTAGCATCATAGCGTGTTAATAAAAATATAGGAAATACTCATGCTCTGGTATTCGTTTCGAAAAATCCTTTCTTAGTGAGCACCTAGAAGCCAAGAGGAACAAATGTGGCAAATTTCAAGTTTGTAGGCTTTACGGTTCTGGCGATTTCATGATTAATGTGTGAGTGGTTTTCGCTTTTATCTATAGAGATAAAATAAATAGCTGAACAGTTAAAAATAATATAATGAATTAAACTGTATTTTAGAGCCAAAAATGATTTGACTGATATCATATACGGCTTATTGATCATGCTTGAGTTCATCTTCATCCTTAATTTGAAAAAAAAAATAATTCAAAATTCAAATTCAAAAAAATTGATCTGCACATTCTGGTCTGGTTTAAAAATAAGAATACATTTGTCCTTTGGTTTCTTTAGAATCAAAAATCTAAATTTTGTTCCCACCTTCTAAAAGTACACCGATGCGAGTGTGTCTATTTTAAGTTAAGCATCAGTACTTGTTGGAAAATAACTTCTGCAGTTTCCCCCAACTATTCTCATTCAGCTGAAGAGGGAAGATAGTTTCAGTGCCATCTCTTCCATCAAGGAGAACTTTTGGGTGGAAATGTAATGGGACACTTATACAGTTCTTGCTTTCACTGTTCTTCTTACACAGCTAAGCGTTGTAATATTTTATTAGTATGTTACAACCTCATGGTTTGCCATGGTCAAAAGGAGTGATAACACGAGAACATTTACCATATGATGAGGGCTTTTCCAATTAGGAAACAGGAATAGCCACAGAAGCAACAGGAAAAGACATCAACAATGTTCTATGCAACCGTTGATTAGTCTTTTTGACTTTTGATTTGCTTCTCAGTCTAATTACAAGCTCTGGGATTTTGGAGCAATCTTACATCAAAGTACTAAGCAGGCCCAACTTTTTTGCTTTTTCAGGGCTATGCAAGGTTTGCTGAGCAGTGCAATCTACTCAACTATAACCCAAGATATATCTCTAAATAGCCAAGACCAGATAAGCAGCTTGCAAATAATTTTTTAGTTTAATCTGAGAAAGGAAGTTGACACACAATGGGTTCACTTTCCAATTTATCCTACATAAAAGGACGAAACACAAAGATTCTTTCCCTGCTTGCTGAGAAGAATTTTTATAAGGCCCCAAATCGAATAATAATCCATTCTTATTGCACTGTTACAGAAACCACTTTTCTTTTTCTTTTTCTTTTCAATAGCAAAATGGTGCTCATGAATATTTGAAGAAGAGGCTGAAATCCTATCTAGCGTAAGGTTAAAGGAACATATTTATTGGTTATCGAAATAGTTCATATGGCTAATCTAAGTGCTATATGCGGGAAAGTTAATCATTTGCATATTCCAGACTTTACATCTGGCTATAAAAATTAATTTTAAAGGGAAAGACACCTTACACAGTCCCTCTGCCATAGTATAATCCTCTTCTTAGTCATGCGATTGGACCCTGGATTTGTAATTTTATCCTTCAGTGCTTTTGATTACTCTTTCATATATATTGATTGCTTGCTGCATTTAGTAGCAGGAGAGGATCATCCAAGATGCAGGGACTTATTGTACGGATAGAAGCACAGTGGGGAAAAATTATAAGGCACAAAGATCATTTCCAGAGTTGAATTCCAGTCCTCCATGGAACACTGTAGAAGGAAATGCCTTCTTCACCTATTTTCCTAAATGCATTTTGCATTGGCATATTGAAAGTTCGGTCATTCAAATCCTAGTCATCTCATGTTTGGGCTATTACAACATACTCTACTTGGGGCTATCCTTGAGAACATTTGGAAGCTACAGCTGATGCAGAGTGCAGGGCCGTGGGCATTTCTTGGGGTCCCAAGGATGGTCCATGTAATACCACTGCTGTGTGAACTGCATTGACTGCCGGTTTGCTTCTGGGTTCAAATCACTTTTGAAGCCTTTCATTGCATGGATCCAGGGACCATCTCATCTCATTGGGATTGGCCCACCCCACCTGTTGCCAGCAGAGGAAGTATGCTGCGGGCCCCATCAGTCAGGATATTCCAGCTGGCAGGATCCAGAATCTCTGCCATTGTGCCTACCCTTTGGAACATCTTACACACACACACACCTCAGGGTCAGAGAGACTCCTGTTGTGGCCCCCAGCAGCCTGCAGAGCTGGCAGCAGAGTCGGACAGTGAGGAGGTAAGGGAGGAACATGGACCAACCTAAGGGCTGGGGAAAGCTCAGACGAGGGCTCTGCATTGGAGGCAGAGAGGGAGCTAGACAGCAGTGAAGCAGAAGAACAGCTGGAGCCTGTTCCCAGTCTACGAATGCGCAGAGCTGCCAGAAGACAAGAACAACTAAGAAAGCAGGGTTGACTTGGGAGTAAAGCCACACCTTGGAGATCATTGGCCCCTCCCATAGGAAACAAAAGAGGAGCGAATGGGGAATGTGCTTTTACAGGAAACAATTCTTTCGGTCAGTCATTTCAAGAGTGGAAAGTTCTGTTTGTGACTGGGAAACTCTGTGCCAAGTTTGCCTTTGGAACCTAATTATCTGGCAGCTTGCCAAGTGAGATAAGGTGTGTTGATAAATATTCCTCTGAAAGACTGTTTGGATAAGCCTTGCTGGCTGTGAATGAAAGGAATTCACAGTTGTGTAAATAAAAGGGGTTTTGCCAGGACTAAGATTCTGTTTCTTGCTATTTAAGGAAGTCTAGGTCAGAAAAATTCCCCTCTCCCCTTACTATCTGCAAAAATTTTAAAAACCTGGCTCTGAAATTGGCTTAGGGCTCTAATGGAAGACTTTCACATTGGGGTGGTGATGGTTAGGTTAATAACAGATCCACCTCCTTTTGTTCTCATTCTACTCCTTCCCTCCCCATCTTTTAATTAGGGCTGAGTATTTATAGTACTTTATTTATATATCTATCATTTTTGTATACTTTTATCTTTTTGATCCTGTAAGCTATCCATGGTTACCTTGTGGTAGAATGGATGGCCCATAAATTTTACTAATAAATGAATAAATAAATAGTTGTCAGCTAGAGGAAGCAGATTAACCAAAATGTGGAATGGTAAATTAAAAGATTAAAAGAGTTTGGTGCAGCAGTTGAGACATCAGGCTAGAAACGGTGAGTTCTGATCCTGCTTTCAGCAAGAAGCCAGATGAGTGATCTTGGGCCAGACTATTTCTCTCAGTTCTAGAAAGGAGGCAATGGCAAATCAGTTTAAAAACACCTTCCCAAGAAAGCTGCAAGGTCCTATCCAGTGGTGAAATGTAAAATTTGTTACTACCGGTTCTGTGGGGATGGCTTGGTGGTGGTGGTGGGGGAGTAATGTCATTCGGTGGGCGTGGCCATCTTTTTTTTTTTTTACTTTTAAAAGCATTTTTTCTAAACCTTAAGGTTGCAGAAAAAATGCTTTTAGAAGCCTCTGATGATCAGGCAACTCAGCTGGGATCGCCAGAGGCTTTTAAAGGCATTTTTCCCCCCCTACAACCTCTTCTGCCAAAAAAATGCTTTTAGAAGCTTCTAACGATCCCAACTGAGCCGCACGATCATCAGAGGCTTTTTTTTTTACTTCTAAAAGCATTTTTTCAGCCGAAGAGGTTGTAGAAAAATTGCTTTTAAAAGTAAAAAAAAAAAAAAAAAAGCCTCTGATGATCTCATGGCTTGGCTGGGCATGGGGAGAGCCAGGGATTTTTGCTACCAGTTCTCCGAACCATCTGCCGCCATCGCTACTGGATCGGGCAGTCCAGTCCAAACTGGGAGCATTTCACCCCTGGTCCTATCCAAGCAGAGAATCAGACATAATTAAATTAAAGAGAAAATAAATGATGAATTTCCAAGAGTATTATTGAAAGAAACAAAACTTCTATCCATTGGGGGCTTCCAAAATGAAGAAATTACACATGTTATCTCCACATACAACATACATTCATACAAACACACATAAACACAAATAAAGAAAAATGTCTTTTCATTTTCTCATGTTATTTCTATTGGGTCCTTTAAAATGACTAGAAGTATAAGAAAATAACTCATTCCCAAAGTTAATGGTATTGAATTAAAATATTATTGGTTTAACCGAAACCCAATACCTGCATAAAATATGAAAATGGAGAGAGAGAGAGAGAGAGAGAGAGAGAGAGAGAGAGAGAGAGAGAGAGAGAGAATATGAATTTTTAAAAGCAGAAAATACTTGCTTTCTACACTAAATGGAGATACAAATTCAAAAGGAAATGAACAGTTATTGAACACAATGAAATAGTAACAGGCAATGGGAAAATGGATATGAATAATGGATAACGGTAATAGAAGCAACAACTAAAATATAGTTTCAGAAGAAGAAAATATATTTATCAAAAGATGTCTGACTGGATTATATCAAATGCCTATCTAATTTAGCTTTCTGTTCACACAACAGCCGAACCACTTCTGAATATAATAACATCTCCTTCTAGTATTCCTTAGCCCAATGTTTTAAAATCTAGACAACTTTAAGATATGTGGACTTCATCTCCTAGAACTCCTCCTCCCCATTTTAAAGCTCCATGTCCTGTAGAGAGGGGGGGGGAGATGTCCATGATCAGGAGGTGACATCAAATGATGTTGAGATGCAGAAGGAAGAGGAGAGATGAAGGAATGGAGAATGAAAGGCCTGCACATTAGTATATTTTTGATCATATAATTATTCACTTTTGCATTTCTAAGTCATACTTCAACTGTGATTTATAAGTGAGCCTAGCAGATACTTTAGGTTTCACATTATAAGATTTTCAAATTCAGTCAAATCTATTCCTCCTTGGGGGTTCCACTCTCCCCCCCCCCAATTCTTTACATATTATGATATTTACTTGAGGCTTTTGAAATTAATCAGGTAGACTAAGCTACTGATGATAGTGTCTCAAAAGGTTTTATCTTCATCTTATTAATAGTTAAGTCATGCAATCCTAATAAATTATTATCTCTTTGTGGGATGAATTTCTATGTGCTCATCTCTTCATAAAAGTAAATATATAATATCAGAAAAACGTCAGGGCATATTCTTGTGTATTTACATTCAATACATTGCTTATTATTATATAATGTCTTAGAAATTTTTTGTTTGTTTCTGTTTGTATCAATCCTAAAATACTTATGTAGACCATTTCAATGTCCTGTCTCTTCCACAGATATTTGTTGTGAAGTTGTGTCCGACCCATCGCAACCCCATGGGCAACTTTCCTCCAGGCCTTCCTGTCCTCTACCATCCTCTGGAGTCCATTTAAGTTCATGCCGTCTGCTTCAATGACTCCATCCAGGTACCTCGTTCTCTGTCGTCCCCTTCTTCTTTTGCCCTCAACCTTTCCCAGCATTAGGCTCTTCTCCTTCCTTCTCATTAGGTGGCCAAAGAATTTGAGTTTCATCTTCAGGATCTGGCCTTCTAAAGAGCAGTCAGGGTTGATCTCCTCTAGGACTGACCAGTTTGATCTCCTTGCAGTCCAAGGGACTCACAGGTCTCTTCTCCAGCACCAGAGTTCAAAAGCCTCAATTCTTTGGCACTCCGCCTTTCTTATGGTCCAACTTTCACAGTTGTACTGCAACTGGGAAAACCATAGCCTTGACTATATGCATTTTTGTTGGCAGGGTGATGCCTCTGCTCATATATCTCCACAGATATATGTATAGGCCATAAGGAAATAATTTGTAATCCATGTCAATCAATTGGTACGGCCATACAATTTCAAATGTGGACTCTTCAATCTGCCTTGCTCTTTCAAATCCTGTAAAAACTTTAATTTTACAAAATTTAATTCTTGAATTGATAACTATATAGTTCATTACCTCCTTATGCCAGTTGCTTAGTGCCTTATTTTCAATATATCTTGAAAATAGCAATAGTAATAGCACTTAAGACTTATAACACCATTTCACAGTGCTTTATAGCCCTCTGTAAGTGGTTTACAGAGTCAGAATATTGCCCTCAACAATCCAGCTCCTCATTTTACCGTATTGCAATCATTTGTGAAGAGAGAGTTGCCTTGATAAAATGTTCATTTGAATAATGGACATTCTTCCCAATCAGCATAATTTTATTCTCCCTCTCCCTAATTCTTTTTTTTTAATCTGCAAATATCTATTTACAAATATAGAAAAATATAACAGCAATTTTTTATAAGAATCCATATTATAATTCATATTTTGTATTTATTAAGAAAATCAAATTATCTATACTATCATTTTCACATGTCTAGAAATCAGTTTCTTCAGATCAATTACCACTGTATTTTTATATAAAGTGATTTGAGGGTTTGAAGACTGTTGCTGTTTTCCACTGGTTCAGTTGTAGAACATTTGCTATTGGCGTGAAAGTAAGGATATCTAATGACCCAGGGGTGGGTTCTACTTGCCTTTACTACTGGTTTTGTGCATGCGCAGATTACCCATGATGATGTCGTAGCTGGTGGGAGGAGCCTCCCGCCAGTTTTACTACCGGTTCTATAGAAACTGGGAGCAACCCACCACTATAATGACCATTCCATTTGGTGGAGTTGAGATTTGAACCAGGGACTTGCTGATTCACAGCTTAGGTTTGTATTTATTGGGAACAGGTCTGGATCCTGAGAATTTTATCTACGAAAGTTAGCTTTTCTTCTCAGACCTTGTATCAGTAATCATGTGAAAGGAATCCATATGTATAAGGCTGCCAAGCATCTGGATTGAAACCATCAATTGAGACTTTGAAGACTCCACAGGGAATCTAAGAGTACAGTTGTCAGTTTATTTACGGTAGTTTGAAATTCAAAGGATGAAAATCTATGGATTAGAACAAGGGAAACCTCTTCCACTGGCATTTTGATTAATATTCTACTTTTTAGACAACTGACTGGTCTACTTTCCAAGTAGAGTCTATTTCTGGGAAAATTCAATCTCCAATGCTGTTTTATTTTCCTTGTCTCACTTCCTTTCTCCAAAGGTAGGGAAATTTTTGGCTTTGTTCACACAACCAAACCATGTTTGGTTTGGCCTTAGTTTGTTGTGTGTACATTAACACTGGGTTTGATGAACCATCATTTATGGGTGTAATGTTTTCTGGGCAAAAACATTACACCCATAAATGATCATTTATAGGTGTAATGTTTTCTGGGCAAACAGTGGTGAAATTCCCAAAACATTGAAACTAGGTCCTGAGGGACATCAATTTGAATTCATTAAATTAAAAATTAAAATAAAATAAAATAATAGCAAATGTGATTGCTCTATTATATTATAGATGGAAAATTAATTTAAAAAATTCTAGAGAAAGCATTTTGGTAGCATCCCTAATCCTCCAAATGTGCTGAGCATAAGAGTGGGTAAACTAGGATTCATGTCTTAGAGTAATAGAATAACAGAGCTGGAAGGGATTTTTGGAGGTCTTCTTGTCCAACTCAAAAAGAAACCCTATAACATTTCAGACAAATGGTTGTCCAATCTCTACTTAAAAACCTCCAGTGTTGGAATGTACTTAGTTGGAAGTACAGTGTTGTATCTTGAGAACACAATCATATGTAGTTTTGGTTTATTTGTTTTAATTATGACTAGTATCTAGTATAATTAACTAGTAATTCCTTACTAGTATCTCTTTCCACTTATTTCTATAATCATGTTGCTTGTATCTTTCAATTTATATTGTTTTTATTTGTTTCCTAGTATGATTTGATAGCTTATTAGTAACCTTGACTATCACTAAGTGTTGTATCTTTTTATTCTTGATGAATGTATTTTATTCTCCTTATATACACTGAGAGCATATGCACCTAAGACAAATTCCTTGTGTGTCCAATCACACTTGGCCAATAAAGAATTCTATTCTATTCTATTCTATTCTATTCTATTCTATTCTATTCTATTCTATTCTATTCTATTCTATTCTATTCTATTCTATTCAAAATATACATTAGCATGATGTGTAATTTCAGTGTGAGTAGCAATAAGCTGTTTTCTGGAAACAGAATATAATTCAACATTCTCCACAGCAGCTTAGGTATTTTAACTCTAAAGCATTTCAAAAATGCAGTGTCACTTTTTTGCTTTTGTTTTATTTTTATTTATTTTTCTTAAATCAGGATGAAGAAAGGAAAAATCTTAGATATGACAGTAGAGAAATACGTACAAAATGGCTTGGCTGAAAACTCGATTTAGTTTCTGCTTACAAATGAAAGCAGAAAATGTGTTTCCAAGGCATTAAGAGTAAAAAAATAAGAAACATATCATAATCCTAATGTATTATTATTCTAATAAGACTTAAATCCCACATTTTCAAATATTCAAACTCTATACAACCATTCTGTCAAATCTCTAAAAGCAAAGTGGAAATCAGCAAGGGAGATTAATGAATTACATCAGTATCTGTCTATTATTAATAAGGTGAGAGGGTTAATACGGTGTCAACTGACATTCCGCTTTGGAGTTCACTACCATTAGATTGGTTACCACCTTGGTTGGCTTCAGAAAACGGTTGAACCAATTCATGGAACTCATAGGGATATATTGCGATTATCCAATGATGTAAGAAATAGAATGCGAAATAGAATGGGAATGGAATGGAATGGAATGGAATGGAATGGAATGGAATAGAATAGAATAGAATAGAATAGAATAGAATAGAATAGAATAGAATAGAATAGAATAGAATAGAATAGAATAGAATAGAATAGAATAGAATAGAATAGTTTGGCCAAATGTGATTACACAGAGAGAGAATGGGGATTCAATGAAGCCTTTTGAAGTAGAATTGAAATCTATCCCCAAAACTGTTTGCTCTATAATGAAGCATTCTTCCATTTCAGTAAACAATAGTTAATTACATTGGTGACACTGGCAATTTCTTGGCATGGAGTATGACCAGGGGTGAAATTCAGCAGGTTCTGACAGATTCTGGAGAACCGGTAGTGGAAATTTTGAACACTTTGGAGAACCAGCAAATACCACCTCTGACTGGCCCCAGAGTGGGGTGGGAATGGAGATTTTGCAATATCCTTCTCCCAGGAGTTGGGTGGGAGTTGGGTGGGGATTTCGCAGTATCCTTCCCCTCCACACCCACCAAGCCACATCCTGCCCACCAAGCCATGTCCACAGAACCGATGTTAAAAAAAAATGGATTTCACCACTGAGTATGACTCCTGAAGATCATTAGCAGTGCTGCACATATAGATACGCATGCACACATACACACAGAGAGTTCATAGTTTAGAGGAAGGTTTTCTTCTACTAAAAAGACCTATCTCTCTTTTCATCTATTCTAAAGTCACTTGAGATTTGTCTTTCCAATTTGTTTTGGCTGTGTTTTGAGCTGTTTTCATTGTTTGATTAATTAAAGTTGCTACTGGTGGTGTTTATTATTAATACATTGGTCCCTCAATACCTGACGTTAATTGGTTCTAGGAAGCACTACAAGTACTAAAAACTGCAAGTGCCAAACAAAGCAGGTGACATCCCATTTGACCATTTGCTTTGACAGGAAAAACTTTCTGTCTGTCCTTTTTCCTATGTCAGCGACCTTTGAAGTGTGGCCAACTTCCTGCTGCCCTCAGCAGTCATCCCCCTCTTCCTTTTGCAGTGACCATCCCAGTATGGCCAACTTTTTATCAGTTCCCCCTGCGGCCATCCCTCTCTTCCTTTTGCAGTGTGCTGAATACCAGAAGAGCAACGAGTACCAGGACAACATTTTTTGCATCAAAATGAGGTTAGTTCCAAATTCAATGAGTTTTGGAGCACTCAAATACCAAGGTACCATTGTATTATTTACTTCATTCTTTAAACATGAAACTCAGTCAACTGAACATTCAAAAATGCATCACAAATACCATTGACTGGTGCTAATGGCTGATACAGGTTGCTGCCAGTGTCCTAGGCATCAACCAAGTACCTTTTTAAGATGTATGATGTTCCAAGTAGTGCAGTTTTTTGCAGCTCCGCTGGTGTTATTGCAGGAAGCTGCAATTTGTTGATGTATCTTATGAATATAATATAATATATTGTAAATATATACCATATTTTTCAGAGTATAAGACACACCTTTTTACCCCCCAAAAGGGTTATACACTGAATGTAGCCCTGCCCATTCACTGGCCCCACCCTTTGGCCTCTGCCTCCCAGCAGTTACCTCCTTGCAAGCAAACAGCAAGAAAAAACAGCCCCATTCAGCTTCAGTATAGGCTAGTTAGCACAAGTTGATTAGATCCGCCTCCCGACTCTCAGCTGATTTGCTCTCAGCTTTTTTGCGCAGGCTCTGTTGCAAGCTCTTGTTTTGCAAGTTCTTTGCTTGCTGCAAAGAATGCTGGAGAAGGTTTTTTTTCTTTTTTTCCCCTAGCTGAAACGAAACTGAAAGTAAAGCAGGCTCTGCTGCAACGTGACAAAATAAGGCAGGGAGAGAGATTTCTTTTCTCTTTTTGCTCACTAAAAAAGGTAGGTAAAAACAATTTAGGACAAAGAGGAGAGTTCAAGATTTTAAAACACAAAAGAAAAAAGGTCTATTTAACTAGGGAATTGTAATAATTGAGATGCTATTAATTGTATATTGTGTTGAAAGCAGAAATGGTTAAGTTATGATTTGGAGGAATATATGGGGAAAATTATTTGGTTTATTATTATTGGTAAATATAATTAATTGATTTGTAAGAAATTGGATTGCATGGAAATAATTGGAATATTCATGTTCATATTGATTAACATACAAAAAGATAGTTATAACTAATTGATTTATATAAAAATGTTGAATTTGTATTAAACAATTGTAATACTAAATAATTAACCAATGTGAGGATGTATATAAAAATAGATGACAATGGAAAGGGGTATAATATAGAATAGAAGGGAAAAACTGAATTTGATTAAGATTAGAGATGAGGATGAAGGGTAACATTGGTTTTTTTAAAAAAATAGATAAACCTTAAAAAAAAACAACCCAAAAAGGTAGGTGCGTCTTATACTCTGGTGCATCCTATACTCCGAAAAATACAGTAATTCTTGGACATGGTACCAAGTTCCCCAATGAAAATGGGTATCACTGTTACATGTTTCATCCATAGCTGTGTAGTTTTGATGGCCAGGTCGCAATATTTCATGATTTTTTTTCCAGTTCCAGTTCTTCAAATCTGGCATCTCCTGGTACCGCGATGTCAATAAATTGTACATTTCAGTTTTCGACAACTGTGATATCTGGCGTATTGTGTTCCAAATGATGATCCGTCTGTATTCGAAAGTCCCACAAGATCTTCACCTTCTCATTTTCTATAACTTTTTCTACTTTATGTTCCCATGACTTTTTGGATACAGGTAAATCGTATTTTTTAACCTAATGAGCAGTGGGTTGTTGTTATTGTTATTTAATCTTCAATTCAATTCATAGTCTGGGACTGGTAAAAAATTCAACAGTATCATTGTTCTTGTTGTTATTATTGCATACTGCTCCACAACTCTAAAGGTGGAATAGACATCCCTATTGGTGGGAATTGCAGTTAACAACTTTAACAACTGCAGTTGCTAAGTTCATCTGGCTTCCCCATTGACTTCGCTGGTTAGAAGGTGGCAAATAGTGATCACATGACTCTGGGAAACTGCAACCATCATAAATACATGCTTGCTGCTAAGCATCTGAATTTTGATCATGTGACCATGGGGAGGTTGCAACAGCCATAAGTGTGAAAAATGGTCATAGGCCACTTTTTTCAATGCTTTTATAACTTTGAACAGTCACTAAACAAATGGTTGTAAGTCGAGGACTACCTGTATAGTACTGTATTTGTATTGTCCTTGATAAAAGTAATGGCAATTTTTTTATCAGAAAATGTACAAATGTAGGAACTGATTAAATGTTTGCAATTTCATGGTTTGTAAGCATTTTGTTAAAACTACAACTAATTTTATATTGGGGAATTAATCATTGAATCAGTTTAAGGAACAGGTTATATGGCAGTTTAATTATAGTATGGTTCAAGTAGGCATGAGATTAATTAGAACACTTACTAAATGGCTTGGTGTTAAGTAGAAAATAAGAAAACATGGTGTCCCTTTGGTGTTTCATTCATATTCTCTCTCTCTCTCACACACACACGCACACATACATACACGCACACAGAGGTAAATGGTAAAATAATATTTGTGGTGCATCATAAAAGTATTTAGTAAATATACAGAATGTACATATATTTTTGTATGTTGATGCCATATCGTTGGGTGAAAAGTCAATTTTTGTAGTGAATATTAGCCAAATTGTATCATGTAACAAAGAGTGTGCTTGAAAATTAATCTATTGAAGCCAAGATGGTTTTGAGTGAATGCTTGCAAATTGCAGAATATTTCTTCATGGCCACCCTTGAATGTTGTTTTCAGCCAGCTTAGACAATACCAAGCAAGGGACAATAGCAACTAAGGTTATGTTTCCTTAGTCTAGATTTACAGCATCTAGAACTAAACAACCATTCTTGTGTCAAAATCACAGTAATGAGAGCAGATTTAGTATCACTTCATTGAGCGATGAAGTGATGCTATGAAGATGCTATCAATAACTAATAACAAATAGCTTAATGCATGATATACAACTGTAAATGTTCCAACAAAGAAACCAATCTCTTAGTTTATTCTTATCTTCAGAAAGAGATATTTGCTATCCATTATAACAAGAACAGACAATCTATAAGTCTATAGAACTTTCTGTATCTTGTGTAGGCTTTCGCAGTTGGTATCTGTTGGGCAGTGTTGAGCTTCAGATTTTAGGTGATCATAGTTTTCTGAACTTTTTCCAGCAACTGTGTTGGGCAAAGTGAAGATGTCACCCATAGTTGCCAATGAAAAATCAGAAAATTGTCTAGTCCCACAGGTGTCAAACTTGCGACAACACATTGTCATCATGTGATATATTGCAACTTTTTCCCCCTTCGCTAAACCGGAGATAGGCTTGGCCATCATGTGACGCATCAGGCCCATGAACCACAAGTTTAACAGCCCTGGTATAGAATAGAATAGAATAGAATAGAATAGAATAGAATAGAATAGAATAGAATAGAATAGAATAGAATAGAATAGAATAGAATAGAATAGAATAGAATAGAATAGAATAGAATTCTTTATTGGCCAAGTGTGATTGGAAACACAAGGAATTTGTCTTGGTGCATACCCTCTCGGTGTACATAAAAGAAAAGATACATTCATCAAGAATCATAAGGTACAATACTTAATGATAGTCATATGGAAACAGTCAATATAAATCTTAAGGATACCAGCAACAAGGTTACAGTCATACAGTTATAAGTGGGAGGAGATGGGTGGTGGGAACGATGAGAAGATTAATAGTAATGCAGACTTAGTAAATAGTTTGACAGTGTTGAGGGAATTACTTGTTTAGCAGGGTGATGGCATTCGGGAAAAAACTGTCCTTGTGTCTAGTTGTTCTGGTGTGCAATGCTCTACAGCGTCGTTTTGAGGGTAGGAGTCGAAACAGTTTATGTCCAGGATGTGAGGGGTCTGTAGACCATGGTTACTAAATCCTAAAGGTCAGTGCTGCTCAATTTCCTACATCCCTTGATCCAGTTTAGAAAGGACACTTCAAAGATTAGAGGATTAGACCTCTAATCAGTCTTTTCTCTAATATTTTATTGTGTGGAAACAGATGGAAAGAAGATGGTGTAAAAAGAGAAAAATATCATAAGGAAAGATGACCATCTTAATACTTGTTTCCATAATACCTATCATATCTACCTATCATAGACTAGGGTAATCCAAACAGTAACCAAATAATTTAATATCATTTGTTCTTACATTCATGGAACAGCTGTTGAAATCCAAATCTGACAATTTTATAAAGGGACAATCTATTTTTTGTAATATGTACAGAAGAATGTACAGCAATAGAATTTGCATAAGACTTTTGATCATTATCAAATTATACTATAAATTGAATTTAGTTTTATTTTTTGTTGCCATTATTCTAACTTTGCCTAGTATTCTGTTCTGAGCCCATCTATTTCTGAAACACCAAAAAAACAGTTTTGAACATGTGTGTAACTTTAGTTATATTTATTCATATATTAGTTTAATGAAAAGAAGGACTAGGGGAGACATGATAGCAGTGTTTCAATATCTCAGCCACAAAGAGGGAGTCAAACTATTCTCTAAAGCACCTGAGGGTAGAACAAGAAGCAATGGGTGGAAACTAATCAAGGAGAGAAACAACTTAGAACTAAGGAGAAATTTCTTGACAGTGAGAACAATAATAAGTTGAACAATTTGCCTGCAGAAGTTGTGAATGCTCCAACACTGGAAATTTTTAAGAGGATTTGGATAACCATTTGTCTGAAGTGGTGTAGGGTTTCCTGCCTGGGCAGGGGGTTGGACTAGAAGACCTCCAAGGTCCCTTCCAACTCTGTTATTCTATTCTATTCTATTCTATTCTATTCTATTCTATTCTATTCTATTCTATTCTATTCTATTCTATTCTATTCTTACTTCACCAAAAAGGGTTAAAATTAAGTTTTTTAAAAAAATCCTTTGCTGTTTACATATATGTGAGCAGAATTATTTCTTTAATGCATATAATGTATCAAAATGCATATGTTTAAAAAAGGCTAACTCTAAACGATATTGAGAAGAGCGTCAGACAGAATATAAGGAGGTTTTAGGCAGTGATGGGATTCCATTTTTTTTACTACTGGTTCTGTGGCATTGCTTGGTGGGCATGGCATGGCTTGGTGGGTATGGCTTGGTGGGCATGGCAGGGGAAGGATATTGTAAAATCACCATTCCCTCCCCACTCCAGGGGAAGGTTACTGCAAAATCCCTATTCCCTCCCTCCTGGGACTTGGGAGGCAGAGAATAGATGGGGGCGGGGCCAGTCAGAGATGGTATTTACCGGTTCTCCGAACTACTCAAAATTTCAACTACCGGTTCTCCAGAACTGGTCAGAACCTGCTGAAACCCACCTCTGGTTTTAGGGCAGCGCATGATATTAGCTAGCGGAAACATTGCCACAATATGAAGTTTAATATCTCAATCTGGATGTGGCATAAACTTTATAAATTAACATAAAAATAGGACACAATATGTGTATAAGTAAATATTGAACAACTGATATGATGAGGTAACAGGCTGATGCATCCATTCTTGTTAATATGTAAAAATGTTCTCAAAGGAAGAGCAGTTCACTTTCCCAGATAGAAAAAAAAAAAAGAATGTTTTGCCTTCTAAAATAGAAAAAGAAAGCAGAGAAAAGCAAAATGAGATTAGGCCATTTACTTTATAGTTGTTTCTTGTTTCTAAGGTGTTTTTTTTTTAAATCAACCACACAATGACTTAAAAACTTAATAATAACTAAGGGTTTTCTGCAGTCAAGAAGCAACAGAAAAGAAAGCTGACAAAGACATTCTCCTTCTCTCCATGTTTGGGAATCTGATCCATCTCCCAGAAGAAAGTCAGCATGTGTATAGGTGGACCTGAATTGCTGGGGTGGATTAATGGACTGCCTTGGTTATTTAAGCAAATGCCTATGAGCAAATGGAGTTTTGCATGGGAGGAACAGGTCTCTTAGCATACCATGCAGATCAATAGGAAGACAATTTTGTTTCTTTTTATTGAATCAATGGCCTGAGAGAGAAAGAAAACAAGATCAAAGTGAAATGTGATGATTGGTCAGAAACAGGGGAATAACCGATGGAATAGTTTTCTCCTGTAAAACAAGTCAATATAAATAGAAAACAATTCAATACCAAATGAGAGGAAACATTAATTCCAAAATGATTATATGAGAAAGAGTTTACCCTCCAACTGAATATAGAGAAGAGTGATCCAAGGGGTTTAAGAATGGTTAAGGTGCAGACATAATTTGTCAAACACCAAATAGGACTGGGTTATAGAGGAAAGTTGAAAATGACTTCTGGTTTTAAAAAGAGGCTTTTTGTTTGTTTGTTTGTTTTTTTTAATGTAACAGAGAATCAGTTGCGGGTAGTTAGGACATAAGGATTTAGGAATTGGCTTTCTGGCATTTTCCTAGTACTTTTTATGGAAATTTTGATGAACCAGAATATGAAAAATTATTTCAAGGAAAATAGAACAATTTAGTAAGCAGGTAACCAAAAAGGTTTGTGTGTGTGTTGTAAATATTGTGTATGTAGCTGCAAAGACATCTCTATAGCAATGGGTAGCATCTCTGCTTTCACACTCAATTAACTCAAAAGGGAAGACATCAGATAAGGAACCTACCCACGGAGATTGTTCAATTGCTGCCATCATTGCAAAGGGGCAGACTTGCCCTTGAAAAATTGTTAGAGAATTTATCCATGTCTTGGAAAACATCTGAGAAAGAAATCCAACAAAGACTACACAGCATGGTTTTATTATTATATTTTTAGACGTTCTTAATCCACAAGCTAACCACGTCAAAGACGTGACAATAAAGGTAGGGAAAAAGGTACACAGGAGGGTAAAAATATTTGGAGCATCATAGTTTCTCCTATTTGATATCAGTAAAATATCATTCATTGGCTATATTCATAAATCTTGCTAAGTTCCAGTCCATTTATTCAGGAAAGGCTTGCTCATTATGAGCTTGCAATGGCTTAATGAATTTTCTGAATTTAAAAAACTGAAGACAGAGTTATGGAATATACACAGTTATTCTGAGACTTATATATGCATCTCTCCTAAAAGATCATTTCCATTCTATATTTATCTGCATTTTGAATGATTATAAATGCATTGCACTGATGTTATTCACCAAACACATTGTGAATTCATATTCCAGCGACTTTTTAAAAAGTCATTACACTTTTATATTTCCTTAAAGAACTATTTGCTTATTTCACTCCCTTCATTTATTAATATTTTGTAACCACAACTGACAATGTTTTGGTATTATTTAATACCTTGACAACAAACTATTGACACAGAACCAATTTTGTTGACATTTCTGCCACAGACCCTGAATCTATTCAGTCTGAGTGTTGCAAAATGTGTTTGTAGAGTGTCTTTCATTATAGGAGATTGATTTGAACAAATCAATCACTAATTGTGCACCTATCGCATAAAGTTGCTGTCAAGGCATCACATTAAGGATGTTGTTTTGCCTCCGTCTGGTTTGCAAATTAACTTCTAAAACTAACACACCACATCCATAGAGCTATTTTCATGGCTTTAAATGTTTAATATTTAAAAATATTAAATATATTTTAATATAAATATAAATATATATATATATTTATCAAATCCTAAATCATTCAATTTTAAACTAGGCAAATGAGTGTGCATCTTCATGTCCTAGGAATCTGGGGGTTTAATCTTGTCAAGGCTTGTTCAATTTTATTTCTCTGAGTAGGAGACATTTAGAGAGGAGAGCAAACACGGTATGAAAGAAGGAGGTAATCAGCTAGCTATTGCAGCCTAAGAAATGATTAACAAGTCTGTTGACGTTTTGTCCCAGTAATAATGCATGGATTGATTGGAGAAAATGTGCCTGGCAAGAAATATATGCCTAATACAAAGCCTGACAATCCCTTTTCTTCTCTCTTAGCAAAATTAGACAGTAAGGCAGTAATAAATGCAGATGTGTCATCATAACGCCATGATTTTTTTCCCCCCATCACAGTTCACTTAATTGGGTGTTGTAGGAGGTGGAGATGAGAAAAATTTCAAAGCAGGGAATGAGCATATATGTTTTGCTTTGTTTTTGCCCTGTCCACTACTAACACATGATAGATTATCCGCAAGGAGGTTGACAAATCAACCCAAAAAGTCTTCTCCATGACAGTAATAAGATGGATGAGCCAAAGATCTGGCTCAATGATTTTTGTTTCAACATTACTGAATTACTAAAGAAATTACAGTTGAGCAGGATGGTTAGAAGACTAAATGATGGAGCATGTTTTAAGAAAGAGAAGCGGCTGGGTTCATTTAATATACTAAGCTAAATGAAAGAAAGGGATTTGGTGGCTCAGTGGCCAAGATGCTGAGCTTGTCGATCGAAAGGTCGGCAGTTCAGCGGTTTGAATCCCTAGTGCTGCGTAATGGGGTGAGCTCCAGTTATTTGTCCCAGCTTCTGCCAACCTAGCAGTTCAAAAGCATGTAAAAAATGCAAGTAGAAAAATAGGGATACCTTCCCACCAAAGGAAGAAATACCTTCCTTTGGTGGGAAGGTAACAGCATTCCTTGCTCCTTTGGCATTTAGTCATTCCAGCCACCTGACCATGGAGACGTCTTTGGACAGTGATGACTCTTTGGCTTTGAAATGGAGATGAGCACTGCCTCATAGAGTCGAGAATGACTAGCACATATGTGCGAGGGGAACCTTTACCTTTACCTATAGTAAATAAAAGAAGCCACTTTAAGAAATAGTATCTTGTATAAACCCAGCTAGAATTCTTTCTGTTTTGTATCAGCCACTACAAGGAATCTGTCTACAAAGCTATGGCTAGCCTTCTAGTAGCTAAGTACTCATCACTGTAAATGCAGGTAATGTTCTACTTAAAACCATTTGTTTAGTGACCATTTGAACTGAAAGAAAAGTGACTTATGACCACTTTTCACACTTATGAATTTTGCAGCATCCACATGGTCATGTGATCAAAATCAAAATGGATGCTTAGCAACTGGCTCATATTTAGGGTGGTTGCAATGTCCCAGGGTCATATGATCACTTTTTGGGATTTTATGACAAGCAAAGTCAATGGTTAAAGCCAGAGTCACTTAATAATCGTGTCACTAACTGAACAATTGCAGGGATTCACTTAACAACAGTGGCAAGAAAGATTGTAAAATGGGTCAAAATTCACTGAAAGTCTTGCTTAGCAACAGGAAAATTAGGTTCAATTGTGGTTGTAAGTCAAGGACTATCATAACCAGTAGGGATGAGGGATCTGGCTTTTGAGAGAAGAAGCAACCCAGTCCAGAAGAAAGTGTTTCAAAGAGATACCTCTTAATTAGGTCACTATAACTTTTATTCTTATCGTTTTGAGATTCTTGTCAAGCCAAAATATAACAGGGGATCTCAGTAAGAAAAACTACAGTGAATTCCAGAAGATTTCTTTAATGCTAGTCTGGGGTAAAAGCACAATCCTGAAAAATTCCCACCACTCAATTAAGGAGGAGTTTCTAAACATTTTGCTTCCATTGTCCCCAGTGGTGGGATTCAGCCGGTTCAAGCCAGTTCGGGTGAAACAGTAGTTAAATTACTGGCTGGCCCAACCCTTCCTTGCCCCTTCCAGGAGCCCCCATGCACCCCATTTTGACTCTCAGGTAAGTGCAGGAAGGCCTCCTAGGCCCAAAAGGGGCATGGGGGGGTGCAGTTCCCCCCCAAGCCCATTTCCGCTCCCAGGAGGCTGCAGGGAGGCCTACTAGGCCCAAAACGGGGGGCGGGGGTGGCAAATCACCCCAGCAGCCCCTTTTTCCTTCTAGGGTGGTGCAGGCCAATTGCTGCCTGTCACTTTCTCTGGCCACGCCCACCATCATCATCACGCCCACCCAGCCGGTCATTGGGGCAGAGAACCGGTTGTTCAATTATTTGAATCCCACCACTGGTTGCCTCTCACAGTAGTACAGAAAAGGATCAGAGACCTCTCTCAACTACAGGACAAGATCATGATAAGGATTAGATGCTGGGTTGCCAAAAAATAAACAAACAATCCTATTTTGTTAATTATAAAGGTTATTAGCATTTTCAAACTTTTTCTTTTATCTTCTTTGCTAAAGAATATGGTCAAATCTAACTTATATTTTCTAGGTTTCAAACTGCAAAGGGAATGTCCTTGCGTTCACCGCTTAAGTTTTCCCCCCTCCCTTTCTTGCAAAACCAAAGAAACAGACAAAGTTAATTCTACTCCCAAATTTGATTGGCTGGAATGGACTACAATTATTGCAAAATACATCTCGTTGCCAATTTCAGCAAAACATAATTTCATTTGTCACCTTCATTTATTTGGTATACATCTTCCATTAGCCATGACAAGGATTTGTGCCTTTAACAAGATGTGTTTGAATGAAGAAATTACTCTGATCTATTTATATTTCATGTGAAGCCGCATGAATAAAATATCTAAAAACCTGGTGCACGATAGAGCCTAAATTGTTTAAAAAATTGGAAAAAATGTAGAAAAAGTAACCGCACCAAATGCTTACTTAGATATTCTAAAGGCAGAATCAATTCAATTCCCTCATTCCTTAAAGCTCCTCTTTAACCTTTTCACATGCTCTAAATGTTGCGAGAAACTTGTACTACAACCCAGTGGTGGAATTCAAATTTTTTTACTACCAGTTCTGTGGGTGTGGCTTGGTGGGCATGGCAGGGGAAGGATACTGCAAAATCTCCATTCCCACTCCACTCCAGGGGGAGGATACTGCAAAATCCCCATTCCTTCCCCACTCCTGGGGGAAAGATATTTCAAAATCTCCATTCCCACCCCACTCTTGGGGGAAAGATATTGCAAAATCTCCATTCCCACCCCACTCTGGGGCTAGCCAGAGGTAGTATTTGCTAGTGCTCTGAACTACTCAAAATGCCTGCTACCAGTTCTCCAGAGCCTTCAGAACCTTCTGAATAGCACCCCTGCTACAACCATTAATAGCAGCATTTTATGTGAAGAAATCTTAGTGGGATTTTTTTGAAAAATTAATCTGGAGTTTGTCTCTGATTTGAAGGATTTTCAAACCACAGGAAACCCAATCCAAGTTTCCTGTCTGAAAACTAATGAAGTAAGCAGGAAAAGGAAGATACGAGAACATAACTACTTGCCAAATCAGGTGACCTTGAGCCAATCCCTCTCTCTCAGCCCTTGGAAACAGGCAATGGCAAACAACTTTAAAAATCTTGCTAAGAAGACTCGTCTAGGTAGTTGCTAGGAGTCAATGCTGACTCAAAGGTCCATACATTTATATATAATCAAAAGTGTCTGTATAATGCAAGGACTATGGAGGTTCTCAACCATCCCAATCATGATTGTCTCAAAAGTGCTTTTCAAAAGGCAACTGGACTTTCTTGGTTTTTACTGGAAAATGTTTTGCTTCTCATTCAATACTGAAGAAACTTCTTTGAAGAGAAATGGAGTAAGGAAGTAAGTACAGCAGTAAGGAATTCATGTGCACCAATTGAGGGCCTCTAGGGCATTTATTGTACCGCGCCCCCACCCCTACCCCACAAAGCCTTGCACAGAGTATACTTAATGTTGCAAATGTGACCTAGGCTTCCTGAGTCATTAAAACCATAAGTGGTCCCAAAAACCTCTTTTATTGCAACAGCTGTATGTTCATTCACAGCTGATTTCCAATTAGTTAGGAGAAGTCCTTCAGGATAATCATCAACCTTTATCTCCCTTGACACTCTGTTAAACACCTACTTGGCAAAGCCACACAGATTCCAGAATCAAACAGAGATGCCGACTAGGAACAGAATTAACAATGTAGCTTTCCTGCAAAGGGCCCACGTGCCTTTGCTCCTCTTTTAAGCCTTATGGGAGGGGCCAATCATCTCAGGCCTTACTCCCAAGTCATCCCTTTAGTTTTAACTGTGCTTGCCTTTTGGCAGCCCTATGCATGCGCGCACTGGGAACAGGCTCCCCCTGTTCCTCTGCCTCACTGATGTCTGACTCTGGAGGCTCCAAAGTCCACCCATAATTCCCAGATGGCCCTGGCCCCATCTCTACCTCTGACGCAGAGCCCTTGCCCGAGCCTTCCCCAGACTTTATGACTGGCCCATGTTCCTCCCCAGACTCCTCACTGTCTGACTCCACTGCCAGCTCTGCAAGCTCCTGGCAGAACACAACAGCAAGCAAAATATGACAGAATAAATGATTAAAAATATAACTATAAAGTAATCCAATTAACTGGTTTTTTTAAAAACTTTAATTCAACTTTCTTGAAAGGAAAGCCAACTAAGCTTTTAGTTTGATCCTGTAGCCTGTTCCTGGGACAGCAGTCAATTGCATCCATTGCAGCCTTCAGCTCACAAAAAAGTGCTGTGCTAAAGTTTCCTCAACACCGTTATCCCTGCACAAACAGCAGTTTTTATTGTCCCAATGGCAGATGAGAAAGATTGGAGAAAGGCAATGGATGGGAAGATGTTCAAGGCAGAGGAGGGGGACCCCTAAGGCCTGCTTCTTCAACTGCCTCTCAAATATCAAAAGCCCGCTATAAGGCTGAGCTAGCAATGACTTGCTTCATAAAGTTTTGCTTAAACACATTTGTGGAAGAATTAATGGATGGAACACAGTTTGATATATCTTGCATGCCTTGAAGGAAATGTAATGGAAAGCCTCCTATTGCTAGCATTCAGCATCTTCTATTCATCCCTACCTCTTTGCAGATTCTCTAATAGATAGCCATTTTCTATTAAATGGCCACCTTTAAATAAAAGGTAACATTTTTGTTCTGCCTTCAAAGATCAACGCTACATCAGAGTCTCCACCTTTGGTACTGCATTTGTAGCACATCACAGATTACAAGACGGGTAATTGTTCTTCCTTTACATTAGTTCAAAAATATTGGGAAGTGCAGCCTGCCTAATTTTTTTATTCCAGAATTATTTTATCCCAACATTCAAAAGAAACATTGCATGCTCATTAAAACAAAAATAAGCATGCAGGTGCCTCTTAACTAATTAATGGAATGAGATGCAATACAGAATGACACACTAAATCCAGGTGTGGATGGAGGAAAAATCCCTATAATCAAATTATACAGCTATGTAAACATGGCAATCAACAATACTGAAAAGTATGGGACTTGCTATCTACTGTTAGTGTTGAAAAATATTGCATTGTTATTAAGAGTTCCAACCAAGGCCAGAATGTCATATGAAATTTTCATAATCTTAGATACAAATAGAATATATTGTTTTTATGTTTATATGGTTGTATTTATGAGACATCAGTTTTAGGATTTGATATTATGCATTGGTTTTTTCGTTATGCTGTGCCTTCTGCATACAGATTAACAAGATGTTCCTCCTTTTTATGACTATTTTTTTAAACACATGATGGCAGCTGGATAACTATTGTAATAGATAGCAATGTTGTTGTTTTTTTACCTGTCAAGGACCACATATAAAATTTTGGACTGACAAAGGTTACAATCAGCATGGCCATATTGTCCAACTGGGTTCAATCTGGTCATTGCATATTTTCTGAATAAAATGACATTTAAGCCTTTTTCCCCCTATCTTAAAAAAGTAAGAAACTTAGTTTTAACAGGCATTACTGGATGGGACTTTCATGGAAACATCAGTAACCACTTCTAGCCCTGGACCCACAAATCGTCTATCTCTGCTCTTATCATGTGTCAAAACTTCAATCTGATACTCAACAACCTGTTTGGCAGTGGATAAAATGAATATCAGTGAGGTCACGATTTGGAGCCAATGACATCATGTGAATTCCACAATGATGTATCTGTGTTTTAACATCTGAGTCACGTAAGAAAGATTTGGCACTCACTTGATGTTAAAACTCCAGTCCAGTGGTGAATTTCAAATTTTTTTTACTACCGGTTCTGTGGGCATGGCTTGGTGGGCATGGCAGGGGAAGGATACTGCAAAATGTCCATTCCCACCCCACTCTGGGGGCCAGTCAGAGGTGGTATTTGCCGGTTCTCCGAACTATTCAAAATTTCCGCTACCGGTTCTCCAGAACCTTCTGAATAGCACCCCTGCTCCAGTCGTTCAACCCACCTCATCCCACTCTCATCCATGGTCTCATTTAGATGTTCTTCTTCAACTTCACGGTTTAGCATCCCAACTTGTAATTGCCTTCTGCAAACTATCCAAATGAGAAAGCTCTGATTCATTCTTCTGGGGAACTCCTCAGACTAGTCTCTGTTAATAGATGGAATCTATTCTTCTGGAATGGCTCAGAGGCAGGCCCTGGTACAAATTTATAAGCTGAGGATTTTGCCTCTCTTTTTAATTGTTATGACTTGGAAACAGAATGCTGCTCACCGCAAATGCCCATACCGCCGACAGCACTATCGTTAATTTGAGCAAACACACTTTCTGCTGATAGCTGCTAATGAGGGTTATTTGTATAAACAAGCCTGCATTTGAGAACATTTCACAAATAAAATTGAGGAAAACAAATCTCATCCAATGGAGAGCAAGGGAAGTTTTTTGGCCCTTTCCTTTTCCTACAATCCTTTTTAAATCTGATCTTTAAGCCTTTGCAAATCTTAAGGTGCTAATTTGTTTCTATAAAATCCCCTATTTCCATCCAATTCCACAAAGGGCTTCCCTTCATATACCTGTCCATGCTGGGACAAGTGCCAGGGATCATAGCAGGAATGGAGGTGGATTGCATGTAGTCTATCAGCTGAAATTCTTGGCTAATCCTGGGTACCAATTGGTGTATATAACCCCCAATTTCTACATAAGATAGATAGATAGATAGATAGATAGATAGATAGATAGATAGATAGATAGATAGATAGAAAGAAAGAAAGAAAGAAAGAAAGAAAGAAAGAAAGAAAGAAAGAAAGAAAGAAAGAAGGATTCTTTATTGGCCAAGTGTGATTGGACACACAAGGAATTTGTCTTTGATGCAGATGCTCTCAGTGTACATAAAAAGACATGATACACTTGTCAAGAATCACAAGGCACAACACCCAGTGACAGTCATGCAGTGCAATAAGCAATCAAATCATACTAGGAAACAATCAAAATCAATATAAATCACAAGGATACAAGCAACAAAGTTACAGTCATGCAGTCACAAGTGGGAGGAGATGAATGGCAGGAATGATGAGAAGACCAATAGTAATAGTAATGTAGCCTAATGTGAATAGTTTGACAGTGTTGACGTAATTTTTGTTTAGCAGAGTGATGGTGTTCGGGAAAACACTGTTCTTGTGTCTAGTACACAGATGTGAAAGGCAATGTTGTTTAACTTTTTCAGTCTCTAAGTAAAAAAAAAAAAGTAGGGATTCCTGATAATTTCTTTATTATGAAGAACAGCAAACAATTTTGAATGCCACATTTTCGTCCAACAGGCCAGGTGGCTCTGAACTAGCATCCTTTCAACCATTACTATTGATTTTGGTTTAAACGAATCTAGCGCCTTTGAGCGAAGTAGGCTGATGATTTTAAAGGGGAGCAATGGAAATATAATTCAACATCAAAACCAGTGCTGGGCTGATACTGGTTCACCCTGATTGGGCGAACTGGTAGCAGCGGCGGGAGGCTCTGCCCACACGTCCGGATGTTTCTGCGCATGCACAGAAGTGTCACATGCATGTGTGAGCATGTGCGTGCCCACGAGTGAACCAGTAGTGACAGGTTTTAAAACCCACCTCTACATCAGAACCAGTGGTAGGTTGCCCCCAGTTTGGATCGGTTCTATAGAACCGGTAGTAAAGGGGCAGAGCCTCTGGTGGGAGGCTCTGCCCACTGACCCTGACCTCATCAGAAGCAATCTGTGCATGCACAGAAGCAAAGCGCAAGTACAGAAGCAAGGCGTGTATGCAAGAGAAGCGTGCACGCGCAAGCCCGTTGAGAACCGCTAGTAAAGGTAAGTGGAACCCACCCCTGATCAGAACATGTGACAATGTCGGGGATAAGCCTTAGAGAAGGACTGTTGTCTTTATTTCCTGGTTGAACACTTCAACAAGCAAATTAGCTGATAAGGAGGCTTTCAAGTTTTAGAATTCTTCCTGGCAAATTAGAATAGAAGAAAGAGAATTAAGAAACACATCAAGAATGAGTTGTATACTTAACGGCTTCTCTGTTCACATCACCGTTCAAATAGCAACAGAGTTTATGATTAATAAAGAGCTGGATTTCAATTGCAGATCTTCTGTTAAAAACTCAGAATAATTTATAAATGCAACCTATGCAGTTGGAAGTACCTCATAATGCAATTAAACTTGCTTCTTTTTTTCTTTCCCATTTCTTTTATTTTTTTTCTTTTGTATTTTCCTTATTTTTCTTTAAAATAAAAGTTCTTAATAAAATGATTTGGAAAAAAAATAAAACTAGGTTGAAGTACAAAATTTGAGGAGAGTGAAATATTTTTTAAATGAAATAAAAATGATTTTAAAATTAAACATTCTGACTACAAATCAGCACAAGCAGTTGGCAATTCTGTTATCAGCTCTGATTCATCTCTGTTTTTGAACAACTTTGCCTTCTAATCTCATTCCAGAGAAATACTCCCATTAGTTGAAAAGGATTTACAAGAACAGGAGAAGAAGCCATACAAATGAATAAGTTCAAAAGAAGGAAAAGCAAAAATGAGAAGCCATAAGTTCACATTCGATGAGACAGAATATAAACAACCACTTCTGTTGCCCTCATTTGTTATGTTCAATGAATATTGATTAGCAATTATCCACAGCTACACTAGAAGTTAAGATATATTACAAGAATAAGTACAACATGGGGTATCTGATGAGAACTTCTTATAGATTTGTTTGCATGGGATTAGATAGAAAATGACATGAACACTCCTGCCGGCTGCTTTATTTCTCCTCCTGTGCAAACTAATCAATAAGACGTTTGCATCACAGATGTATCTCTTTCCATCTATCCTCCCACTGGTTGCATCCAATTATGTTTCCACTGGTTGCATCCAGTTAGGTCAAATGCTACCGTAGACAACCATTTCCTGAAAATCAGTGTCTCTTGCTCCTTTACATCAGTGGAGGGTTCCTCCCAGTTCAGCCGAGCTGGTAGTGGTGATGATATGATGTCACCAAATCAGTTCTCCACCCGCCAGCCCCCCCGCATTATTCTTACCTTTTATTTTGTCCCACCCCCCAGTCTATTGCTGCCTCCTGAGTCCCAGCTGATGGCTAGAGGGAAAAAAAACTATTTAAACTCTTGCCGTGGGGCTTCAAAGGGCTGCCCTACAGCTGATCAGTGTTAAAAGAAAACAAATGAGTAGACTGGTGCCTGCAACAATAAATGGGTAAACCAGTGCCTGCAAAGATACATGAGTAGATTGGTGCCTGCAAAAATAAATGGGTAGATTGGTAAACCTTTGCAAACAGTTAAACGCCTGGCAGACCAGTACCTCTGCTAAATCCTAAATAATTGTCACATGACCATCAAGCTACGCCCACAAAATAAGCCACACCCACAGAACTGGTAGTAAAAAAATTTAGAACCCACCTGTGCTTTACATGTGATGCTTACAGATAGCATATAGGTAGCCCTTGAAATACGACCACAATTGTGCCCAAAATTTCTGTTCCTAAGTGAAATATTTGTTAGGTGAGTTTATCCCATTTCACAACCTCTCTTGCTACAGTTGTTAAGTGAATCACTGTAGTTGTTAAATTAATCAAACTGTTGTTAAGTAAATCTGGCTTCCCCAGATTTACTCATCAGAAAGTCACAAAAAGGGATCCTCTGATTCCAGGACACCGCAACTTGGCATAAATAGGAAACAATTGCCATACATTTGAATTTTGATCCTATGATCGTAGGGATGCTACAATGATCGTAAGTGTGAAAACTGGTCATAAATGCATTTTTTTTCAGGGCTGTTGTAACTGCAAATGGTCACTAAATGAATTGTTGTAAGTCAAGGGCTACCCATATTGCCAATTGCCTTTCTAGCAGTTTCTGTACATCTCCATATATCTCCAAGTTTATTTATTATTATTTATTTATTATTCAAATCTATATACCGCCCTACTCCCGAAAGGGACTCAGGGCGGTGAACAGCCAAAATAAAATACAGTAGCATATAAAAATTAAAAGTTATTTAAAATAAATTAAATAATTTAGGCTTAGGAACAAAATTTAAAACATCCAATTGTATAAAACCATTTTAAAATTTACTTTAATTTAAAAGGGGATACTTAAGCCAGACCAGCCTGTTGGAAGAAAAATGTTTTTAGGGCGCAGCGGAAGGTGCGTAAGTCCTGAAGCCTCCTTATCTTAGGGGGGAGCTCGTTCCAGATGGTGGGTGCTCCCACAGAGAAGGCTCTCCCCCTGGGGGCTGCCAGTCGACACTGTTTGGCCGACGGCACCCTGAGGAGCCCCTCTCTATGGGAGCGAACTGGTCAGTGAGAGGCTATTGGTGGCAGAAGGAAGTCCGGTATTCTAACTTTCATTCTAACTTCTGTCTAATCATCCTCACTAAGCAATTTATAAGAGGCAAATTTTTAGGCAAGCTGAAAATCAATCTGTTCGAACTCAATAGGAATTACCTCTAAATAAACATAGATAAGATTACAATACTAAGGGCATGTTTGAAGTATTCAGCATTCAACAAAACAGCTCCAAATAATAAGACTCCTGCTGTGAAATCTAAAAGAATAATAACAATAACTGTTGACAACTGTTTGAGCATCCTTATAATTAATGTAAGGAAAATACATATTATCAATCTTCTACCATCTCCCCAAACATCTTACCCAATCATCATCTCTCAATTCCTTTGTTGATTAAAAAAAAGTGTAAAAACTATAAATGTTTCTGAAAAATGCTTCAGAAGCCACATATTAAACAGTTGGATATGATGTCAAAATCTTTCCAAGGTAATCATATAAAAGCTACCACCATATGGTTAGTTCAATATTTCCATGATCATCATGAACTTCAGGTAAGGAAAATTGGCAATTTTCTTTATTCTTTAAACAGTTCAGATAAGGGTAATTTGCAAGAATAAAGTGATTTCACTTCAGTTGCTCTCAGATTCAAACTCTGTAAATGAAAATATTAAGCAAATACAATTGGTTCCTGATTCTCTTTTTCACTTACAGATTAATAATGTTAAATAGATGAAAGGTACCAATGGGAAGTTCTACTCTAGAGAAATCTAGAAAATTTCAAGTGGGCCCTCTAAAAGTTACAAAGTGGCAGGGCACAATGCTTCTTTCTGTCTAACTGAGATGTTTTCATTCTAAGAATTTATTATCCTGATTTTTCCCTGCATAAAAATGGTTAAAGCCATTTATAGAGCCGCGGTGGCACAGCAGTTAGAATGCAGTACTGCGGAATACTTCTGCTGACTGCCGGCTGCCTGCAATTTGTCAGTTCAAATCTCACCAGGCTCAAGGTTGACTCAGCCTTCCATCCTTCCGAGGTGGGTAAAATGAGGACCCAGATTGTTGGGGACAATATGCTGACTCTGTAAACTGATTAGAGAGGGCTGTAAAAAGCACTGGGAAGCAGTATATAAGTCTAAGCACTACTATTGCTAAAGCCATTTCAAATATTAACTCTAAAACTGCTAACATGTTTCAAAAGGTTAAGCATGCTTCACCTGAACAATCGCAAGAACAATAGGCAAGCCCCATTCTGTCAACCCTGAAGTGAACCTGGCAGAGGCCATCTTTGAAACTTCAGGGTTGCCACAAGGCAGAAGGAGAAAATGGAGGGGGGGGGAGATAGATAGCTGGGTCTGTAGTCAAAACAAAAAGTTTTCTTGTGGGAACCAAGGACATTCCAACGGGTGCTGGGGAGATGAGGAGTGGAGTAACTAAGCAACTGACCAGCACCTCCATTGGATAATGTGACTGATGACTTGGGAGAAGGGGAATCTTTCACTTTTTTTAATTAGATGAAAACCACGGGAACTTTCAGAGTCGGTTTTCACCAGTTGTGCCAATATGATGTATCCAAAAAAATGTTCTTTGAGGAATCAACCTGCCTCAGAGTTCTCCTTTTTATGGGCACATTACTTGTAACACTGACTCATTCATTATAACAATGAAGATTTAAAAAGTAAGGTCTCCCTCAAATTCAGCTTTACTTCTGGTAATACCACCACCACCACCACCACCATCATCATCTCCTTTTCTTTTTTTTTTTTTTGTAACTCCTGTTACAAAACTTTTGTAACTTTGCAGCCCTTATAATCATCCAAGCATTAATTACAAGGCTTAATTCAATCTAGTTTCCAAGCCTAGCAAAAGTTGATCAAGTGGCACCATCTATTAGGTTTACTGATGTCAATCCTAAACAAAGAAGAAGAAAATTTAGCTCTAGAATGAACCTATTTCCATGAACTGACATAGTTAGGAAGTAACAGTCACTCCTACTCTCTCCAGGAAATGCAATGTCGTGTAAAATAAACTGTTATTTAATAAGGTCTTGTCTAATTGCTAGTTTTCAGCATCCCAGTTCTTTGAATGGCTGGAAGCAAGCATTTAACCACCTGTCTTGGTGGTATCTGCACACTGTTTATGGTAAATTTTGCCTTGATGCTTGGCAGGAAGAGCATACATAATGCATTTATATTCAGACTTGCCTCCAGACAGATGGAGGTGATATACTTGCATTTCTCCCCTCGCACATGACACTTCTGTGAGGCTGGTTAACTGGGAAATTACAGACAGCCAAATGTGAGAAGGTACAACAGTCAAGCCCATCTTAATACTTCCAAATCCCCCTGAACATTGTTGTCCTATATTTTCAACCAAGAACCAGCCCTTCAGACTTGCCAACCAGATGCAAACTTATCTCCCTTCTGCTTGTTCAATATGGTCAGAAAATGATTAAAAACAAGTATCTCTACAAGTTGGAAGAGATGATTGCATGGTTGCTTCTCTGTCACCTCAGTTCAGTCATGAAGTTATATGACTGACATTCAGCAGCAAAGCAACAAATGGGGAAGCCAATATTTTCTATTAAGTTTTCTATTTTTTTAAAAAAAAATTCAAGTGGAGACTTTCTCTCTAGATAATTAAAAAAAAAGTTTCTGAGAAAATCTTAGTCCTGCCCATTTCAATGATAAGCTATTGTACATTCTCCAGGTCTTCCGTTCTTCATTAACTCTAGATAATTAGTTTATATTACAGAAGCATCTCAGTGTTTGACTGCTTCAAAACTCATCACATTTGGTACTTGATGCATTTTGAAAATGTTGAAAATGTTATCCCAGTGCTCAGCATTTATTTAGTACTTGATGTACTGTGATAGGAAGAAGGAGAGATGGCTGCGGAGAATGGACAGGAGGTTGGCCATGCTGGGAAGATCACTACAAAAGGAGGGGTATGGCCAAAGAGGACAGAAAGGAAGTCAGCCATGCTGGGAAGCTCACTGACATAGAAAAGGGACAAACAGAAAGTTATTCCCAACCAAAAGAAAGGGTCATATGTTAAGTCACATGGCTTGTTTGGCTCTTGTCCTTTTTAGTGCTTGTCATATCTCCTGTAACCAATTAATGATATGTATCGAGACACCATTGCAATGCCCACTATTTGTTTTTAAGCTAAACACTCCAATTTATGAGTAGTTCCTCCAAGGTAACCATTCTTTTTTATTATTATTTATTTCATTGAAAAGACAGTGCCATGTCAGGATAACAATGCAAATAAGGCAGAGCCAGAGAGAAATCAATGGTAAATCTTAACATACAAGCTACTAACTATAACTGTACTATGTTAAGAGTAATTACAGTAATACAACTAAAAAAAAAAGAGAAAAGAAAACTTCAACTAAATTTCTACTTACATTAGCTTATTTACAAATTTTTCTGTATTATATCCATAGTTTTATACATCTTTGTTGTCCACATTAACAATTATTAACATTCATAAACTTCCCTCTCATTTCTACTTGTCTCTATCCATTCATAAAATTTATTCCATGTCCTATAATATTTTTTTTTAAATTTGATTTATATGCCGCCCTTCTCTGGAGACTCAGGGCAGCTTACTATGTGTTAAGCAATAGCCTTCATACTTTTGTATATTTTATACAAAGTCAGCTTATTGCCCCCACAAACTGTGTCCTCATTTTACTTACCTTAGAAAGGATGGAAGGCTGAGTCAACCTTGAGCCTGGGGAGATTCGAATTTACAGTAATTGCAGACAGCTGATGTTAATCACAATGCTTTAGTCTGCTGAGCCACCAGGCCCAGTCTTCTTTAGCTTTAATTATTAAAGTTAAACTGTCCGTTTCAGCACAATCCCAAATTTTCCTAATTATGTCATCATCCGATGGAGTGTTTGCATTTTTCCAATATTTAGCATATGTAATTCTAGCTGCCGTCAATATATGTAACACTAAGAATAGAATAGAATAGAATAGAATAGAATAGAATAGAATAGAATAGAATAGAATAGAATAGAATAGAATAGAATAGAATAGAATAGAATAGAATAGAATAGAATAGAATAGAATTCTTTATTGGCCAAGGGTGATTGGACACACAAGGAATTTGTCTTGGTGCATACGCTCTCAGTGTACATAAAAGAAAAGTTACATTTGTCAAGAACAGAACAGAACAGAACAGAACAGAATAGAATTCTTTTTTCATCATAAGGTACAACACTTAATGATAGTCATAGGGAACAAAAAAGCAATCAAATCATATTAGGAAACAGTCAATATAAATATTAAGGATACCAGCAACAAGGTTACAGTCATACAGTCATAAGTGGGAGGAGATGGGTGAGAGGAACAATGAGAAGATTAATAGTAACACAGGCTTAATAACTAACAAATGATATTGTAACTAAATAACTAAGTAACTGATATTGAATTCAAACCAGAAACGTGCCTTTTAGGTATACTGTCGGAAAGTTATGACAAAGCAACCAAGGTAATCATTCTATTCCTTATCTATATATAACTGTATGTTTTGAATCACAATTATATAGACTCCACGAATCTACTACAGATCGTCCTTGACTTATAACCATTTGTTCAGTGATCATTTGAAGTTATAATGGCACTGAAAAAAAATGACTTAGAGCAGGTATTTGAATTTATGACTGTTGCAGCATCCCTATAATCTCGTGATCAAAATTCAGGAGCTTGGCAACTTCCCAGCCAGCTTCCAACAAGCAAAGTCAATAAGAAATCGGTGTTGACAGGGGGGCAGCGGTCGACCCCGAGGCGCCTAGTGTGTGGGGTGCCACAAGGGTCGGTCCTCTCGCCCCTTCTGTTCAACATTTATGTAAAGCCGCTGGGTGAGATCATCCGTGGTTTTGGGGTGGAATTCCATCAGTACGCTGATGACACTCAGCTGTACATTTCCACCCCAGACCACCCCAACGATGCCGTGGAAGTGATGTCCCAGTGCCTTGAAGCTGTGCGGGTCTGGATGGGGAGAAACAGGCTTCGACTCAACCCCTCCAAGACTGAGTGGCTGTGGCTGCCGGCGTCCCGATATAGCCAACTGACTCCATCGTTGGTTATTGGGGGCGAATCATTGGCCCCCACGGAAAGGGTGCGCAACTTGGGCGTCCTCCTGGATCCACGGCTGTCATTAGAGGATCATACGACAGCTGTGGCCAGGGGGGCCTTTTATCAGGTTCGCCTGATACGCCAGTTGCGCCCCTTTCTAGATCGGGACTCCCTGCGCACAGTCACTCAGGCGCTCGTCACGTCTCGCTTGGACTACTGTAATGCTCTCTACATGGGGCTCCCCTTGGGATGCATCCGGAGGCTTCAACTGGTACAGAATGCGGCCGCGCGGGGGATTATGGGAGCGACAGGGCGCTCCCATGTGACACCTCTCCTGCGTGAGCTGCATTGGTTGCCGGTTGATTTCCGGGTGCGTTTCAAGGTGTTGGTAATCACCTTTAAAGCGCTCCATGGCTTAGGACCAGGGTACTTACGGGACCGCCTTCTGCCACCTATTGCCTCCCACCGGCCGGTTCGCTCCCACAGAGAGGGCCTCCTCAGGGTGCCGTCAGCCAGACAGTGCCGGCTGGCGACCCCCAGGGGGAGAGCATTCTCTGTGGTAGCCCCCACCCTCTGGAACGATCTCCCTCCAGATCTGAGAACTATTGCTGACCTCCGGACCTTTCGTCGGGCGTTGAAGACTCATTTCTTCCAACTTGCCGGACTTGCCTGATCCCTCCTATTTTTAAATATTTTAAATGTTAAATTATTTTAAATTATTTAAATTATTAGCGTTTTAGTGTTTTATTCGATATATTTTCAGCCTAAATTTATATGGACTTTTAGTACATTTTAATTCACCGTATTGTTATTGGTTTTAAATTGGCTGTTCACCGCCCTGAGTCCGGAAGGAGAAGGGCGGTATAGAAATTCGATAAATAAATAAAATAAATAAATAAATAAATAAGGGAAGTCAGATTTCCTTAAGTGATCCACTTAACAACTATGACAAAAGAGGTCATAAGTTAAGGCATGACCACTTAACAACTGCCTTGTTTAGCAATGGGAATTCTAGCTCCAGTTGTGATTGTAAGTCAAGAACTACTTATAATTTGTTATATGGGTCCAGTTGGAGAGAATGGTTATATTTAGACCCCATTGTATATCTGAGATAACCTCTCATTCAGGCTGCAGTGATTCTTTTTCACTGTTTTCTTCAGCATCAACAGTTTGTGCAGCTATAGCTTAAAAAAAAAATCAGAATTCACTTCCTGGAATTAGAATTTCTAATGTCTTTGTGATGTTCCGAGCACAGCAGGAGAAAGTTTTAAGTACAGCATGTTTGAAATTCAGATTTCTTGCTGAATTTGGCTTTATTTGCATGCCTTTCCACCTCCTCTGTTTCCATGGGGGGAAAGTCTGTAAGGCTAAGGAAATGCTTTTTTTTTTTTTTTGCTTTGATCATTAAAGAACATGAGCTTTAGTCCACTGAGTCAATAGAAAGGCAATCTATTATACTTTCCTGGGGTCTAGGAAAATACTGTTCTCGTAAAGCTTGCTAAGAGAGAACTAGCAAGCTATAAAGGGTGGTTGAAATTTAGGCTGGAGATGCTTCGTTAAAATAAGAACTCTCTGGAGAGCCAGCAACTTTATGTCAGTGAAAAAGTTTGAGACGTAAGAGCATGTAATCACTGTATCTTCAAAATAGGAAAGTGATCAGAAATTAATTGGAAGTATCTAAACCAGATGTATTAACAACCTTGGAGATGGAGAAATAGAAGTAAACAACGAACAGCAGCTGTATGAGACCAAAATGTCGAGATTTTAATTAAACCTGGATGAAACAAGCTCTTAGAATATTCTTCCCCAATTATCTCCAGTGAACTTACATTCAAATGACATGTTATACACTTATTGTGCCAAATTGTTAAGGCCACTGATTTCTGGAAGAGATTGCTTCTTCTATAAACATGGGTTATAAGGGCAGAAAAAGAAAAAAAAAAAGTCAGATCAGAATTCAGAAATAGGTTGGGGCAAATTATGGCGGACAAAGGCCTACCAGATCCAAGGATCATTGGAAAGCTTTGCACTAGCCATTTGTTGACCATCAGCTACAGTGCAATATATTGAATTGACTTTTAAAGCCCTGAATAGATTATATCGTAATTACTGAGGGATTCGTCCAGGTATAACATTTTGAGTTGCATGTCTGCCCACAGCACAGTTTGCTTTGGTTTGTTTTATTATTTCCTTTGCAGCCATATACATTGAACAAATACTTCAAGTATGGTTCGCCTGCTATGAACCTGCCCAGTTACTTAGTTCAGCAGTAGAGGCCCTTCTGAAGATAGCAATAGCACTTAGACTTATATACTGCTTCACAGTACTTTCCAGCCCTCTCTAAGTGGTTTACAGAGTCAGCCTATTACCCCCAACAATTTGAATCCTCATTTTACCCACCTCAGAAGGATAGAATGCTGAGACAACCTTGAGCCTGGTGAGATTCGAACTGCCAAATTGCAGGCAGCCAGCAGTCAGCAGAAGTAGCCTGCAGTATTGCATTCTAACCACTGCGCCACTGAGGCTCTTCATGTCCTGGTATCCAGGAAAAAGCATTTCAGGTTATTGGAATTGCATTTTGCTCCTACTCTAGCAAAAAGCATTCCTCTTTCACAAACTGTTTAATTGTTCCCTTAGTGATTGCATTTAATTTCATTTTTCCTTTTGTGTTACTTTTATTAAGTTTTATATTATGCATTTGAAAAAGAATAGTTAATTGCTTTGAAGATTGGTATAATCAGAAAGCTATAGTGTACATTCACTATTGAATACATAAAATAGGGTTATAGAAATTTTATCAATGGCTAGAAAGTGAGTATAGATAATAAACAGGATAAAGACAAGAACTTTGAGATGAATATGTTGTAGTATATTAAAATTAAATGAAAGAAGAAAAGATAAATATATATATTAAGAAATAATGGCAAACTTTGAAGATGATAGCACAAATGTTATACCCAGATGACACATGGATTGGTTTAACATGTACAGGAATACTAGAGGAATAATAGTAAAATAAAAAAGGAAATTGGAAATGAAGACATATGTAAATAGAAATTGGGTCTGCTCGAATATCATCTCAGAATGAATTAAAAAAGGAAACAACAAAGGAATGGAAAAGAGGGGAGGAGTAGAGAGGGGAAAGTAGGGGAATTGGGAGGCGAGAAGAACAGAAAAGAAGAATGGGAAAAGGAGAGGAAGAAGGAAGGGGAAAGAAGAGCAGGAGAGAGAGGAAGAAGGAGAGGAAGAAGAGAGGAGAGGGGAAAGAGGAAAGGAAGTAGGAAAGGAAAGGACAGGAGGAATGAGGAAAGAAGAAAGAATGGAGGAGAAAGAAGGGTAGGGAAAAAGGAAAGGTTGTAGTAAAACAAAAGAAGGAAATGGGAAAAGAGCAGACCAGAACAAATAATTAATTACCTAATGGAAGTTAAAGAAGAAGATGAACAAATAATGTATAAGGATGGATAAAAGACTGTACATGTAAACATGTTAAAAAAACTCTTTTCAAAAAGAAAAAAAGAAAAAAGAAAGCTATAGTGTACATTCACTGCTGAATACATAAAATAGGATCATACAAAATGGAAATAGAAAAAATAAATAGAAAAAAATATCAAGGATGTAGTTGAGCTTCAGTGCCCTTATTAGATACTAGTGTTGTCTAAAACTTTTCAATGTGAACAATAGACTGAATCACATGTGTTCAATCTGTTAGATGCATCTTAAAACCATATTCGTCTGATCACTGAAATCAACCATTCAAACTGAATCAATATACACTCATGGATGATATTTCAAATTATATCAAATTGAGAAACTGCATCAGGCTGACAATTCAAACCAAATTTTGGCTGATCTGCATTCCCTGCCCCTTCCTATTACAATGGCTGTTTAACTTAAGTAGCATTTAACCTAGTTAAAATCTGTGTTCTGCTACATCTTAAATAAAAGAAATGCTCACATTTCTTACTCAGGAAAGAGTTGCTGTGAGAATGATTTCAAATGCTTTTCTATGCTTTCGTGCAGAAAAAAAGTCCTCAAGGAAATCAATGGCTTCCTAAACACAGATGAGAAATTGCTGTCTGAAATGTGGCGCTATAAAACAGGCTCCAATGTTCCTGTATAATTGCAAGCCCAGTGATGTCAGTCAAGTTAGTACAAACCAGTTAAAGGTTAAAATGTTAAGCTTATTAGCAGAATGTAGATGAAATAGCAGCTAAAAGCTATTTCCCTTCATGTAAAACCTGCTGGCTCCAGGTTACAGTTTAATAAGCCCTAAGTATATCAGGTAATTGGAGGGGAGAGAGACGGAGAGAGTGGATGAAAACAAAGTCGCTTTAGGCAGAAGGGAGACAGCCAGCTCAGAAACATATATGTACAAGACTAGAACTATATATGTGCTGAGAAAGGCAAAGAATAGGAGAACTCTTGAAATCACTAAGGTGGAAGATTGTCTCTCTCTGTCAGAAGAAAGACTACTCATGTGCACAAGACAAAGGAGAAAAAGTAATAAAGGTTTATGCAAAGCAGTCAGATGCACTGATTGCAATTTAGGCAATCAAAAGAAAATCTAGCATGTTTCATTAGTTAGGAGGCTATTGAGTAGAATCAATTGAAAATACATGATGGTTTTGGAGGAGAAACAGATTAGAGTACTAAATCATGTAAAATCTGATTCAGAGGTATGATGAAATGAAACATCCATATTGTCAGGGTTCCGACGGATGCCCTAATTAATTCATGAGCCTCCAGGCAAGTTTCAAAAGAAATCCAGTTATTTATTAGGAGCAACATGTCAGCACATACCCAGGTGGAGTTAGCTCTGCCCCACGTAATTTACATCCCAACTATAACCCTGTTTCCCCCCTCCTTCCAGGGTGTGTCATAAATCACATTCTCCAATGGAGCACTTTTGCGGGCTGTAGAAAACACGCCTCTGCAACTGGCTCTGGTAACCTAGGATGCAGCCTTGAGAAAGGTATGTGTGGAATGTGCTTCTGGTTGCGGCCGTGTTGCTCTGTCAGTTTTTCCCCCTCCTGCCTATGGCAACTCGAGAATAGGCCAGGAATGCTTTACGAGTTGATACATATCTATTACTCAGAAAGCTTAAAACAAGTTGGATTCCATGTATCCTTCTGATAGATTTCATATTGATCGTAGAACTTCTATACAGACTATCATAGGCCCTTTATGTGTATTTCTCCTCAGCCGGGTATTTTCCTATGTAAACCAAGATTTTCAAAATGCAGCCATAGCTCAGAGAAATCACATCCACTAGTTCTAGGCTTTATCAGACAGCAAGCAAGCAGTTTGCTGCCTTTTGGGAGACTAATATAGATCTATTCCAGACTAATTAGTCCATCAATTAGCCACACCCTCATCACATGTTTCCTCCCCGTAGAGATCAAGTATTTGTTTTCTTCTCTTATCGTAGGCCCTTTATGTGTATTTCTCCTCAGCAGGTGTTTTCCTACGTAAACCAAGATTTTCAAAATTTTGTGTGTGTGTGTGTGTATGTGTGTGTTTCCTTTAAGCCAGGTTTTTCCATACTTATATAGCTATTTCTGGCTCATTAGTCATCTTCAGTAAGCCACACCCACATCTCATGTTCCTCCCTGTAAAGGTACAATGTCTATTTTCTTACTTTTCATAGGTTTTATGTGTGTTTTTCCTTTAAGCCAGGTTTTTCCTATGTAACCAAGATTTTTCTGGAACCCTAATTGAGTGAAATTACATTCACTACTTTCTGAGTTTCTTTTCTCCTTCTTTTCATTCTAGCAGCCAGCAAATTTTGTGCTGCATATACATAACCTGATAGATTATAAAACTAATGTCCTGTATTTAAAGCATAATAACCCATGTGTTCAGTTTATGGTGGAGTGTTTGGACTCTTTGGGAAATATCTAGCCATGTGCAATGCATCTAATGAGTTCCAGTAATGATGAAACCAGTGCCTACTGCTGGTTGGTGGTCAATATAACTAAAAATAGATTTGTAAAATTTGTGGCTGTTTTTGCCTTGGATTTGCTTTTCAACCAGTTCTTATTTAATCCGGTGAAAAATGTACAAAACAGATTGTAAACAGTGTAATCCTCTACGGCAAGAACACATAAATTGATACCAATCCAATTTAACTAATTGATTTTCATCGTCAAGCCAACTTGATTAAAATTATCCATTTTGATTTCATTCAGTCAAATTGTTGAATCAGTCTGAAGTATAAAATGGTGTGTAGGCAGGTACAAGCATCCTTCTACTGCAAATCAAATTGACTCCTGCATTCAATTTAATTCACAAATTTGAATTGGTAATCTGATTCAGAAAGTCAGTTTAATTATTCAGGTGGTCTTTCAAACTAATCTTTGAATGAAATATTTGCATATCATTACTGTTGCATTTCAAGTCATTTTTTTCCGCAAGTTATTCCATGTTTGTTGGTCAACTTTTTTCCCAACTGAAGTTAAAACTAGAAACCTCACATGAAATTGTTCAAGTGTGGTTCTTGATAGGCTAATTTTATTTATAGGTATTAGGAAAGCTGTTGATGAAGAAATCCAGCATCTGCTGAATGTAAGATGCAAATGAGAGAAATATCAAAGATCCATAACATATCACAAATAGAATGCCAACACTGTCCTTTGGTTGAGTTTTTTTAAAAAAATATTATTATTATCAACACTCGGAAGAGGAGCTGCTAAAACAAGATAGGTCTTCCTATTTAATCTCTGGAGCTGCAAAATAATCCACTTCCCAGTTTGTAATTGATATGGATTCTTCCCTCTGTACACATCCCTCTTTAGTACGTTAAAGCCAGAACAAGCACCAAATGGCATTCGAATTCTTAAGATTCCTTGCAGAAAAATATTGGAGAAGAAACTGTTTCATGGCTTGTTGTGCTTCTGGAAACATCTGCATTATTAAAATCTTGCCAACAGCTGTTTCTTGCACATAAATGGCAATACTGTTTAAGTAAAAATGTAAGTTATACATTGAATAACTAGTAAGGTGTTGGGTTTAAGGGAATGACTTTGCTATTAGTTAATTTTTAGCTACATTTTCCACCCAAATATGATGGAAAATAAAATATTTGTAAAGTGAAGTCAACATTTGGACTTTTAAAACTTACTCAATTTTAAAGAGAAAGGTGGATATACTGTAGATGTTTAGAAAAAATCCACAGCTATAATGGATGGTTATCATTTCTTCTCAACTGGGAAAGTACAATTTAGCAATTCATTCAAGCACATCTAATTGAACAGCTACCTTTAGATTATGAATGTGCACTGCGGAGAGCTCCACACCTTTCCATGAAGAGCAGAAAATATCAAAAGCATACCAAATTTATAAATATTGCTTTAGATAGCCAAAGGATTGTTTAAAGTACAGAGAAGTTCTCTTCTCCTGAGATTTGATACACAGTTGATGTCAACTTTTGATACTACGGAGTTTCATTGAAAACCAGCTTCAAGGAAAATACTTGTGGGAGAAAGCTTATAAGAAATATAAAATATAAGAAATATTATGAGAAGATGAAAAGTTCACTGGGTGGGAACACAAGTAAAGTTTCTTATGGGAACTACATGCACGTTCCTAAATCAATGAAAAAGAAAATGTGGGAAACTTAGTTAAGCAAATAATAGCTGAAGTAGTATGAGAGCCGAGCAAAATAATTCCAATAATTCTAACCTGCTGGGTTTATTATTATTATTATTACTATTATTATTATTATTATTATTATTATTATTAGTAGTAGTAGTAGTAGTAGTAGTAGTAGTAGTAGTAGAAGACCAAAGCCTGGTTTAGCTCTGCAGACTAAAGCACCGTAATTAACATCCAGCTGTCTGCAATTACACTAGTTCGAATCTCCCCAGGCTCAAGGTTGACTCAGCCTTCCATCCTTTCTAAGGTAAGTAAATTGAGGACCCAGTTTTGTGGGGGCAATAAGCTGACTTTGTATAAAATATACAAAAGTATGAAGGCTATTGCTTAATGCATTGTAAGATGCCCTGAGTCTTCAAAGAAGGGTGGCATATAAATCAATTTTTTTAAAAAAATATTATTATTATTATTATTATTATTATTATTATTATTATTATTATTATTATTATTATCATCATCATCACCACCATCATTATTATTTTATTTTATAAATTGGCCAACTCCCAAACCGTGGGTGGCTTACAACTACAACACCAACATATAGAACATGCAACCAACTGGAAGAGCAAAATTCCAAAGCAAACCCAAAACAAATCACAACTAGAATAAAATGGAAGTTCACAGTTATCCTGTTTCCATGGTCTATAAGAACCACTGTCTTAGTGATTTCTGCAATGAAATCTGCGTGATAGCCATACAAATCACTGAAAGAGTTATTCCTGTGGCTCCTATTATCATGTAATTCTTTGCTTTCTTCTTCTTCCATATAGTTGGGATATTATCACATTTTGTGATAGTATACAATAATACCATGCCTGTCAAAGGAAGAACAACTTAAAAGGTAAAGGTTCCCCTTGCATATATGTGCAAGTTGTTCCAGGGTGGTGCTCATCTCCATTTCAAAGCCAAAGAGCCAGCGCTGTCTGAAGACGTCTCCGTGGTCATGTAGCTGGCATGACTAAACACCAAAGGCGCATGGAACACTGTTACCTTCCCACCAAAGGTGGTCCCTATTGTTCTACTTGCATTTTTTATGTGCTTTCAAACTGCTAGGTTGGCAGAAGCTGGGACAAGTAACGGGAGCTCACCCAGTTATGCGGCACTAGTGATTCGAACCACTGAACCACTTTTGATCGACAAGCTCAGCATCTTAGCCACGGACCCACCACGTCCCTTAAGAACAATTTAGAGAACCCATTAGTGGAGTTAGTGATCACTTTCCTCTCTTTGTTCGACAGATTTCATAGTAATTTCACAGATTGAGAAGGAAGATGGGAAATAAAATAACAGGTGGAAAATTAAGCTCTCCTTGACCTAATGATCAGTAACAGTGAATGTTATTTATTTTACATAAAAATGTATGGAATACAGGGTTAATCTTATTTTTTATGAAATAGGATACTGTATGTGTGTGGGGGGAGGGAAGAAGAGAGAAGGGCATAGCATACTCCTACTCCTAAATGGTGTAGTATGGATTCAGAATAGGTAGTCTGGAGGAGGGACTTGTAACTTTGCAATAGTGGTAAGCTAAGGGCTACATCACTAGCTTACCATTGTTATTTTTGAAGCCTAAGTAATAAGAACAATAAGCATTAGAGACCAACTGCAGAAAGTTATTAGTTGTTAGAAAAACAACTATTGTTAGAAAAACAATGCTGTCAACATTTAGGGAATTTTTTTGGCTATGCAACTGAATTTTTGGCAGCATACCATATTCCTAAATGTTTAAAAGTTTTAGAAGATAAAAACTAACAAAAGCAAACTTATTTTTTACAGTGTCTGATGTTTATTTTATTTATTGCCAAACAAGAACAAGAACAAGAATAAGAGAATAAAAATACAGTGAGAGAGACGATAGGCACATTAGTGCACTTATGCACGCCCCTTCTACTGACCACTTAAGTGTGAAGTGAGGTCCGCAGAAGTCAGTTTGTGACTGAAACTGAAAATTTGTAGCTGAGATAACTGAATCAGGTAGGGCATTCCAGACTTCGATAACTCTATTACAGAATACCTAGGTCTGACCGCAAGCAACACAGTTCTAAGTTATCCAAACTGAGATTTTTGAGCCTAGTAGCACAAGGAATTCTATTGTGTACAGAAGAGTGCAAGACTTTTCTCGTGAAGTACTTCTGAACCTGCTCAATTGTACTGATGTCAGATATATGGTGGGGAGTCCAAACAGTTGAACAATACTCTAAATTAAGCTCTAATTAGCAATGTTGGCTCGTGTTCAGTGTTTTTCATGAGAAATAACTTGTCCAAATTAGAAAGGAAAGTTGATTGTATTAAACAATAACGAAAGAAAGAAAGAAAGAAAGAAAGAAAGAAAGAAAGGAAGGAAGGAAGGAAGGAAGGAAGGAAGGAAGGAAGGAAGGAAGGAAGGAAGGAAGGAAGGAAGGAAGGAAGGAAGAAATTCTGGCTGAGGTGAATATACTCTACACCAGGGCTGTCAAACTTGTGGCCCATGAGCCAGATGTGTCATGTGCTGGCCACACCCACGCCTGGTTTAGCAAAGGGGAAAAAAGTCATGATACATCAGTGATGACATTGTGACAATGTCAGTTTGACATCCTCGCCCTGCACTATTCATTTAGGTCACTGAGTATTGATTATTTTTTTTTTATTGTTAACTGGATTTGAACACCACATAATTTCAGACTAAATAAGCTAATCAGGCTAGCCCAATTTGACTCAGATTAATTTGGTAAAAATGTAGGTCCATATATATGAATCAAACATATTTCCTGGCTCTTAAGGAAAGATGGTCATTTGGATGCAATTAGGCACATTGTCATTTTTCTTGTTTTGTATTGTTCACAGTTAATAAGGGGGAGGGGCACAAATTAACAGCCACTCTCAATTATTCATTATATTGCCTTCCGCCAGTGAAATTATTTCTTAACAGTATTGTTAAATACTCTGTGACATAAAGTGTTGCACAGTTCTCCCCATTATCTCCAATATGGAGTTAATTGTGGTTCATTGAAAATTGTGAATCATAAACAGAATTCTATTTCCACTTTGTTCTGAATGCTGATGAAATATTGGCATTATCAGGAAGAATTCAATGCATATTAATGATACCCTATTGTACACTTCAACCTTGGTTCGGCTGAAGGTTGCTTGAAGCCACAATTAACTGACTTACCTCAAGAAATGTTTATAACTACAGAAGGGAATATTTTATGATAATGATGTATGTTTGTTTGTTTATTTGTTTGTTGTATTTATATTGTCACCTGTGTTAAATGAGAACTAAATCAAGGCAAATAAATGATGGCCCAAAAACATGGAAAGTGTTTAAAAGTCAAAGTTGAGGTTACCAAAAAATAAATAAATAAAAAAAAATCACTTGGATAGAACTCAGTGGAGCAAGATAACTTTGCAACATAACCAAGTTTAGTCAAGAATTAATAGGTCTAACACCATGATAGAGTACAATGTGGTTTGTTTCTTGCTTGACTTATTGTTGAATTAAAATGGTATGGTTTGTAAACCATGGAATGAGGCTTGGAATCCAATACATCATAATTAAGGAAAGCATATTCAGCATGATATGTAAAGATAGCTTAAAAATACAGTATATTTCATATGTAACCCAAATTCCATTTAAACCATTATTGTTCTGCATCATTTTCTGCAATATTTGCCGCCCTTTTGCTATGTTTTAAGTTAGAAACGGTTCTTAGGTGACAAAGATAGAAGCCTTCCAATTCATTACAATGGTATTGGGTACCAAGGCATGAAGAAACAAATTATTGCCATCAGGGTGATAACATTCTAATAAGTTTTATTCCCCATCTTCTTCTGCAGAAGAAGTTCCATCCAAATGCAGTACTAAACTTTTCCAGACATCATCTATCATCTGAAAGGCTATTATCCAAGTAGCAGAGGTTGTTCCCTCAGACTAAGCTAGGGGCCTTTTGCCATTATAATGACATTACAATCACTATCCTGGTAGTAGATGTAATGGCTGGCTGGCTGGCCAGTCAAACAATCATTACTGTGAATTTTAAGTATTTTGGAGCAATTTTTTTTTCAAAAAAACTAACAATAGTCTGAAACAGTGTTGTGGTTCGTCAGCAGTTGGCAGCTGAGTCGGACAGTGAGGAGGCTGGGGAGGACCATGGGCCAGTCCTGGAGTCTGGGGAAGGCCCAGACAAGGGCTCTGTATCTGAGGCAGAGATGGGGCCAGGGCCATCTGGGAGTGATGTGCGGACTCCGGAACTTCCAGAATCAGACAGCAGAGAGGCAGAGGAACAGGAGGAGCCTGTTCCTAGTACACACATGCGCAGAGCTGCCAGAAGGCAAGAGCAGCTAAAGCAAAAAGGATGACTCAGGAGTAAGGCCAGGAGATGATTGCCCCTTCCCACAAGGCTTAAAAGAGCAGCAAAGGCTCTTGGGCTCTTTGTAGGAAAGCAACGTTGCTAAATCTGTTTTCCAGTTGGTACCTCTTGTTTCTGAACTTTTGGGGGCTTTGCCAAGAAAGGCTTTTGTCAGGCTGCCAAAGAAGATAAAGGTTTGTGATAAGCCAAAGGACTTTTTTCTGAAGGATTTGTTTTAGAATTAATTTGGACTAAGATGGGAATGAAGTAATTCTCAGCTGTTATAACAAAATAGTTTTGTTTGAGACTAATTGTGTCCTGTAATGACTAAGTGAGCCTAAGTCACAACAAACAGACAGAACTTAGTCAAATGTATAAGCCATACTCAACAAACCTGGATTTCAAAGTCCCCTCCCCCACTTCCCAAAATCTGGGCAGTTACTTTAATATGAGCCTTATCAGCCTGTCATTTTAAATGAAATGCACGTGTACTGGCAAAGTATGGATGTCCCTGATGGCTTATTATTTACAGATAAAAACGATTTATGTTGAAAAACTGCACTAGAAATTGACTTTGTTGCTGGAAACATTTTTTCTGTAATAGGAAATAATATCTTGAATAGGGTTATGAAAGAAAATGCCCCCTCCCCCCAAAACAGCAATAGGTACTTTCAGTTATGTAGTGTATACTACAAACTACAGCACATTGATATCAGTATGTGACTTATTCTCCTACAGAATGCAACCTCCTTAAAATTAATCACGTCAATGGCTTATTTCCTACACAGTGGGACTTTTTCCAATGTTCTCAAAAGGGACAGCCAGAAAACTGAAATAAGAAAATGGTGGTCAGAAAAATAAGAGCTTTTCAAAGACGGTTGAAATGAGAAATTTTCTGACAGTAAGAACAATTAATGACTGGAAGAGTTTGCTTTCAGACGTTTTGGCTACTCCATCGCTGAAGATGGATTTTTAAGAAGAGATTGGGTAGCCATTTGTCTGGAATTGTATAGGATCTCCTGCATGGACTAGAAGACCTCCAAGGTACTTCCAACTCTGTTATTCTGTAAATATTCTCTTCTATCAGTAGTTAATGTGTTGTCATGGTTTAGTTGCTGGAACAGAATTTAAGTTCACATTCAGTCATGGAAGTTAGCCATTGACCCTATTTCACAGGGTTGTGAAGGCAGGGGTCTTGTGCATAACCAGTGATCTCCAGCAGGAAGGTACAAGATAGAAGTATATGAATTTAAACAATTAGAAGAACATCCAGCATTGTTAGAAACCATGGGAGATGCCTCAACATGAGTTTCAATGTCTGATGTGCCACAAGTAACATATTCATTTAAGACAGTGCTTTCCAAATTTAAGACAGCGCTTTCCAAATTTCAAATATGCAGACTTGAACTTCCAGAAATCCATAGTCCACTATTGCTGAGCATTTGGGAAGTCAAACATATTGCAACTTGAATACACAGAGTGCAAATACACTCAAAGACCTAAATAAAGTGTGAGAGGCTGTGAAGGTAATTTTAAAAGGGTTTGTATGGAAAAGAAATTGTGAGGAATGGAACTTTTAAAAAAATCTTGCACCTGCCTACTCATTTCTATTAGCATAATGTATTCATATCTTAACAAATGTATTGTGACAGCTTGCTGTATTAAAAGTGGGGAGAAATAGGTGTGTCCATCTGCAAAGCGTCTGCTGTGATGAGGATTTTTTTGTGTGTGAAAAAAAGGGAAAAAAGAATTCTAATTAGGAACTATTAATGTAACATTCTCATCAGTATTTTAAGATGAATCAAAGAGAGAAAAATAATTTACTTAAGGAGAAAGCACATTAGAATTTTTATTAGGACCATTTAAACATTACATTTCAGTAACACTAAAGATTACTCCTGATTGATACTAACAGTATCAATAGAAAGATGTTGATGGAAAATTCAATTTCTTATATTTGCATGTGTGTGTGTGTGTGTGTGTATCTGTGTGTGTGTAAATTCTGAACCATATATTTCCTCAAGTTGAGTACTGTCATATATATGAGCATACTAACTTAGCCTCTGGTATAAAAAAAATAAGATTGTCTGGAAAAAGAAATATCTTTGATAATTATAAACTTGGTTCTATTTCAAATTCACCTTTTTTTTACTGCATGAGGTAGGAACTATGGTTAGTTGTTGCCAGACTATAATTCCATACTGTCCTACCTAGAAAGACAAACAATGGGGAATGCTTCTCAATTTAGCAGTCTAAACGTTTTCCAGAAAGTATTATGAATTAAAAGTGGTTTCTAGTGTTCTAGACCAATGCTTCTCAAGCATTTTAGTCCCATGAACCCCTTACATTTTTAACAATGAAAATCCCATATTTGGTTATGTGGATTGTAGGTATCAATAATTATTGAATTATAAATTAAAATTGAGAAATTTTAGGATATTCAGCTATTCAATTACACTTTGAGAACCTCTGTTCTAGATGAATCTGGCTTGTTTTGTGGATTAATTTTTGAACAGCATGATCCTTGGGGATACAGAACATTCTAGCATTCTCTGGAACATTCTGTTCTAAGGGTTTAAAGAGTTTAAATGTCTTACCTAGAACTTTTGCACTATCATGGTTGAGAGTTTGAGCAAGAGTTAGGCACGTGCACACACAGACACTATTTTTATTTCTTTCATAAAATAGAATATGAATTGTTTCCTTGATCAATGGTCCTGGAAATTAGACAGAAAGCCACAGAAAATTAATCCATGGGCCATAATTTTGGGATGATGTAGGAAGAATAAAAATGGTATTTCTGCAAACAGTGAAGTACTTTAAAGAAAGAGAAAATTAAAAAAAGAAAAAGAAACAGCTAGCCTCCATGTTCAGCACTCAGTTCTCCTTTAGAACTGAACTTAATTCTAGAAACTTAATTCCAGAATGTGCTTTGGCCTTTAGAATTGTAATGGCCTTTTCAATGAATTGCAAATGATGCAAAAATACATTGAAGACAAGGCTAGGAGAATAGCAGTAATTAATGTAAGTAAAAAGATAATGTGCTCATTAACTTTATTCCTTTGTCAGAGAGAGAGAGAGAGGAGAGAGAGAGAGAGAGAGAGAGAGAGAGAGAGAGAGAGAGAGAGAGAGAGAGAGAGAGAGAGAGCAGAAGACAATGTTTCATGTTAAACTTAATTGAAATTCAATATTTTAGTCCATTTTAGGTCTTGAATAATTAGAGTAATACATTCAAATATAGATTTAACTACTATTGGAGAAAGCATGGTTGGTAGAACCAGGAAGCAAACCTTAATTAAGTCATAAACTCCCGGTGGGATTTTTGTGGTTCCTGCTTGCAAATAAACATCTGCAGAATATTAACCTTGCCAGAGTTTGAATTATCATGAGCATGTCATAATTAAGAGAGATTTTAATAGTGCTACAAGAGTTTGTAATATCAAGATCACTTTGAAATACAAGATCTAACTTGGTTGAGCATCGCCCCCCAGGCACAGGAGGACCCATTTTGCAATAGATTTTCACTCATCATTTGATCTAATTGTTTTCACTCATCATTTGATCTAATTGCTTTAAAGTTATCTCTACATGGAGGATAGCAAGGATGGAGAGGAGGAAAAGCCCATGCCATTTGTCTTATCTATAGAGCTGTAAGGATTTGTTGTTAGTTGCAAAGTCATGTCCGACCCACGCGACCCCATGGACAGCATTCCTCTAGGCCTTCCTGTCCTCTACCATCATACAGTACATTTAAGCTCACGCCTACTGCTTCAGGGACTCCATCCAGCCACCTCGTTCTCTGTCATCCCCTTCTTGTTTTGCCCTCAATAGTTCCCAGCATTAGGCTCTTCTCCAGTGAGTCCTTCCTTCTCATTAGGTGGCCAAAATATTTTGAGTTTCGTCTTCAGGATCTGGCCTTCTAAAGAGCAGTCAGGGTTGATCTCCTCTAGTACTGACTGATTTGATCACTTTGCAGTCCAAGGGACTCGCAGCAGTCTTCTTCCAGCACCATAGTTCAAGCTGTAAGGACAGCCTTTCCAAAACGAGGTGAGCATATATTTTTTCTAGCTCTTTCATTGGCATGCTGTGGTGGTGCATTCCACAAAGTAGTCGAAGCAGCTAGTGGAATGAGAATTGCATAGTTTAAATTAGTTTTTGAATGGTAGTGGGAAAGCAATTCATGAATACATTATTCTGATACCCAATTGAAAGAAAACCACCTAAACCAGTGGTGAAATCCAATTTTTTTTACTCCCGGTTCAGTGGGCGTGGCTTGGTGGTGTGGCTTGGTGGGTGTGGTTTGGTGGGCATGGCAGGAGAAGGATACTGCAAAATCTCCATTCCCACCCCACTCCTGGGGGAAGGATATTGCAAAATCTCCATTTACACCCCACTCTGGGGACATCCAGAGGTGGTATTTGCCAGCTCTCTGAACTATTCAAAATTTCCGCTATGGGTTCTCCAGAACCTCTCAGAACTTGCTGGATTTCCCCCCTGACCTGAACCCCTAAAGGATACAAGCTCCACTTTGAACTTGTTTCTCATCGGCTGTGATCCTATCTAATTGTTCCTCGATGAAATTTCCCCACTTCATTTTCTGCAATCCATGGTTCTATTGTGGTGATCTTTCAATCCTTCCATTCCCAGGGCAGGCTTAGGCATGACATAAAGCATGTCCTCATACTGTTTTGGTGTCAACCAAAAGAACAAGATACAGGATGTTCCCTTTCTTTGTTTTAACTGGCTCCCCTTCTGTGCTTTGAACAGAAGCTGACACACAGAAATATAGCAGATGGGGATTGATTGATTGATTGATTGATTGATGGCAATGATGGATTTGCTCAGGACCAAGGAATTTTCCCAAGTGATTGAAGTTGGGGCTAGATTTGTAAACAAGTTTTACTTTTTTAAATCTCATACAAAGTGAAAGTACAAAAGTGCAGTGAACCTTCTTGCCAATGTAGTATTATTTGCAAATCAAAAATAGTTGAGTATTTATTAATCAGTTTTATCACATTTCTTTCCCACTTTATAATCCCAGCGGGGCCCTTGTGGCAGCTCAGTCAAAAAGAAGATTAAAATTATTATGTTAATTAAAATTAAATGAGACAAAATCATCTCATCAAACAAGCAGGTCATGTTTCATATATATAAAAAAACAGTAATAACATTTCATACGTTTCTTGGTCTCAAGTGGTGGTTTCATATAACAAAAGGAAAATGGAGTAAAAAGGAAAACTCTCCAAAAAAAAAAAAAAACCCACCCCTTTTTTTCCTAGAATAAAATTGTGATCCAGTCATCTCACAATTTCATATTAGTTTATTTAGATGTAGCTTCCTTTAAGTTGAGCCTTCCTTTATATTAATTGAGTAATGAGGCAGTCTTTAAATCATAGCAATAAATGACTGCATTCTTAAAAAATGTTAGCAATGAAGAACTGTAGCAACTGCATAAAACAGAAATTGCAGTGTGATGTTATGTGTACTTACTCAGAATAAATGACTTCCTGAGGTTTATAGTCTAGTCCTAAACCCATCTATTAAAAAAAAAATCTTGTGAATTTATGTGCAATCTTAAAGTCTTGTTCAACTGTTTGGAATCCCCACCATATATCTGACATCAGTAGAATCAAGTGGGTTCAGAAGTACTTCACGAGAAAAGTCTTGCACTCTTCTGTACACAATAGAATTTCTTAGGCTACTAGGCGTGAAGTTCTCAGTTTGGATAACTTAGAACTGTGTCGCTTGTGGTCAGACTTAGATATTGCATACAAAATTGTACGTAGTAATGTTTTACCTGTAAATGACTTTTTCTGTTTTAATCATAATAATACGCGTTCTAACAACCTCTTTAAACTCAATGTAAATCGTTCTAAACATGACTGTAAAAAATATGATTTCTATAATAGAGTTGTCAAAGTCTGGAATGCCCTACCTGATTCAGTTATCTCAGCTACAAATTTTCACAGTTTCAGTCACAAATTGGCTTCCGCGGAGCTTACATCAGGGGTGGATTCTATTTACCTTTACTACCGGTTCACAATGGAAGTGTGCACACGCTTCTGTGCATGCGCAGATCATCCATTATGACGTCCGAGTGGGTGGGCGGACCCTCCCGCCGCTTTTACTACCAGTTCTCAAGAACCAGACAGAACCAGAAGCAACCCACCACTGCCTTACATCATACTTAAGTGGTCAGTAGAGGGGGCATGCCTAAGTGCACTAACATGCATATCATCCCTGTCACTATATTTTTATTCTTTTATTCTTATTCTCATTTTTGTTTGACAAATTCTAATAAATAAATAAAAATAAATGTGAGTTTCTCAATGAGTTAATAAGAGAGAGCATGGGATAACTCATATTTTCAAATATAACAGACTAGAACCATGTTGCCAGGCAGAACAATTGTCCTATCTCTTATATCATCATCACAAAGTATTTGGTTTCTAATTTCAAGTCACGCACAATAAGAAGTTAACTGAATAAATGAACATGAAGATGCATACTTCACTGAGCTATATGAAAAAGCTTTGATATTTAGGGATTTAAGAAAGACCAACAAAATGACAATTCCTCATGCCCCAAGCAGGAAATCAATAGATAAATTACTTTATTTACATATTAGGAAAACTAGTTTATAGTAATCTTTTCAAATAACAGAAGAATAGTCCTTATTTTATCCCAATAGAAGGGTATATATGTAGCTTAGGGCTGATCCGTGAGTCTTGCCACAGAAACCCAAGAAAACAGAGGATCACACAACACCACATACCAAAATAACACACAATCAGAACCAACTCAAAGCAGAGCACAGAGTTGCCCACTGTCAGAATATTCATGACTGGGAAGACATAATAACAAGCTCAGCCAATGAATAGGCATAGCAACTGGGTCAGCCAAAGAGGGCTATTTTGAAAACAGAAACTTAAGCTAGAAGGCTGGGCATCGCTCAGATCTGAGTCTGTGCAGAAGCTAAACAAGTCTGGACTTGTCTGTCTGCAGAATTGAAACTGAAACTAGTCTGCTCTACTCTGCTTGTGTTTTGCTTGTAACTGCTACCATGTTGGAAGCATCTGCTATTGGTATTGTACATTTATCTTCATGTGTTATATGTATATAAAGAAGTTAATGAATCTTCCTGTATCAATCTGCCTGTGTGTGCTTTCTGGATTTGATTATTTCTGCAACAAACTCTAACACTCATAAAAACTCAAACAAGGATCAAACCGTTGTCCCAGAAGACAAAGGCAGATTAATGGTTATTATGGAACGAACACAATTCATATAAAAAGTCAAATAATTACTGGAGGACAAAGAAACCTACGTTCCAGTAATTATTCCAGTAAAATAATTACTGGAAAATAATCACCTACGTTCCAGTAATTATTCCAGTGAAACCTACGTTCCAGTAAACACCAACTGGAGAATCTGATCCTCAACAACCTAACTAAGAAAGGGAAGTTCACAAAAGAATACTAGTGGTTGATGAAAACCAGTGGACCCATCTCCCCATGCTTCTAAAAATATACAAGTCCAATATATGTCTTCATCCAACTGTACTCCACAACTGATTTTGGATGATACTAAATATCAGTGTGATTTGCTTGAGACTGAATGTGTTTTGAGAAACTAGCCCCAACAGTGGTTTAAGCAAACCTCTGTTTTCACTTACATGACCCAAGCCTATTATTTCTAACTATTTCTAACATTCAATCCAGGCTCGGTGCATAATATTGTGCTATCCTTGCTTCCAAATGGCACAATTAAATTTATGGTTCAGCATGCCATTTGAACCCAGGAAATATTGTTAATTAAGTAATCCTCAATGAAATTAGCCATTAGTGCATGACTGTAAATAATTAATAAATAAATAAATAAATAAATAAATAAATAAATAAATAAATAAATAAATAAATAAATGGCCTGTGGTAGCATTGCTAGCAAGTGTTGGCAAAAAGGGAATAAATAAATAAAAATGTGGTGCTTTTTAATAAGCCATTATAACTGTATCATGTTTAAGATTCTGTGTGTGTGTGTGTGTGTGCGCGTGCATGTACAATTTTTCAGAACAGGAATATTTTATATAATTGTAAAAACCTAAGGCTCTGTAAGAGAAGCCCTCTGTTCCTTTTTATTCAAATGCATATCCAAATTCCACATTTCAAAATATCTTTTCTTCATTGTAACCATATTTTTAATAATCCGTAAAAGTGCTCTCATGCATTTTTCCCCCTCCTTTCAACAGAAACACAGAAAATGAATTTAAAAGTATTAATAAAGGTTTAAATATATGTAGCATTCCAGCTGCGACCTTTAGATGGGAACGCATGTAGATAGTTTCTTCCATCAAAAGCCTACAGCATGTCAGCATTGCAAGTAAAGGGGAAGATGAAAGGAAGTAAGATTAAGATATGAAAATCAAATGACTGGTGGCTGAAGAAACTTAATTTCACTTGGAAATTAGGGTAGAGTCGTCGTCTTTTATGGAGCCCCCCCCCCTTTTTTTTTGCATGCACAGAGAAAAGAAATTGAAAGCTCAAATTCATGTACTATTTAAAGGTATTATAAGATTTGAATAGCATGTTACAATGCATGCTGGAATTTTCTTATTCCTTTTACATCTTTCTCTTCAATCGGATGGATGCTTTTGATCTACTCTCTCCCCCCCTCCTTCCCCCAAAATGAAAATTTTCAATGTAGATATTATGGGAGGAGACAATGAGTTATTTATTTATAGCTTACATTTATAGATTCTCAAACACAAAATGACTCTGGGTGGTGTATAATTGAAAACATTTCCAATCCGATATAAAAAACAACAACAAAGATGGCAGTACATTAGTGGTGGGATTCATCCGGTTTGACTGATTTGGGCAAACCGGATGTTAATTTTAATTTGGTTTGCCGAACTGGTAGTTAAAAGAACTGGTTGACCCCACCCACCCTGCCCCTCCCCACCCCTCCCGGGAGTCTCCATGTGGCCCATTTTGGATTCAAGGTAAGTTCAGGGACTGCATGGAGACTCTGGGAAGGTGAAAAATGGGCCTACTAGAATTTCGGAAATGGACCTGGTTCCAACCTCCCAGGGGGCTCCAGTGCCTAGGGAGGCTGTTTTCACCCTCCTGGAGGCTCAAGGAAAGCCTCTGGAGCCTCCAAAGGGCGAAAAATGGCCCTACCAAAAGTACTGTAGGTCCAGAAACTGGCCTGTTTCCGGCTTCCAGAGGGCGAAAAGCCTCCCAGTGTTGTGATACTCCATCTGATACTCTGAGGAGGTTTTCAAAAATAGATTGGACAACCATTTGACTGGGATGGTACAGGTTCTCCTGCCTTGAGCAAGGGTTGGACTAGAAGACCCTTGAGGTCCCTTCCAGCCTTATGATTCTATGCAATCAACAATCCTATGTCAAACAAACAATCCCAGATGTGTCTAAGTCAGAGGCCCAATATCTCTTTTGCATCTCTGACCAAAGCAGTCATCAAGACTCGTGTCCAATGACCAGCTGTAAGCAGGCCTGTCTGGAACAGACATAAGCAACCAATTGGAACTATGCAGATCTTTGCCTCTGAAAGAATCATTGCTGGCCTCAACACCAAGTCACTGTCAATTGTTCTTACTGCAAGATTCATTTTGGGAGAAAATAAAAAACTCCAGAAACTATTTAATGATAGGTAGGGGCTGTCACAAAGGAAAGGGTGACAATCTATTCTCAAAAGCACCCAAGGGCAAGAAAAGAAGCAATGAATAGAAACTAATCAAGGAGAGAACCAAAGAAGTAAGAGTAGAGTAGAGTAGAGTAGAGTAGAGTAGAGTAGAGTAGAGTAGAGTAGAGTAGAGTAGAGTAGAGTAGAACAGAACAGAACAGAACAGAACAGAACAGAATAGAATTCTTTATTGGCCAAGTGTGATTGGACACACGAGGAATTTGCATATGTTCTCAGTGTACATAAAAAGAAAAGATATATTTGTCAAGAATCATAAGGTACAACACTTAATGATAGTCATAGGGTACAAATAAGCAATCAAATCATATTAGGAAACAGTTGATATAAATCTTAAGGATACCAGCAACAAGGTTACAGTCATACACTCATAGGTGGGAGGAGATGGGTGATAGGAACATGATAGTAATAGTAATGTAGACTTAGGAATAGTTTTGACAGTGTTGAGGGAATTATTTGTTTAGCAGAGTGATGGCGTTCAGGGAAAAAACTGTTCTTCTGTCTAGCTGTCTTGGTGTGCAGTGCTCTATAGCATCATTTTGAGGGTAGGAGTTGAAATAGTTTATGTCCAGGATGTTAAGAAGGAATTTCCTAACAGAAAAAATCATCAGTTGAACAGTTTGCCTTCAGAAGTTGTGGATGCTCCAAGAGTGGAAAATGTTCAGAAGAGTTTGGGCAACCATTTGTCTGAAATGGTAAGGGTCTCCTGCTTGAGCAGGGGGTTGAAGCAGGACTTGAAGACCTCCAAGGTCTCTTCCAACTCCCTTATTCTGAATGCAGCCACCACATCTTCCAGATAAATAATCAATCCACAGTGCAAAACAAAATACCTTTTTAGATATTTGCTTTGAGAATAGTAAAATAAAATAATTTGGGTTTGAATATAATAATAAATTGTGTTATACATGTGCCTTACTTTTCCATTTGGAATTCAATATTGCATAACATGGAAGTTTTTCCTCATAGCTATCTAATGCTATCTAGTGATACCTATGTCTATCTTGGAAATGTGAATCTCTGTCTACCCATCCTAGTGCAGAAATTTATCCTACTCTTATAGACTTGTCCATTTTCCCATGGGTCCAGGAGAAAATATATCTGTCCTTTTTATGATAACTATTTAATGAGGGCTAGGTAGCTGGAGATTCAGCCAAGGTCAGCCAAGCTTTGTTCCTATTACAACACCCATGTCTAAGTTTTGCCTTAGGCAAGGAAGATAAGCAGGATTTCCTATGTATGGAAGGAAAACAGATCAAGCTAACTTGGGAGCAAGCTCCTATATCAAAGCTTTAGGCAATCTTCATTCAATTGTGCTTAAGGCTAGTTTGAAGTGAAAGTTTAATAAAATATGAAAGGTTTGTCAAGAATGCTTTTAAAATGATAATGCATCACATCTGTGATTTCTACATAATTCTATATTGCATGTATCTTCAGTCAGTGTTTGTTGCCTGTTATCTAGGTATGGTCATCTATCTCTTCCACACACACACACACACACACACCCTAAAATTGTAGGCTCAGGCTGATGGATTTTAAGACTGGAACTTCTCTAACTATCATGTACAGACTTAGCTTTGTTAGAAATGAGACTTACTCTGTATATACATACATATACATATGCAACAGAACATATGTTCTGTAACTAATATCTACACTCAAACAAACAGTGCTTAATTCCTCGGATTATCTGATGCCTTGCTCATTTTATCAATTCTGCCTGTGTCACATCAAACTTGAATGATCTGATACTGTTCCAATTTATTTGGCTCTGAGTTTGCACAGTGATGGTTGACTTTTTCAGATTGTATTGCTGATCAATTTTCTTCTCACTCAGTTTTTCTACCAATGGGCATTGAGTTTTGCATTACTGATTTCCCACTATCTCTGTGTTACAACCTGATGCATGGCTTTGCATGAAATGAAGCTGCACTAATATCCGAAACTTGATGCAAACCTATAAAATTTATATTAGCTAAAGATTTTGTAATCACTTTTCTTATAAGTACACATCAGCCCCTGCAGGGAAATGAAGAAGCATGTTTATTTTCAGTTTTCCAAGAGGATTAATTCCATAAAAAATATGTGTGTAGGATTCTATCATCAACCTTAGATTCACTAGGAGGAATCCACATAAATTTCAAGGCAAAACTAATCCCTGAGCCATTAAACAAAACCAAACAACTCCATTCAATATCTTTGCAGAACAGCCTGTATCATTCTATTATATTTTCCCTCTTTCCATTTGCCTCCATTCCATCCACCCAGCCTTCACTTTTACTACTTTTATCCAATTTACAATTACAAGTTTATTATAATTATTATAATATTGTCTCACTTGCATTATTTGCTTGTAACTGAAAGCAACTAATCACAATGAGACTAGGATTGAACCAAGATCTATAATAGCAATAGCACTTAGACTTATATACCACTTCACAGTGCTTTAGAGCACTCTCTAAGCATTTTACAGAGTCAGCTTATTGTCCCCAACAATTTGGGTCCTCATTTTACCCACCTCAGAAGGATGGAAGGCTGAGTCAACCTTGAGCCTGGTGAGATTTGAACTGACATATTGTAGGCAGACGGCAGGCATCAATAGTAGCCTGGAGTACTGCACTCTAACCACTGTGCCACCATGGCTCATTCATATAAGCTACTTAACTCAGTAGAAGTAATTGCCTCAGATAAATAAATGTATATGAATATTCTGACCAATTCCAAGTAACTAAACTAGCTTCATCATTACATACAGATCTATCCTATATTTTAGTTGTATCTATTTTTAATAGATACACTTTTTAAGCATAGATATCAGGAAATGAAAGTGATAGTCTTCAAAGAATGTAGAGAATAGATTTTTTCCCATTCATCCTTTATTCAGAACATTGACTCAGAAATACATAAGAAGTAACAGAATATTCATGTGCATATAGCTATTAAAGGGGTGTCCTCATTTTTTTTTACAGGAAATGGCCACTGAATGACAATAGCTGGCTTCCTTCCTATTTTTGTGTTCATAACAATAAACACATCTTTGTGAGTTCTAGCAAAGCAACTACTGTTTATATTTAAATTACCCCAAAGTAAACTTTATTCTATTTTTCTAACCTCAAGTAGACTTCCCATTTCCTATGTATTTTGCATTGCACTAAATATGGCGTTCCCATAGCTGAACATGGGAAGTGATTGGTCTATCAACTAAGTTTCTACAGCACTATTCACAGAAAGAAAAAAGGGACTTTGTACATAGTAAATAATAGGTTGTATAAAACAGTCAAGGGAATCCATACATTGCCAAAATACCTTCCCCTTTTATTTTAGGAGTCCAACAGAAGAAAATGACAGATTCATTTTGGTTCAGGATCTGAGATGTAATAGGAAGAAAATGGTTGAATATCAATATTCGGAAAACTACAAACTGAGCATGAAGGGAGTGACCAATATTCAACTATAAAACTCTCCCAAACATAGGAGGAAAATAAGAATTTTTAAATAAACCTGTTAATTGTGATAAAATAATACAATATTTGTTCTGTTTATCTATGTCAAGCGGGATGGAGACTTTTTCATGCTTATCTCTTTGTTAGTTACGATGACTATCAATTTCCTGCTGTTGGTAGATTAAATCCACAGGACAGACGTTTCACTGTGACATCTTATCTAGAAGGTCCCCCACTTTGTGTACCATTAAGCTGTTTTCCATAGAATTAGACAAAAAAGTCAGATCAGGAAAGGAGGCGCTCTCCTTTTTTTAAAATAGGAGGAACAAACAATTTTTATAACCCAACAAGGGAAGTTGGATGTGAGGAAGAGTTGTTTTTACTCTGTCTTGAACAAATCAACATCTGCTAGGTCACATCACAATATTTGCTGATATTGATCATGTTGACCCTCATCTGATATGATAAGGAAGATTCTTAGGTAGGAGAAACAATTCTAATCCTTTTACGTAAGCAAAGTAAAAAACTTTGCTCTTAAAAACAAGATGAAGAATTTATTTATTTAGCATATGGCAAATACATGGATTTACAGTAGCTCAAATGTTAATGTCCAGTCCATTCAAGGACAGGGTGGTCTATGTTGAAAAAAATCAGACATTGGGCCGATGTAAGCTCCTGTTGGACAATCGGATACAATGTGATGGATATTTTGTCAAGGAGCACCACAGTCACACTGAGGGGTAGAGACAAGACAAGACAAGATGAAGGGGGAAAAAGCAATGAGAAACTCTATAGATGTCAACCCCAGCCCTGTGATGGTACTTGGGGCCACCATTCATGTGGGGATTGCCATTCCGCTGCTGCACACTTTCACCAATGACCCTTCCTGTGTGCTGCTCTCCTGGGTCGTCAGCCCCGAGGCATGCCTCTCACTTTGACTTCCCAGCCACATGCTAGATGACGTCAGGGTCATGCACTGAAGCAATTGATCACCATCTATCACTTTAAGGAAAGATGAAGCAGAGTGGAACAACTGAAGCAGAACAACTGATGGACTGGGGAGAAAGAAGGAGGATATGGGTTAATTGAGTGATTGCACTGGGGTGGAGTTGTATGCTGATTAAAAGGCAATGGGGAGCACAGCGTGTCAGCTCCAACAAAGATTTTTTGTTGTAACACTTTAAGGTGGTCAGTCAGTATCTATATCAGGAGCCTGGTGGTGCAGCATACTAAAGCGCTGTTAAATAGCACTTAGCTGCCAGCTGCCTGCAATTACTGCAAGTTCGAATTTCACCAGGCTCACGGTTGATTCAGCCTTCCATCCTTCCGAGGTAGGTAAAATGAGGACCCGGATTGTATAAAAAAGAACACCACTTGGGGGGGCCAAAAGCCCTACTAAGCAGGTATATACAAAAGTATGAAGGCTATTGCTTAATGCATTGTAAGCTGCCCTGAGTCTCTGGAGAAGACTCTGGAGAAAGCGGCATATAAATCAAACAAACAAACAAACAAATAAATAAATAAATAAATAAATAAATAAATAATAAACAAACTTGGTTACTGCTTTTGCATGCTGAGGTTTATTTTTCCAGTCTTTACGGAACCTGACAGATTGTTGGAGCTCACTTCAAATAGCGATGGCTGAGGGAACTATTCCAGGCGTAGAAGCAGCAGACTTGGAGGAGTCTGTTGCAGCAACACAGGTAACTGTGGTGGGCATACCAGAGGATGGGGCAGAAGCTAAGATGGATGGGCAACCAAAGGAACGTCCAGCTGTGGCACAGGGGCCGTTGGAGGCATCAGAGAAGCTACCTGAAGGCCGTGGAGACGCTGGGACATAGTGGTTCGGCTCTCTGGAGCATGGTGAGGCCCGGGGCTCAACTGCTGAAGGTCTTGCATGTGGTGGGGAGCCCAGAGCATCAGCTCCAACAAAGATTCCTTTCTGTAACACTTTATGGTGGTCAGTTAGTACCGATAGCAGGGTAAACAAATTTGGTTACTGCTTTTGTGTGCTGAGATTTTTTTTCCAGTCTTTACGCAACCTGACAACAGATATCTATTTGACCTTGTCTGAACTTCGAGGGTAACAAGGATCTTAGTAATTAAAGACCACAAAGGAACCCTAGGACCGTAGGATAGAGGGGAAGTAAAAGCGAAAGAAAGCACAATGACAATCCACTTGACCAGAAAATTACAGGGTTGTGTGTCCCATGTGGTCATCAGGAGACAGGCAGAACTGATCTTTGAGGGGGATTTTTTTCTTTGAAATTTCTATACAGAAGTTAAGCAATGATGAATTGTTAAGACATGAGTTTCTTTTCAGAAATAAACGCAAGCAATTTGGACATCCAAAAACTAAACATTCTTTATTATAAATTATATAAGGGAAAGTGCCATAACCTGGAGTCCAGAAACATGATAAATGGGGAGATAGAAGAAATTAATTTGATCTGCATTTTAATGGAAGCTTAGTTAAAGTCCTGATTCAACATGCAAATTGAAAGAACATTGAATATTCATTGATACTCAGTTTCCTTAATCCCATCAAGCACTTATCTAAATAAAAATGCAGAAAAGTGTGCTAATGATTAAAAAAAAAATAAGGCAAAATGCAAGCTATGATGGAAATGGAGGGAAAGAAACCTAAGATTTATGCTAGTATTTAACCAAAGTAAAAATGACTGACAGAGTTTTGAATCAAATGGCATAGCAGCAGCAAAGAAATAAAACTGATAAATTTGCTCATCCCAAATTATTTGTTTATCCCAAATGACAGTCAGCTTCACCAACCCAAAACATCCTTGCTTTGTTGTTGAGGGTGCCAGAGGCATTTGCATTAAAATTAATATATACTGCACAAAATAAAAAAAGTCATTGTCCTTATTTTGTACAGCATTCATGAGTTCAATGCATTTTTAATTTTTGAAATTTATTTATTTGGTACACTAGGTGCTAAATTATTTTCCTTTAGTTTTACATCACATTGCCCTTTGCCTCATTTATTCATCTTCCTATAAATCTACCAGGCTATGACAAATAACATAATTTTGTTTATGGCTTTGGAATATTATCATGCCGGCTAAAGTACTAGGTACGTGGTGGCTCAGTGGCTAAGATGCTGAGCTTGTCGATCGAAAGGTCGGCAATTCAGCGGTTCAAATCCCTAGTGTAGCATAATGGGGTGAGCTCCCGTTACTTGTCCCAGCTTCTGCCAACCTAGCAGTTTGAAAGCATGTAAAAATGCAAGTAGAGAAATAGGGACCATCTTTAGTGGGAAGGTAACAGCGTTCCGTGCTCCTTTGGCATTTAGTCATGCCAGCCACATGACCACAGAGACATCTTCGGACAGCGCTGACTCTTGAGCTTTGAAACGGAGATGAGCACTGCCCTCTAGAGTTGGGAACGACTAGGACATATGTGTGAGGGGAACCTGTACCTTTACCTTTAAAGTACTACTAAAATCCATGGATCGTTGAGATGGTCTAGGCCAAGCAGCTTAAATAATAGGTCGTGCAACAGAACTGAAAAAGCAGAGCAAAAAAAGTGAAAGGAATTCAGAAAATCAAGAGAATGTTGGATATGTTGTCATACATCCAAAATCAACTTGGAATAATATAATTTCAGCTCATCCCTAAAGGAAAGAAATGACCCGTATATTAATAATTGGAAAGTGGGCTCTGTAGATTTTCTAAATTGAAATACAAATCCTACCAAAGCAACACTTGAGATGAAATTAGAATTTCCTGCTTAGGTTAAAAATGAAAATCACAAAAATAGACGATAACTTTTGACAAGACTTATCAAAGCTATGCAGGAATAGTTTACATCTTTCTCTATATAACATAAACTGTAGGGCAGGTGATATATCTATATATATCAGTATATATATCACTATATATACAGTACATACTGTATGTATGTCTATCTAGCTATGCTGTTCAAACCAGAACTTCTTTTCCATTTACTTTTTAAAGAACAGATATTTTTTAAAAGAACACAAGTAGAAAGGAAAGTAAAATAGTAAACAATAAAAAGTAAAACTGACAAATTCACCCATCCAAAAGGATTTGAGTGCTTAGCTTTTAAAAGTCTTACTTTGATTCCCTGTTTATTCTGCTATGTTTGCAATGTCAAATTAGGGTTCCTGTCATTTTTTTTTCCTGATGGGCTTTCTTATCTTCAACAGGATGAAAATGCAGAATAAAAATGAATGTGACATTAAACCATTAAACCATACCACACTGACAAAATCTAAGAATTCAGTAATGTGTTTTGGTCTGAATGAAAATATAAGCTAGATGTCAGTGCATCTGCAACTATATTCAGGGAGATAGATGGATGGATGGATGGATGGATGGATGGATGGATGGATGGATGGATGGATGGATGGATGATAGATACATGATAGATGAGAGAGAGAGAGAGAGAGAGAGAGAGAGAGAGAGAGAGAGAGAGAGAGAGAGAGAGAGAGAGAGAGAGAGAGAGATTATAGAATATTTTTCCACTTCCATATTTTGAAAACAAACTTTTTGGGTTGCAGTTTATTCCTTGCAATAAGGGGGAAAAGTCAATGATTTGATGTGAGCGTGTTTATCTTTCATTTTTAAAGGTTACTTTACCAGCAGAAATCAAAGAAAAACCAGTGCTCCTTTTGCCAACAAAAAAGCCTAAAATGCTAAAGGTTGGCAATTTTCAGAAGTTGGCAGTGCTATTTTTTGTTTGCTTGCATTGTTTGTCCCTTTTTGTCCCTGCATGAACACAATTGATAATGATAACCCCTGGATTCTAGGAGAGCTTGCAAGTCTCCTTACATAAAAGGTTTTTTTTTTTAATCTCTTTCTTGGGTGGTGTGAAATATCACAAACAACAGAGACTTCCTTCTTTGAGTTGCATTAGCACTCACTGGAGAAAGCAAAACCTTCTGGGTGACAAATAGCTCAGGTGAGCGGAAGGAAGGGGAATATTCCTGCAATGTTACGAGCCTTGGTGGCGCAGCAGACTAAAGTGCTGTTAACTAGCACCAGCTGCCTGCAATTACTGCAAGTTCGAATCTCACCAGGCTCAAAATTGACTCAGTCTTCCATCCTTTCAAGGTAGGTAAAATGAGGATCCAGTTTGTGGGGGCAATAAGCTGACTTTGTATAAAAAAGAACACCGCTGGGGGGTGGGGTGGGTGAAAGTCCTACTAAGCAGGTATATACAAAAGTATGATGGCTATTGCTTACCGCATTGTAAGCCGCCCTGAGTCTCCGGAGAAGGACGGCATATAAATTGAACTAATAAATAAATAAATAAATAAATAAATAAATAAATAAATAAATAAATAAATAAATAAATAAATAAATAAATAAATAAATAAATAAATAAATAAATAAATGTTTAAACTGAAATCTTAGTTGAGAGAGGCATTATCTGTTCTTTTATAGTTCTCTGGAAGGATTCAAATGCTCCCACCACTATTCTATTTCTTAGCAACGCTAACAATGAATTCCACCATCCTTCATTTGAAACTGATCAAAAAGAGATCCAACCTAGAATTAAGGAGAAATTTTCCGTCAGTGAAACAATTAATCAGCAGAATGGATTGCCTCCAGAAGTTGTGGATGTGCTCCATCATTGGAGGTTTTTAAAAAGAGATTGGATAATCATTTGTCTGGAATGGTATAGAGTCTCCTGCTTGGGCAAGAGGCTGGACTAGGTTCCTTCCAACTCTATCATTCTGTATTCTGTAAACTGGACTGCTGCTTCTCAAGTCCTTTTCAGAATACAGAGGTGGTATGTCATAGTGTTTACACTGTGACTATTATTTTGAAAAAACCCAGGAGCAAAATACGGTACACAGAGGTTTGTCTTACAGTGGTTTGTGCCAGGAATCTATATACCAGTGATGGCTAACCTTTTGTGCCAAAAGCGGGGGGAGCACAGGGGGTTGCGCATGACTGTGTCCACACCTATAATTCAAGGCCCCCGGTGCCCCATCCCCTGCGCTTTTGCACACAACCCTTCCATACTCCCCCAACTTTTTGCCAATGATGGCAAAAAGGTTACCTTTTGGTAGGCCCATTTTTCACCCTCCACAGTCTCCAGAGGCCTGGGGAGGGCGAAAATGGCCTCCCCCCCCCGGAAGCCCTCCAAAGGCTGGAATTGGCCCATTTTCCAAGTTCCGGTGGACCTGAAAAGCTCAAAAATCAGCTGGCTGGTGTGTGCGGGCACGCTGGAGCTGAGCTAGGGCAATGCTCACATGTCCACAGATATGGCTCCGCATACCACCTGTGGCACACATGCCATAGGTTCACCATCACGGATACATGCTATTTTCCCCCCCTCCCCATATTTGAATATAAATATTAAAAAAATAATATCATAGGTCAGAACATTAGTTTACCCAGCACAGAATTAAATGCATTGGTTATTGTTCTCTGAAGAGACAACAGTTTTTCATAACCCTGTTTGAAGATGGTGAGTGTTGAACCTGGGAGTTTTGCCTACAGAGCATGTTCTTTTTCTGAAACATCAGCCTCTGCAGCTGATGTTTAGCATTGAATTGCTTTGCCCAAGATAGAGTAGAACTAGTGCTTAATGCAATACATGTAATAGAATTTAGTAAATTATATTGGACTAGATTGAGTCATCAGTAAAGGAACTCAAGAAGAGATGCTTTTAATATTCTCATCAGATGAATACCTCTTCAGTGTTTAGTGAGTTATTGGCTCTTGTTTCTGAAGAAGCAGAGACCTGAAATACTTATACTCACTTTCCCCAATGTTTTACATCTGAAGAGAGACATACTTTGCCAAACTTTGTAACAAAGCAAAGGGGGGGGGGAGATTCTCACTATCAAAATCCTAATCAATCAGAAAGCTAAGCATAGACTTTTATAAAGAGTATCTTATAGTCCCAAGCACATTCATTATAGGATTATACCATTCCATTGTGTTAACCATGTTATGTTTTTAATGGAAATTATTAGTTTGTGCCACTGATTAGGAAAACAGCAGAGTGCTATTGTACCAGCAGATCCTTGTTAAAGTGGAATAGATTATACAAGTCTAAAGCAAACAAGTAGTAAAAGTAAACCAAATGAAAGTTTGCTTGTGTTGTGGATTGGGGGATCCGAAAACATAGTAAGAAGCAAGAAGATGATACGAAGGCCAGAAGGACTAAAAATATCTTCACCATCACCCCCGGCTTATGGGAAAGACTGCAGGTTGGAACTCTGAATGGGTGAATCAGCATAAATAATCATAGAGGCATATAATGATGTAGCATCATTCTTAACATTTCACAGGGACTTGTTGTCTTCAGTGTCTACTGACATCCATTGTACTCTAAGGTTCACTAGGCTTTTAATAGCATTCATTGAGTAATAATGTGGTATTCAGACACATTAATTAAGAAATTGTGCAGCTCATCTAAAGATTATGCCATCGTGAACCTATTAATACCATCCTGACCCAATTAAACTGTAAATGAAAGCCAAGACAAATGTGATGTGCTAGTGCTAAATTAACTTTGATACACAATGGACAATCCTGCCAATTTCAGTGATAGATCTTTTTTTAAAAAAAGACACCAGTTACTGACTTGAGCCATTGGCTAATAAAAGAACTGATCAGTATGAGAAAAAAATTATTGAAAGTTCTTTTAGTTTCTTTAATATACAAAGAAAATATGGTTTAATGATGACAAGGAACTCATTAGTAACTCAAGGTGGTGAACATGCTTAATACTTCTTCTTCCCCCTCCTAGGTTTCCCACAATAACAACCCATGAGGTGGATTGAGCTGAGCAAGAGTAACTGGCTCAAAGTCACCCATCCGGCTTTCATGTCTAAAGCAGGACTGGAACTCACAGAATCCTGGTGATTGACCCAAAGTCACACAGTTGGCTTTCATGCTTAAGGCCAGACTAGAACTCTCAGTCTCCTGATTTCTAGGCTGGCACCAAACTGATTCTCATGATATTTGCCGTGAATAATGTTACCAGTAAGTATAGTTTTCTGATAAGTCTGAGGTCAGGAAAGCTTCCAAGAGAGAAAGAGAAAGAGAGATAGAGAATATCACTACCAATCATGGAAAGTTCCTGAATAGCTTAAGGCCATTAATAAAGTATTGGCAGAATACTCTTTCCAAAGTTGCTTTTATTGGGATAAAATTGGAAACAGAAATGCTATATATTCCGCTTAAGGACCTAGTGAAAGGATGCAATATACATCTAACAAATGCCCAACATAAATGTGCATTTGCTCAGAGGAGAAAGTGGTGCCCAGCTCTTGGACTTACCCAGACCAATAATTTCTCCTGCCAATTAATTGATTCTCAAGTGCAAGAGTTGCCAACTTTGCTTGGATTAAGGTACACAGTGGCATTGTAGATCTGTCAGTTGGCATAGAAACACTCACTGATTAACTTTTAAAAAGCAGTTTTAGGTTTTAATGGGACATCTGTTTTAATGGATACCCTTTATAAAATATCAGGTTGCATATGTAAACCAGCCACATATAATTTACTGAGATTCAATGCACGGAGGTTATACCTATGAAACTCCCTTTTCAAAAATTATCATGTTGCATGAATTCCCAACTTTAATTTTAGCAGAGGGGGTATAGTTTTCGAGTGCTAGAAAATTATCTCCTGAAAGAGACATTTCAATCATTCTTTGTGAAACCAATGAGAAATTAAATTAGTAGCTAAATCTGGGGCTCTCTTAAACAGCTTGACCTACTGCCTTTCAAAACAAAACCTCTCATTTGTGGAAAGTAAGCCATTCAAGCAGTAACTACCAGAGTAGTATAATTAAAATCATGTTTTGTAAATGCTTATATAGCATTAAGTCAACAGAGTGGAAACCATCACACTGTGTTGTGTGTGCGTGTGTGTGTAATGGAACAAACAATAATTATTTAGGCATTTGATAGATTTAATCTTTTCCATTATGTTTTTACAAACTTATCTAATCTGTAATATATATTTTCAACAGAAAAATGTATTCCCTTGTTTATTATTTGGTTCTGTGAAGTTCAAGTTAGGGAAAAAAAATATTTCTAATCTTTCACAGATTTCCCTCCATCTTCCCACAGCTTGAAGAAAAGTTTTACCTTGGGATTGAAAAATAGTTTTTTTTTAGAGTCCAAGAAGCCAATTTGAAGAAGAGATAGTTTATATTTTTATTATAGTGTCATAGTCATAGTACTTAGTAAAAAGAAGGACATGGCCTTAATGTCTATTACTTGGCTTGGAAATACTCTGTTCTATTATAAATTTAAATAATCTATTCTTTCGGATGCTTCAACACAATAAGATCATTAAAACATTATCTTATGTTGACTTTATTTGTTGCATGAAGGCATGATTTTAGCCATGATTTCCTTAACAAATGACAATAACCTTGTTCATACATGTTGATTAGAGCTTACAAATCCTGGTGTCTGAAGTCACACATTAGACTAAACTAAAGCCAAACATGCATATTTGAACTCACATATACTGGTTATAAAGAATAGTCCTTGCTTCTTTGATGCTTCATAGAGATCCTCCCCTTTTTTGCAATATTAAGGATGCAGATGTGGCATCCTTAATATTATAAACCCAGTCAGGGATTTGAACTAGTGATTTATGCAGCACATTCAGTTGAGCCATTGATCAAATAATATCAAGTGTCAGTGAAAATTTAGAGACTTGCTGCCAACCAGGAGTTCTTTCTAATATATCTGGAAATGTCAGGGACTCAATATAGAACTTTATTATTATATAAAACAGATATTCTACCATTATACCAGTAACATGAAAGGAGCTACACAATAGGGTAACTTGACTCAGCTATATTGGACCTGAATAAATACAATATATTTCTAAAATTAGTTTATTCTAACATTTGTAGAATGTATATAGTCTGTTACAGCCTTTTATTGCTTTTTAGAAATGGTTGCCTTCAGAAAGGCATTAAAATGGGCAAATTCACTACCCTTTTGTATACACATTAATCTACCGTATATTTTGGACTATAAGGCCCACTTTTTTGTCTCCAAAAAGGGGGTGAAAATGTCTGTGCATCTTATAGATCGAATATTGCTGAAGCCCTGCCTACCTGCTGGCTGTTTTTGCCTCCACACACCCCATTTTTGGGCCTTTTTCATGCCTTTTTTTGGCCCATTTGGGTGGCTTTTTTCAGCCCATTTTGTAGGCTTTTTTCCAGCCCATTTTTGAGGCTTTTTTGGCCTCTTTTCAAGGCTTTTTTGGCCCATTTTTGAGGCTTTTGTCCAATTTTTTTCAGAAGAAATGGCCAAAAAAAAAAAAAAGCCTCAAAAACGGGCTAAAAAAAGCATTGGAAATGGGCTGAAAAAAGCATAGAAAATTGGTAGAAAAAAGCCTTGAAAAATGGGATGGAAAAAAGCTGGAAAAGGCCCCCCAAAAAGGCCCCAAAAATGGGGCCCATGGAGGCCAAAAACTTTTTGTTGTTGTTGACTTACTCTTCTAAATTTAGGTGCATCTTATAGTCAGGTGCATCTTATAGTCCAAAAAATACGTTACCCAGCACCTGAAGAATCAAACTGCAGGTGAATGCATTTCTGCTCTGATCACATTTTCATCCTATATCCCTGTCTTATCCTTATGGACTTTGAAGAACCAGGATAGAAAGAACAGTGACACTTTTGAACTTTGATGTTGAAAAAGACTCATGATGGAAGCAATGGATAGCTGAGAAAACAAACCAATAGATCATCAAATCAACCCAAAGCTGTTACTTGAGACACAAGTAACTGTGTTCAAATGATTCTACTTTGGATACAATAACAAAGACCTATTGTTCTGGAAAAGGCTCTACTGCTTGGAAAGATG